>LYUA01000049.1:639329-656850 GCA_002093875.1 Calopteryx splendens | reverse complement strand
GGATGTCTGAAGAAAGTGATAGAGGGTAGAATGTTGGGTAAGCGAGGGAGAGGTAAGAAAAGATTAGGCATATTGGATGGAATGGAGGCAGTAAGAATACTCAAATGAAGAAAGGGTTACTGAAGGGTACTTTTACTGTGAAACATTACTTAACATGTAGATTACCATTAATCACGTGGGTGTAATAGAAAGTGAATTTAACCCCCCAAGGACGGAATTATTTTTTTGTAATTTTAAATTTCTTACTTATTTTGATTTGTGAGCGATTGAAAACAGTCCCTGTGAATTTTTATGTCCACCGTATTATTAATAACTCTGTTGGGGATGGGTTGATGCCATATGGCATCGCTCGGCCTATTTTTTGTAATCCCATTGAATTTTTTCTTCCCATTCATTTCTTTCCTCATTTAGTTCTAATTTAATGCATTTACATTTGGGATACATTAAAAAGTCTTATTTTATTTAAAATATTTATTCAAGAGTGTGAAATCTTACAAAGCAGGGAGTCTAAAGTCCAACATGGCATTAACTGCATTCAATCCTTACTTGAGAAATGCAGCCCATTACTGCAAATCGGCGCCTGTTGGTTTTCATTCCCTCACGAAATGGTTAAGTCTATCAAAGTGAACGCTGTTTGTAACTCGGCTATAGTCACTCCAACCCCGAGAAGGATTTGGCCGTCCTGCAACTTTAGGCGGAATTCTGTAGCGGGTGAAATAGGTAAGAACTATTTCAAGGCGGAAAACTAATTATGTTAAATCGCTTCCTTATTTTCGGGTGAGATAGGTAAGAACTATTTCAAGGCGGAAAATTAATTATGTTAAATCGCTTCCTTATTTTCGGGTGAGATAGGTAAGAACTATTTCAAGGCGGAAAACTAATTATATTAAATTGCTTCCTTATTTTCTATGCAGTATCCACGCGTTGTGGACGGATAAATCTATTAGCCATGTAAAAAGCGGCCACTGCCACTTTCCTCGGTTTTTTATCCTGTGCATTGCAAAATTTTAATCCATGCGATCGGTCCTTCCCATATCGTTTTGGCCTACTGATGCCATATGCTTCAGAGAAATTTACGGAAGAATAATTGAGATAAAAGTAAGTAAAATTTCATAAAATATTTTTTCGAAATAATAATGCCCACAGAGCATTATATCCAAAAAATATGTATAAAGTATTGTGTGTTAAGGGACCTCTAGTTAGGCCACGTGATTTCTCTTGATTTATAAAGTATTAGTTCATTTCATTTTATAAGGAACTTTGTCCGCTCTCCCATTTCCTCCACTGGAAAACTTGGTGTAACTTCACCCATCGACTGCTACAAAGCTACTGGAAGAAAACTTGCCAAAATCGCACTCGACGATACACAAAACCAGAAAACAAATACAAATTGAAATATTGTCATCGAGATCTCCCACTTTGTGATACAAAATGAAATAATAACAGGTGTCGGATGATGCCATATGGGACCCGTAGGATTTCGAGTGAGTAACTACCGAATACATCCTCGTGGTAAGATGTTACATTGCGGACCGATTGACGAGTATCTTTTGGACGCCATTGATATTTTTCGCTTAGTCCCCCTCACTCTCTAAAACCCAGCATTTCGCCTCATAGTCCATTTACTCCTAATAGTGCAAACGACCTACTCCCATATTTACTGCCGTACTACTGAGGCTGTTTATTAACTGACTAGGATGAGTATCAAAGCGCTTCTAAGCACGATAAAAATTTCTATGCTTTTATTAAAGAAAAGCTTTTATTAAAAAAACACAAGGTCCGACTTACAGAAGTAAATTGTATCGTTAAACTAGGAGTGAAAAATGCGATAGATCATAGAAATGGGTGCGTTTCAAAATGGCTTCAGCTTCCTTAGATAGGCCACATAAGTAATGCACTTGATATAATGATTAAGATTTATAGAGGTAGATATTATTTTAAAAAGGTGATAGATTTGATCAAAAGTGAAGCATCTACCTGAAAATATTATTTTAGGCTTACGAGAAAACTATGGAGTTTTTATTTTCTGTTTGGGTATAACAGACCTGCTACCTACATGAAAGTCCTGCAACATGTAGGGAAAACTACCTTAGTTCATTGGTCGCTTGAATTGTTAGTGAAATTTGGAATCATCTCCTTCACATACCTATGCTATTGGTAGGCAACAATCCACACATCTTACGTGATGGTGGATAGCAGGGGAGAATATAATATTACATTTTTTTAAAAATTTGATCCATATATATTCTTGACATTGAAATGGGTAGAGTTATGAATAACTGACAGGGCCATATCTAATTACGATTATAAAGCGTAGGTTGCATCTTCAATTTTGTTCTCGTATGATATTTCTGAATAAATGAATGAAAATTACACCAAATTGCTGCATAATAATTTCAGTAATGTCTTTAGAAATGGACTTTTCTCGTGGTTGAAAAGAAGTGGATTTTTATCTTGAAAAAGGACTAAAATATATTCATCGCTGTAAAAGGAGTTACAGTGCATTTATATGTGAAGTTACCTTAGGTGAGAATTGTCCGTTGATTGAATGTCATCGAATTGAAGTTCATATATTTATTTATCGTACGCTGTGCAGGTAATATTGGTCGTCTCACAGTAGCATCATTGTACCACTCATAATATAACAGAGTCGCCTCAATTTACGGGATGCAAAAAAATACATCACGACCATCATTGTAGTAATCCCGAATGCTGGTTTGTTAGGTGAGGTAGAGCATACCAGTATTTTGAAATGCTATGCAATGGTGAGGTTTCACTTTTAAATATAAGGTAAATATATATCATTTCAAGGAATGTCAGCTCCTTTTAGAAACACAACAACATTTACATAACCAAATAAGTGCTAGAATTAAAAAAAAATTGTAATTTTACTATAGGCACTATTTACTATAATTTTAAAATTTGTTATTTTGTATGGTTTTCATTTTAAACATAAGGCTTATGAATACTGAAGTCTACTTTAATCACAAATATTACCAGTATATGCCATTCGTAAATAAGGAATTCACTTACAAGTTTGTTATTCCAAGTGAATAGGTCTTCTTTAAAATTTTTCAATCGTTTTCTAATGCCAGCTCTTGGTGCTTCCTTTATTCGGAATTTAATATAAATTTCAAACACTAAATTGAACGAGAAATTTAAATTGGTCACTAATGATGGTTTATCGTTGCATAGGGTGTTATGATGTTATTCTCGGATAAGCTGTGCAGCATCGGTGCACTTTAGAAACCATCCCTTACNNNGAAACCATCCCTTACCTGTGGACTACGATTAATAATTAAATGAGGAAACGGTATGTTATGAAATAAAGGCAAAAGTAAGTAGATCCCGCATCCCATGCTGTCAATTGTTTTGAAAGTCATATTTTATCTGATATCGAAGGATCAGGATATAAAATGATTTTCCGTACCTATTGAAGCGATCGCATGAAGTTTCGTGATTTCTTGCGGGACGTGAGATTTGAGATAGCGAATCAGAAGTGAGACATCGTTTTTGTGGTGAAAAGTTTCTAAAGATATTAATTTTATATTCCTGTGGTAGTCATTTAATTTTTAAAAATCCTTCGGTATTGGTGTCAAATATTTAAACTGGCACATTGAAGGAAAAATACACACTTTAAATCAAGGCTTCGCATGCCCATTCCCCTACTATCTGTGGTTTCCAGAAATTTCCTCGCACTGATTGCCAACTGCTTACTTTACTCAACAGTGGGCCGGAATTTCGTTCTCGAAAAAGTAGAATTTTAATCCTGGGCTCTTTGGAAAAGCTACGGGAATTACGTTCGATGACAAAAGCGCGCGAGCATGACGCCATCCCGAACGAGCGTTTTGCATCGTTTAAGCGTAAGATTTTCTAAGCCAAGTTTCGGTCGGAATCTTCCATCCCATTCCGCCGCACTGCTATTGTGCAAACGGGGAAAACCATAAACAAACCCCATCCCACGATTCCACCCTTGAGCATCCTTCTATCCGATGCACTCCGGCTTGAGTGAGAACACTCGAGGGATCCACGTCACCGGGGCTATAATTGCCATTCTTCATTCGAAGCCTGGCTCCCCTTCCTGTGTCCCCATCCTGCTCTCTTCGCTCGGGACGGGGAGCTTCATTCTTCCTTTCTTAAGGTTTGTGTCGTATCCAAATTACCGGAGTCCTTTTCACCGAATCTTTCTCATTTCTTTTCATTTTACAGTAGAACTCTGTTCTCCTTGCTCTCCACTCACTCTTCAGTCCTCCTTGCCTGTGAGGGCGTTTTCTCTAATTACACAGCCGTGCCTTATCAATCGATCCATTCTTCCGAATTTTTTGTACCTCCCCTTCTCTGACTCCTCCCTTTGGACTTTTCGCGGAGGGAATTGCCCTTAAAAATACATTTGGAAGAAAGGTCTACTATTTGCCGATCGGTAAAAAAAAAAGCTCTCCTGCCGTCTCCGTGCACTGTGTGATCTTCTTTTCCTTTCTCTCGCTGCACTGGTCCTTAACCCGGGCCAGAGCGAAGCGAAATCGTGTTCCTATTGACGTTTCAAAGTGCTCGCTGCAATGGGTCATCGATGGTTACCGTGCTAGTGTGGTGCTCACGTTCCAAGGGCCGGCCGCGAACCGGCGACTGGGCGTTGAGCTAATTCAAGACATAAAAGCTCGGGAGAGGAAAATGAAGGTCGATAAACGATCATCCACGTCTGATTCTGCGATGGTCGGGTCGTCCTTACCTATATTGGATTCTTCACCTCTGCGTCTCCCATCAGAGTCTAACCTTCTTTCTTATACCCATCCTCCCATTTCCGCTACCTATCTCACTTCGCTCCGTATTTTCTTTCATACTCCATTTTGAAATTGGTCGAATCTTTTCCGTCACTCATATTCTTGGAGTTATTTGCGATTGTCCCTTGAATGAATCTGCACTTGATTTAGTTTTTTCCTAGAGCCTTCTTTTTTATGTTCAGTGCTTCAATTTAACTCATTAGGTATTGTTCAACTTTTGCAGTTAGCAATTGTTCACATTTCTTTCTCATTTTCTTTCATTCATGGCAAAACATCGAATCGTACATCATTTGAAAAGAGTTTATTGCTAGGAGGAAAACTTTTTGATTTGAGCTCAGACCGCATAAAAATGGTGGTGGTATATCAGTGCTCTATCCGCTCTTCAATGGTCGTTATTCATATTGTAATTTCTGTTAAAAGCTGTTAATTGATTTCACACTTTCAGTTTACCTCCCAAATGACCGATTCTCATTTCTTATATCTTCTTATTGACTTTGCGTGTTTAGTATTGTTTGTGATCTAATATTCTCCTAAACCTTAATATCGGGAAATATTTGTTTTAAAAATTATTTTTCAAAACCTTTGGCAAGAGGATTCCGTCATTTTCAAGTCAGTGATAGCAAAAGACAGACATTGAGGCTCGTGTTCACGTAGTTCAATTTCAGTTTTAGATTTTACAATTGAGGGATTGGTTAAACGACCATCATAATTTCTCGTCTTTAGTGCAGGATTGGATGAGTTGGAAGTATTTCCTCTTTTACTCAATTTAAAGGAAAACTTCAGCTTAATCATCCCTCATGCCCCATATCATTCGTCATCCTTCAGCGTGTTTTTCGTAATATATGCAGTTCTAACTACAAGTTTACTGCCCTGATTTATTGAATTTTTTCGCCTTTTCCGAAAGAATTTAACTCTTTTCAGTCGTTTTGCTGTCATAATTATTCGTTGTTCAGTCTGAAGGTTGGTTATCTGAAGGAGGTTTTCGGTCCTCATATGCGGTGATATTTCTCATCCGCCATAATGGGTCGTTTTTCTTGCATCTCCTTCCTTTATTTCTTGGATTTGCGTGTTCGTCCATTGATCTTCTTCGTGGGATCTCTTCTTTTAGTTTCCTTCCAGCATCCCATTCGAGAGCTTTTATTTTTCTTTTTTTTGGTTCTCTTTTTCCATTTTAGGTTTCCTATTGATCCATAGGATACCTAGTTCCACACCAAGCGGAGGGGATTACGCTCAAAGATGCAAGAGGAAGAAAGCTCTCTTTCGACTGGAATCTTCGTGTACAGCTTCTATCCGCAAACGCTCACAACCGTATCTTCTTTGAACATAGTATTTGTTTCTTCATTATAAGCGCCCTTATAGCTAGAGCTATTTTGTACTTTTTTGTAAGTCCAACGGACGTATTCTATTGGATGCCATATTACTTTCGAGGTCGGTAAAGGATTTCACTTATTTTAATATCTCACTTCGGTGAGCGATGTATGCTTTCAAATATCCTTGGCATAATAGGCCAAGGAGTAGCTGGAATAGTTAGATAGTAGAACAATCAGTTTTTCTTTTGGTTAAAAAAATATCATTTAAGTTGAAAGCGGGTTGCGTTCTAGGATGACTGTAGGTATTCTACACTGTCTGTTTACACTGAGTAACCTTCTGAAAAACTTAAGATAGTAATTTCTTCCACATTCCAAATTGATTCCTTTGATTCTAATTTTATTTGCTTTTTTCATTTCCTCTTCCATAAACATAAATACATACCTATAGAAAAATGGGTAGTTCTGTTGAGAGGGGTCATCTCATAAGGTGCATCTAGCTCTCTTTATTTTTTATTCTATTTTCCTTCCGACTTTCATTCGCATTATGGTAATTTAATTTTTCAAGAGATGGTAGATTATTCTTCTGAGTTTTTAATCCATTCCGGGTTTTCTAGAAATTTAAGCATCCTATATGTTTTGCTCCAAATGTTTTGTGGTCTGTCGCGGTTCGCACCTTACATTCTTTGTTTTCTTATTGGTTAATAGGATTCACATGGACGCTTGGATGTGGTCATCATTCATGTATTCACCGGCAGGGGCCTTACAATTACACACTTGGTTCTTGATTCTCAGTTTAACATTAATGCATCAGATTTTATTGCTTGCTCTCTTACTCGGCATCTCCTTATCTGCAGATCCGATTTTACTCTACGAGTACGTTCCTTATTATCAAATTTATCACGATATAAAATTATTTTCTCCAGCCCTATTCCGATTTCACATCCTTTCTCCCTCTCTAATCATCGCGTTTCAGTCGCTTGATGAAGTAAAATTATTACACTTTACTGATAAAAATATCGTATTCATACGATACTTTTTACCTTTTAATCGTGTTCTGCATTGACGTTGTCATATTCATTTGACTGTCGCAGTCCCTAGATTTTTCTAACTTGATTAGGAGATCGTATCTTATTCTATTCGTATATAGCTCATATATATTTCATCCTTTTTAAAAATAAATTCCCAGCTTCTACCGTATTATTATTCTCGTTTCAAGATTACGGCGTTTTTTCTCTTGATTGATGGGCTATCTGCTAGAGTAAATTTTATTTCCCTGGTTTTTTGCATTCCTATCCCCATTCTATCTCTATCTTCATGCTTTTCAATTTCTGCTCGCTCCTTAGGGTTTCATGTTCCATGCTGCGACCCTTAAATTTGTCCATATGACCATCTTAGTAGTTATAAACCAAAAATACGATTGGAAACTAATTTATTCCCGGAGTATTTAACTGGGAGGAAGGCAATACAATTATTCAAGTTAATATCAGCTGAAACTTAAAGGGAGGCTATTTCATGGCTTCTTTTCATATTCCTCTTCGCAGGGTTACGGGTGATCATGTGAACTTCACTTTTACCCATAGCTGAACCTTTTGACGCAGGTGTCTGTCATCCTTAATCTCCGTCGTCCGTGCCTTCTGGCGTTATTAATATCTCTCACCAGTTGTCCCGTGTTGTTGGATTTTAGGAAACTTGTTTTAGTTTTCTCGTTCCAGTATAGTAAAAAAAATGATTTTTCGAAACATAAAATAATGTGGCATCACTAGAATTTTAATCTCGAGTGTTAGTGGACAAATTCCGAGTCACGTTGATTGTCTGCACATAAAAAAGTTATCTCTATTGTGGTAATTGAAACAATGTGAAATGGATTTTCTCTAAGACTGTGTGTGTTGGAGATTTTCTCTTAGCAAGAATCAGTATATTACATGTTGTGCTGATTAATGTTTGATTAATTAGATTTATATTTGAAGCATTCGGTAAAAAGTTAATTGCGGGAAACAAACAACGATTCCACTTACGCCTTTTATTTGCAATTTATATTTAAATGCAGAGCAAACTGCTCAGAAGAAAAGGAGGTGATAGACGGTAAATAAACTGAGAACACCATCTGAATATGACCTTCAAGAAACCTGAAGATGTTATTCAGTAACGAAACCTAGGTCGTAAACAATATTTAGACACGCGGAACTGGTGCGTAAGGACTTATTGCAATAAACTCTATAATAATGAATGGTTCAGCCTAAAACAGTTTCCTGCCGGATACTCGAAATTTGCATGAAAATTAAGCATAATTTAACAATCGCCTCGTCAAATAAAATGAAAAGATTCCCTTTTGGAAAATATAAATGTGCGTCTTTCTTAAATGTCGTGCCTTATGCGAGACGTTAGGCCGAAAAAAATGCTGGCTAATACTAATTTCCTTATGTAAAAGCAGTAGAACCTTCTGTTTTAGGAAAAATGGGGCTCTTCTTGGTTCATGTGATGACCGAGAAAAAAGGATGTGCCACTGAACAGACTTAAAATCTTGTCACTTTGTACGTGCCCTGGAGCCCCCCTCCCCGTTTGGATCCGCTGCTGCTCCGAAGGGAAGTTATCCGTTGTTTTCAATTGCAAAACTACGTGTTTTAGCAATAGAATTTGTTTATTTGACAAATTTTTGCAAACTAAATATCCCGATTTTCTTCTCCAGCCGCCACTGAAGTTTTGCAAGACTAACAAACCGTAGCTTTGGTCACACTTGGCCGAGGTCAGAAGAAATTATTGATAAGGCTATGAGACGAGAATATGTTTCCATGTACACACGTTTTTTTCTTTCTGAATAGACTACTCGGCATTATTTGGTAGCAGAAAATTCCGTACCTGGAAGCAAAGCTCCAATATTGCGTGGCAATAAAAGTTAACTTTCTTCACGTCGCTATTTTAGTTTATTTATGTCGTCATATCACTTTTTTCTCGTGTATTGGCTTTGTTGTTGACCACCAAACATGGGTGGCGATGGGAATTTTACTGAATTTTCCCCAAAGACGACTAGCCTTCATATTTCTCTCCTTAAAAACATTATGGTTTTAGTGAAATTCACATGGAAGGCGTCGAAATAACCATAGGTACTTACATCTTCATAAATAAGTAGAACATAAATGGATGTGCATTATGCATATTTTTATGATAAAAATTTTCAAGCCCTCTTATGACATACATAATTTGCGCTATGCAAAGATGTTTGGGTATTTCTTGGTTAATAGATTGTTCATTTTTTCCGGTTGAACCATTTTAGTCTTTGATAGGAAAGGCTTACTGCTATTATTTCTGCTGATTTTGGCGTGTGTTCTATTTCTGTGAAATCATAGTGATTTAAATATCATGTAACTCCTGTCTAATATTTCAATTATTGTGAAATTTGTTGTGCTTTAGGACAGTGTGATAAATGCCAGAAAATGCACAGGTCATCTTAAAGTTGATTGACATTGCTACTCTAGTGTCAATACTCTACTGAAATGAAGACCAGTAAGAATAAAAACAATTCTCGAGACTATATAATTCTATAGTTAGTGAAATGAGGATATAAGCATGAAAACAATTGGCTTTTATTTAATGAGTATCTTGTTTTTTAATTATCCCATAAAACTTGATTTTTTAACTTTATAAGTGATGTGACTTTTAATTTATGTGGTATTTATTTTGTACCGACGAGTGTTTCAATGCGCATGGTGACATTGAAAGCAGTATTTAAATGTTAAAAGGTAATTTTGCTTACCGGAAAACTATTTTTAGAAGATTTATCCTAGAATGAATTTACCAAAGTTTTTCACTTAACGGCTCAGTATAAGATGTGTCTTTGAATTAATATTTATGAAACTTTTGTGATTCCAAGTGAGAAATTTATTTCTTCTTATCCAGTAAATCTGAAAAAAATTGTCTTTAAGTTGTTCCTAAGTTCAATAACTAATAATTAGTTATTTTCTGCCTACTTACCTTTTTCCCACGAAGTCCCTTGAGCTTTCATAGAAATATTGATTCTTTAGCATCATAGGGTGTCAGAGACCATTTGATTTACAAATTCAAGCATTTCAATTTGATGGAATAAATAACCAATAGACTAATCAATGAAATTTGCAGTTCTTTGACTATAGCGGTGTAAAAACAAAAAATCATGCAATATAGCATACTTTTTTTTACACATATAAGGTAAATATATTGAAATGCCTGTAGATTTAAATTTTTTCCTATCGAAATGCTTATTAGTTCCTTGCAGTTACAACGGGTTTTTATCAGCACAAGTTATGGAAAATATATCTTCTATGCTAGAATAAAATATTTATCTCTCTCTTTCATATATAAACAGTTACTAGGCAATAAAATATTGATATCAATTCTGGATTTTTTGCCGCAAGAGAATTCCCACGATACATCGACATTTTTCGCGGTCATTATCCAATGACAAAACGGGAGCTTTAAATATATGGAAAACCGAGCAATCGCTGTTTTTTCACCTTGGGTAATCCTTATTATTCCCGTCCAACCATTAAAGTAATGAGAATTTGAAAGTATAGCTATTGCTCATTGGTGGACGTTATCCTTCCTTTATGTATCGCTGTTCAAGGGTTGAGTTAAAAAAATTCATGCCTATATCTAACCATTATAGGGTTAATAAAACTGAATATCTTTCAATACGCTTTTAAACCGTTTGTAAACGATAGGTACATAGTTTTTTCAATTGTGGGGATGGAAGGAAATGAAAGCCTTGACCCAAACTAGAGTTTTTTTTGCTATATTTCTGAATAATTAACATCCTAATTTTCTGTCCGTTAATGTCGGCTTTCCTCTCGATCATCCTTAATTATATGAGGTACTTAAATGGTGTGCCCTCGATCTGGATGGTTTGACTGACTATGCGAAGTATTGACGCCATTTAAAAGCTGTGAATGATAACACTGTTTTAATAAATGCATGCTCTGCACATTATACGACCTCTGCACATTATACCGTTTTTCAAGTGTATTCTTATGAAATGAAATTGCATTGACGGAATCTATTTTCAATAAAAATTGATCGGGTACAATTTTTTAAAAAGATGATGCGTCCCTCTTCTTAAAAATTAGGTTTTGATAATTCGAAAACTCTTTTAGGAAGGGTGACCAAGGATAAACATCTTTGCAAAGTGATGCATTCCCGTAGAATTTCATCATGCATGATGCTTCAGTTAGGTCCCTAAAGTTTTAAGCTACTTGATGTACCGGATGTGATAGGATGTTAATTGCGGAGAGTACGGACATGAATTAAGGTTTAAATGTGAGAAACCTCTTGCTATTCCACCGTTGAGTCTCTTTTGTAGGTCGTCACGCCCATCCACGATTGAGCCTTCGTTTTACTGCGAATAAAACAAACCGCGGGATAATGTGTTTTGATTTAGTTTCCACACGAGTCAAAAATTAATTCCTGTTTAAGCTTCATAAAGAATAATGAAGAGCCGTGCACATTTCGAATTGGAGGTGCATTATTTTTTATGTAAATGAAGTGTCGATTTGATAATTTTCGTGCAGTAAAATGGTCAAAATATTTTTATTTATGCTTTTATGAAATGAAAATTAATGTGGCCATGTTGTTTTCCTTGATTTTTTTACTGAAGTATAAAAGTACTGGTTTTAATAAGTTAATTGATACGGAAGCCATTTTGGTTATCTTTGACTACAAAGAGAAAGTAAAAAAGAATTTGTGTGAACATCGTTATAAAAGTAATATAATCCCCAATATATGGTTAAAAAAGCGATTTTTATCGTAAGTGCCACCATTTTAATTTTCCTTTGATTAAAATGTTCGTAGGGAAAGTATAATTCCCGCACATGGCACCATGGCTTTCTTTTTTTAAATGCCCGGTAGCTCTACCGGTTATTTACTTGATGTCCCCGAACTCAGGTTAATGATGTGTTTTTCATCCTCCATATTTCTGTTAGAGATATTTTCATAAAAGTATATGTAAAATATAACTAGAAATAGATTTCAAAAAAGGATTACCTTCTGATTTATTCCTAGTCTTCAGAGTTTTACGTATTCGTTGGCATTGGCTTTGACTGCTTGGACGGAGAGATTTATGGAGCTCATGTCTATGCAGAGAAATATGTTGCATAAAATTACTTTTGTAAGAAAAGAAGATTTCATCGTTGTTTAAAAAAATTTCTTACTAGTGAAAAGCAATATATTTTTCGAGTCAGAATCTTTGGATATATTTTTAAAGAAAACCAGTAACAGCGAAGGTAGCGTTAAGAACCACCAACAAGGGGGGGGTAAGAAAATGGGAAAATGGCTATTGACGGACTCATTTTCAGTTTTTGAAAGGGGGGGTAACTTGCGATGCTGTAGTAGTCATGAGAAAATTGAAAGAGATGAAGAATATAAAATACACCTAACATATTTTTATAGGCTTCTTGATTTTCGATAGAGCGTTCGATAGTGTACTGGACAGAGTTAATAAACGTATCGCAGAAAGTATGAGAGGATTGGAGGTGACTCAGGGTGACTTGTATTTAACTCGGACGCATCAGAAGGTAAGATATCGGATGGAGAATCAGGATGGACAGTGATGGGCAGGGAAGTTAGACAGGGCTGTCCAATATCACCCGAGTTTTTTTCCGAGAAAATTACGAAAGGTTAAAGCTAGGGGAAAGAAGTGAAAGTAGGGATGGGGCTGATTAAGCCAGATTTGCAGAGACCTCAAGTAAAGGCGCAATAACTAGTGCAAACTTAGATATTTGTAAGTTTCAAAAACTATCTACTGAAAGAGAAGGTAGTTATGACGCTTTCGAGATGTGAGGACCAAAGAGAATGAAGAAAATACGGGGAAGGATGGATAGGAAGGCAGGGAATGTGAGACGACAGGGTAAAGATGAAACACGAAAGGGCTATAAGATGAAACACGAAAAAGGCAAGAAAAGTGGACGGAGGAGAGACTGAGATGCAGTAGGATGTTGAAAACTGAAAGAAATATGAGACCGTTGGGCTATCGAGATAAAAAAGAGGCAATTCGTATGGCATGAAGGCGTGTGGGAAGTATGGGTAGCAAGATGTATTCTGATCAAAATCCCAACTCCGATCGATAAACTAGTCCCAGTATTTTTTATTTTTACACTATCGATGTATCTTAGCTTAGGTTAAAATGAAAACTTCCATATTTATTTCACTTTTTGTCACTGAGTTCTCCATTTTCGAGTCTAAAAATGGCAAGTTGTTTAAAGGTGGGATAGCATGTACTGCAATTGTTTTTATAGTTGATATTTCCGTTGTGATAATTAAACCTACGTATTCGATATAATGTGTCATTTGAACATCTGCGAAGAGTGTGGATACACCTGATATTTTTTTAAGATGTGTATTTTTTCTAGAAATGAATTATAGATATATAAAGCAATTCAATTATCCGATTCGTGGAAGGTAAACAAAAGAATACAATTAATCCCCGATCTTTATTGGTGTTTTTTCTCTTTATGGCTCTTTCTCCACTGTATCAATCGAAAGGCCTTTTATGTAGGCATTTGTTATAATTTATATAAATTTAAGAGCAGTATAAATACTAATGCGGTAGAAGAGATAGCCTTGAATATTGATCGTTATGTTATCATTTACTCCACATAATAACAGCTTATATATCATTTTGGCATTTGGGAATTAATAGTAAGCTTTATTAGAACCAAAGAGATGTCATCAATCTATATCTTTCTTTCCTCTGATTTTTTGGGATGAATCAAAGAGTGTCCAAGACCTAACTAGGTCTCACATGATTTATAATTGCTGAAGTTGGGCTGGTGCCAGAGAAAAAGTTGTGACTGTCGCAGATAGTCAGAAAGCTCCTTACAATAATCTGCAAGACTTTATGGGACAGGCAGATTAGAGAAATCGGCTTGTAACTTCTTGGTTTTTATTTCTATTCGTTAGATGGAGCTTTCTTCCAGATTTTGGGAAACTACACCTAGAGGAACTTTTCTTTAGGATCGACTTTTTAACCGATCGACTGAATATGTATTCGATCGACGGTGCAGCATTGTCTTAGGTACAAGGAACTTTCATTAGGTGTTCTCAGGTCGGGATCATGGACCTTTTGAAAGCTAATTATTGCTTATAAGTTCGTTTTAATCACTTTTTTTGGCTTCTCTTCATACACCGTCAAGCAGTGCTTTCCTGGCTTAGTATGACGACGATATAAAATACAATAAGGATGTGTGTATCTTCTAGATATTCACACCGAATTGTCCTTTATAAGTTGCGTTGGGCGTATCACACGACTTGGCTTGTTTAATGCTATACTTTGAGAACTTCGTCATCCGCTTTATCTGCAAGAATATCCTCGTTGGGCATTCATTTGTTTTACTAGTGTAAATGAATTTTTTTTTTTTGCGTTTCGGCTATCTTGACTTAAGCTAACCATTGTAGTTCGTCACTTTTGTGTTTATATTTTGCTCAGAATATGCTTTTATACCATGTCTCATAATTTCTAAAAATGGCTATCTCCATTTATTTAGTCGTCAAGCTGCATGTTTTCGATAAGAATGCTTCCAAGATTGGACCACAGCTATTCCCCAAATTCTTCCCGTATTCCAATACATATTTTGTTTTGGTTTTACAGCGTGTGCATTGCATTTTTTTTAGTTAAGAAATTATGCTTTTGATCTCGTAAAGTGCTCCATTTATGTAAAAGACTCGATTAATACACTTTAGTTTTTCATAGTTAATAGCTCAAAAAATCCTGGAAGTGAAACGTATTCTTTATATGTTTATAATGAAACCAAATACGTTCATTACCTATAAATTTTCGATTTTTCACAAATCATCTATTCCCTACGAATTTTCTATTCTTTCCGAATTTTCTTTTTCTTCCAAAAACTCAGCCGATCCAGGAATAATAATTTATGGATACTGAAGGATATGTTTTTTGTGGTAAAAATTATAGGTTATAGTAAGTAATGCTATTTTCTCCCTACCATTAAATAAGTTGATTGGTTATGTGCTATTGAGTTGGTAGTGCGTATACAGCAAACAAATAAAGATAAATGTGAAAAGATAAAAAAGAAACTGGAATATTTACGGAATGTTAATAGTTCCCAAAATCCTAAAAAAGATTTAATGCTAATATCATTTGGGAGTGCTAACGGATCACGGTAATCCAGTATGTTCTCATTAATTACTCTGCAGGATGAGTAAATATAAAATATGCTGCACTTTCAATCTCTTATTCAACTCCAAACGTATTTTACATTCTATCTCTTAGGTGCACTCATTTCTGGGAAAGATTTTAGCCATCTCTAATTTATCTTGAGTCCCTTCGAGAGAAATATTTACCTTTTCGAAAAATGCTGTGACTGTTACTCTCGGGGAAATAAAGAAGTTGAAATAAAAATCGCCCTCCGCACGGCGGTGTGCACTTTCTCGTTGGCCTGGTGGAATTACGCCGTCGACACACACACAACGGCCTCCGCTATTTTCGTTTTTGTGTTGTTCGCCCGCTTTTCTCGTTCGAAGCGTGCGCTGATTAACGAGCCTCCCCGAGTGGATGCTCCTGGAATTCCCTCGTGCATGTGTGTGAATTTAATATGCCTGTTAAATTTTTGTGGCTTTGCAATCGCTGTCGTTTTTCCATTATTATTTATTGTTATTCTCGTCCAGTGTTTGCTGCCAATTTCCTGTTGTTTTTAAACTTTATTTTCTCACTCTCCACTCGAGAAAAAAATAATGTATTCGTCGAAATTGAAGAGCTATTTGCGCAATTGGAGAAGAGTGAATATTGAGGTGGCATTATGCTAATGGGGGTTTATGGGTCCGTACGGGTTTTTCGTAGGAACTTGCGCAAAATGAATGAGTCCCGGCGGGATCGAAATCGGTTCTTGGGGATTCCCAAGATGGCGACCGAGCATAATTCACGAAGACGCCATCTAACCCCCAGGATGACGGTGGGAAGAGCATAAAAGACAGAGGACTCATCTGCGTAAGAAAATTTTGCATTTTCGTTATTCATTGTCACCGTACTCTTTCGCTTCTCTGAGAGTCTGGAAGAATTATCGAAAGTTGGTGCTACACCCAGAAATGTAAAATTAAATCAGTAATATCCCAATAGATTACTGAGATCCTGCAAGCTTTCGTGCCTTTTTTAGTTAAACACTCGGAGAAACTTTCCCGGGAAAATTTAATTGCATTAGCATGTTTGTTTTTCATGTATTAAGCGTTCTTCTTATCAGCTAATACGCGGAATATTGAAATAAGTGCTAATATATTTCCAAGGACTTGGTAAAAGTCCCATAAGGTATCGGAAAATTGTAATTATCGTGTTTAATAAAAGTATGCTTGACAAAGGCTTAAAGTGACTCGGGTTTGCGAGGGATATATTGCTCAGCCACACTCGATGTGCTCTTTAACATGGAATCTCAGTCGTGTTAAATGTTTAGCGCAGAAAAATTTTAATTAGGTATTCGATGTGAATATTTCTAATTAAATGCGAAGGAATTTCCGTGGGGATTGAGAGGTTACTGTCGTGCCCACTCATTTGTGAACGTACCATTTCTATCCAATTAGTATTAGCGAGGTTAGTGCTCATTTGACAAAATGCCCGTCAATGTCCAATATAGAAGGGTTTCAATTTCGGTGCGTAGGTTCGGTGACTGAGGAAACATTTCCTATTCCCTTTGGTGGGCGTTGAGGGGAAGTGCTATTGCGCCGTTGCCTCTTTAATTAGGAAAGCATGGCGATGTTTAGTGATAAGTAGTACCGTGATAGTCATCTAGGTGACAAGGAGGGAAATATTCTGCTGCTGTCGCAGCAAATAATCCCAGAAAGCGTTCTGCTTGCCGGTGGATTGCACAGGTCTCTCCCTCTCCCTTTCTCCGCGTCGAAGAATCGATAAAAAATAATAATGACGAATAAATCCGAATGCATGTAGAAAGACACGCAAATATCGGTACGGTGAGGGATTGCAGTTTTCGATACGGCTTGCATGGCGCGCGAAGGGCGAACAAATGCCTCTGGGCACTTTCCTGGGACGTTGAAGTTGGGACAGTTGGGGAAAGAACGAAGTAAAAAATAAGTCCTCGCGTGCTCTTGGACCAAACTTCGGTGCTTCGTAGGTGCCGTAAACCACCTCGCCTCATCCCACCCATGTTCTTCATATTGATCCTGTTTTTCCGCTCTTTGTGCAATTGTTTGGACGAGCCGCTCCTGGTATGTCTTCTTATTAACTTACATTTTTTGCTTCAGTCAATAGAACCATGAAAGGCTTTTCAACTCGTGAATAAGTATGCGCGGAATGCATTAAAAGGAGGAAAAAATCCTCGAGTCGTTAGAATTCCATCAAACTCTTATCCCTCCCTGCCTATCTAGGTACACTAAGCACCCCTGCTCCGTCTCGTAATGAAAATACAGTAAGCGCATGCCGGGGCGCTCCGCCTTTGGCGCCTCTGG
>LYUA01000049.1:573873-584724 GCA_002093875.1 Calopteryx splendens | reverse complement strand
TAGTGAGTATTTTTGATGCATGTGACACCAAGCTCAATGTTCTGTGTTTTATTTATTTATTATTTTACTTATTTAGGTCTAAATATTAGGCGTAATATAAGGTGCTGCTTGTCAGACAGGCAGCTGAAGTACATTTCAAGTGGTACCTAGCAGCGGAACTTTTACTGCTACTGGTTTTTGGTGGAATATACAAAGTATTTGACTATTTTGGATAGAACCTCGTAGTAAAGGCAATTATGTATCACGATTGCGAATAACCTTGAGGGTATATATGGAGCATCCTAAAGAGAAAATTAATGATGAATTGTAATAAACAAGATAATTTAATAACATAGGAACACAGGACAGGAATAAAATGCGCGGAATAAAAACGTGTAGGGAAAAACAGCAGCAATTAAAACCAACACCCTCGAATGCGTAAATATATTATCCTAGATAATTGGGCCAAAATAAAAATTACTTTAATCAGTGCGAAGGCAGTCGAAATATCTCTGTTTAGGCATCTTCTGGCACAAGAAGAAAACGCCAATGAAAAGAAAAATTACAGTGAGGAAAAAAGGAGTGGCAGAAAAGCAGAGATCCTCTCTTATTAACACATCAATCACTTAGACGCATCAAGTCATCCATGAGAAAGGAAAGCAACACCGTCGCCTGCCATTATTGAAGAGAAAAAGAGATATCTCACTACCTATTCATATCTCCCATACAAACGTGTGTATATATATATATATATTTAATACCTACATTTAATTTTATTTATTTATGTATTTATTTATTTACTCAAATGCATACAAAAAATGGGCTTTTACGGAGAGAGGAACAATGTGATATTGGAACATGAGGGATAGGAACAATGAGTCATCGCCTCGGAACTGAATAAAATAAAGTGAGGTAGAGGGCAAAGAAAACTGGGGAAGACCTTGGAATCCACTTCCCCCAAAAAGCAAAATAAATGAGTAAGACTCAATATGTAAATGCACTCCCTTCGAAAAGAAAGGTGGTGTGTTGAGTAAACGCGAAACGCAAGGATGAAGAATTTATGCGAAAGGAGTGCAAGAAGGTTTGCAGGAGAAAACTTGCAAATAAATAGGGGTGATCATCAGA
The DNA here is from genome assembly GCA_002093875.1 of Calopteryx splendens. Classification (NCBI taxonomy): domain Eukaryota; kingdom Metazoa; phylum Arthropoda; class Insecta; order Odonata; family Calopterygidae; genus Calopteryx; species Calopteryx splendens. Next base: position 583,620 of record LYUA01000049.1, on the reverse strand, counting down.
CCCGATGCATCAAGAATATTTCGTAGTACAACCCGTCAAAAGAGACTTAACAACGAACACGTCAGTACAAGGAAGTAACACAAATCCCCTATTCCTGCAACTTGCTCACTCAATTCCCCACCCTCTCTACCCTTCTGACTTGCTTTTCGTGTCTACTATTCTTCCAAATACTACCCGAACACTATCACCTTGCCTCTTCCCGGAAGGAAAACTCAGCCGATCGGTTGAAACATCGAGATTGCCTCTTGCCCACATTTATCAACACACACAAACCCGTTAAAATCTCTCCATCCCCCTCTTGCCTCTTCTGGACCCTAATAGAGGAAGGAAGAAGGGGAGAGAGAACAAGAGATATATAGTAATGGCTACAATGAGGGCGGGATAAAGCAAATTAAAAAAAAGCAAGACGTAAATATAGCTGTACATGAGGAATTTTATTCGTCCCCCTCGCTACGCTACGCGAGGGCAGTCACAATGACCTACTCGTATTTCCTTCGACATGAATTCATTTTTTTCGAGAGCCCCGTGCTCCTAAGCCCGTAAGCCCTTACGTACCCTACTTACGAGCAAAATAATGAGCGGGAAAATAGAGTCCGAGGTGGATAGGAGTGAGTGACTGGACGGAAGAAACGGAAGTGAGAATAAGAGGAAGCAAAATGCCCCAGAAAAAATCCACTCAATCCATTTATTATTTGACGAAATTGGCAACACTTTTCGAAATGAAATTGTCTTGCAAACAATGCGAAGGATTTCAGTTTAAATATTTAAAATTTAAATTTTCTATGGGATCATCAGTTAAACGGTACGATGAAGCTATTGTGTGTAAATTGATCTCAAACAGTGGTAGTGCTAAAACTACGTTAACTCTAGGCTATTTTTTCATTACCTGATATGATACCGATTTTTCAAAAACTCACAAATTCAGAGATTAATACTTACAATGAGTGTGATACGCTCTACTAAGTATGCAAGCAAAAGGACCTTGAATCGGAATTGCAGCGAGTAATAACCTGGCATGGCGTGGAATGGGGATGGAAAGAATATGCGACAAATCTTACTTCTCTTCCTTTTCCCCTTTATTTCATGTTCCTCACAATCCTAGTTCTTTGGTCTCGTGCGTACGGTACGGGATGCGATATAATTTCCTAATGCTCGCGACGCTTGGAATGACCGTTCAAGCGTGACGCTTTCGGGAGAATGAAATTTTGAAAAAAAAATCCTCGATGCACGCATCTGAGTGGCCTCCTGTGTACGTGAATTTTCATGTTTTGGCTTAAGGTTTAAAGGAAGAATTAAATAAAAAACCGATGCTAAATTAGCGCAGCGCAACTTTAATTCCGCATTATTTTGCGTCGGGGGACGTTTGGACGTTCCTCCGTCGGCAAGGAAATCGAGCGGCGAAAAACCCACTTAGCGTCGTCGTATTTTGATCGAAAAAAAATCCTCGCGTCTCCCCAGTGAGGATAACTGAGTGTAGAGAGAGGAATGAGTTTGAGGGAACGAGTTAGAGAGAAGAGGGCACCCCTTCTATTTTTTGGCGCCATCGAGAAGGGAAATGGCGGGGAGGAGGAAGTAGGGGGAAGAACAGCTGGAGATGATGGGGACTAAAGGGATCGAGGGAGAGAATGAACTGAAAGATAGTCGCTGTATTCCACGTAGGCGCGTGCGAAGGTTAAAGCGAAGCATTTGATGCAAACATTTGAGGGACGGGTTCACGAGGACAAAGGAGACCCGAGGTAAAAATGGGGAAAACGGATATTAAAACACGACGAGAGAGGAAATAATCGCGTGTGAGGAGTGAGATAAAAAAGAAAATACGTGAAGGATTTAAAACAACAGAGGATTGTATTCCAGTGGGTATTGATTTTTTTTGAAAATGCGACTTGCACGACGGGCCATTCGCATTGAGCATGAAAACTGGCACAGACACATGGGCTATAGAAAAACAAGAGGATAAATATTGGTGTGCCGTTAAAATTTGACATAGAATGCTATTATTCAATAAAGAGCTTAAACACTGGCCATTTTTTGAAGTCTTAATTTGCCACTGAGCATGTCTCTGAGAAAATGAGAGGAACCGAAGTTCATATTAACAAGAATGAATGCGCTTCAGTAAAAGAGAGAAATGAAAAGTAAAAATAGAATAGGTAAAATAATGAAAGGTCTTAAAATATTAACTTAAAATCGGCTTAAAGATAAGAATAAACGCAAGTGTGGACCGCCAACTTGTGATTTTGGTAACACAAAAAGGACAGAGGTGCACCGTCTAGCCTCGCTTTAAGAAACCTGAGAATATTTTATAAGCATATTTCATTACTGAGAGGCAATTGAAATGGTTGTGCTTGCACATCCAAATATACCTAGGTTTTAAGTGAATACAAAAACATAGAAATTCTATTAAGAGGTTAAGGTTTAATTCAGTGATGATTTTCCCCATGCATCCTAACAGAAACACGAGAAAAGATGGTAATTTCCTTGGATACCCCATGTCTTTCACACATTAAAATAACACAGATTTGGCTTTAAGGTAAGACATGCTCAATTTAAAAAACTACGTGATTAAAATTCGTTGTTAGTTCCTCCCTTTACCGTATGTATATTGAAAAAAGTTATTTCAAACTTTATTTTGATCAAATTCCTCCTCCTTTCAACCCCAGTTGCCCGGGGCTGAATTTTTGTTCCCGGTTCGTTTGCACGTACTCAATATAACGACTAATTTGAATGCATTAGTGGAGGACGGATGTGGAAATGAAACAGGTTAATTTTTTCAAGCAAAAAATTTCGTAAGATTGAATAAGGGTCTATTTAACTTACACACATAGCAGTCTTTAATAAATTAAATCTGCAGATTAAAATTCTTATGCTCTTTCATTTTGGTTGGAAGGTGTACGGGTCTTCATTTAAATCAAAGAATTTGCCGAGTAATTCTTCAGACAAATTTATAAATGTGCCCCACTTTTATAAATTGGTCCCACTAGGGGGGACACCAAGAATGATAATTATGATGACTAATAATTATGTTACAGACTTTACAAGAACTTGGCCCACTCTTTTATTTCAGTTCTTTGAAATAGTTACCGAATCTTGGCCAGTGATTTTAAATGTGTTTTGCGATATTCTGTGCTCCTTTTTACTAATTTATTGATTAATCTTTAATTATTTACTCATAATATAGGTTTTTTGGCTAGTGGCGTGGACAGTTTAATCCTTGGGCAGACCTGAGCTATTACCCCTTGATGTAGACTTTCTGGTAGTTTTTAAGGTCCCAGGACGCAAATGTCATTTACTCTACTTTTTTACCTTATATCAAACAATACCACACATGCGGAGTATACAAAGATAATATGGAATCTATGAATTTATATGCTCCCCAAAAAGGAATTTTGTTCAAAAAAATGCTTCACTTTTAAGCGCACTCGTACGTGTAGTAGCTGATTAATGTACGTATTCATCACATGTACACTGAACCTTAATCGGTGGTTTACATTCAGTCACGTCCGCATATTCGATCTTGCGACCATGACATAAGGAATAACGAGGCTTTTAAATAATGTGAAAAAAAATCAAATAATGAAAATGTAATGAAGCAATGCCTCAACGTCCTTTGCATGACATATTTTTTTGGGAGAGTCGTGCGCATATCCGGACGAAAATCTGATGAATGGCTGCAGCAAAAAAATAAGAGGCAAAGCATAAAAAGCATTATTATAGCCTTAAAATCAAAGATCACCTTTACCTAAATATGCACCACGATCATTGTAAAGCATAATGCACGTAATATATACAAAGCATAAGCAATGAGAAATAACAGAATTGTTTCCATGCAAAAACATCATTTTCCATTCTTTCAAAGAGCTCTCGGCGGCATTATTGACATTTTGGCCCGTAGTAAATTTCAAATAAATTCCAAGAATATTCAATAACTATGAATTGTTGATCGGTGTTAATTATAAAATAATTAATGACGCATAAAGCACAGCAGAAGAATAAATTTAAAATATTAAATACCAATGAAATTAATAATCGACAAGGTTTATCAATTAAAAATAAATTGTTACATTTTTTATATTTAGCGATACATATAATGCTAATCATACCATTATAAAGCAAAATTTGGTGAAAACATTCATGTTATCACCTCCAAAAAAAGCGGCATATACCTAATTTAAAGGTTAACCTTTATTCATGTTTATTTAGGTTTTGGGAAAAAATATTTCGCGCAAAAGTATCACTTTAAGTTAGGTCACTCCCTACAGATAAGATCGATCGAATTCTATTCACGAAGGGTTCGATTTTCTAGTTTTATTCTTTATCTAGAAACTGTCAACCTAACATACAAAAAAGTGTTCTTTTTAATAGGGGGCGCAGTAATTGCGTAGTTACCAGATATCATATACCTGCGTAGCACCTGCGTAGTTACCAGATATCATATACATACCATTCCGCCACCACTGATAATAGAGTCATCGTAATCTAATCTTGAGAAAAATATAATTAAAAGTTTGAAATAAATATTAAAAATGAAAAGAAAAAATAATTTTTGAGAAAAAAACACAAATAAGCAAACCAGAGGTGAATTACATTCAAGCTGAAAAAAATTTGAGCATGGCCAAAATATTATATATATAAAAATATGTTTTTAAACATGGCTTGATGAAAATTTTTTTCATAGAAGATTATTTTGGATAAAATAAAACGTTTTTCGACACCGAGGAGCGAAAGTCTCACATAACGGAAAACTTTTCAATGAGTTCAACAATGGTGAAAATATCAACAAGGCCATTCTCAGTTATACCTCTTGCCCTTCTGTTTAAAGTTTAAAACATTATCAACCTTCAAAACTTACTTTTCTTTCGAAAGCGAAATGGCACGCGCCACATAACCTCTTCCTCTAACGGTCCCACACAACTTAGCCTCACCACCACTACCACTTTTCCACCCTGAACTCCACAACTCCGCTCATCTGCAAGCAGGGCACCGAAAAGCCTGCCTGGAAGCAATGCCGGGGAAAATATTATTGGCTGCCACTTCCAACAGCGAAAACGTCCAAGTGCAACAACAACGGAGGATTTATTTTTTGGACAAAAAAAACAAATAATTGACTATTTTTTCCAAGAAACGCTCCTAATTTTCAACAAATAACACATATTCCGCGATACTCTTGTGCAGGATACGAGTATTATGTGAGTATGGTAATAAAAATTGTATTTTACAATATTGATCGTAAAACATCAAGATTTTAAAGGAGAGAACATAAATATATTATTTTGATGGAAAAATAATATCAGTTTAGAATGGCAGAGATGCCAATAAAGCAGCTACTTGGATTATAACAAAGGGAATACAAACTGTAAATATCTGTAAACAAAGACTAATTACACCGCCTTTATATCCTTAAATGTAGTCAAATTTGTAGCTCTCCGTTTTTTTTTCTTTTAGTTGGAATATTTATCACGGATATTTTTACTATGGGGACTTTTATTGACTCTCGCTATTATTTTCTTTCCCCAATGTGAAGGAACGCCTTCACGGAAAGCGTTTTTCACCAGCGAAGCAGAAGGGAAGGCTACTTAGGCGATTTTGAAGAACCTATCAAAAAATGGGTTCTAGCATGCCTTCTAACACCGGAAAAAATTAGGATAAGTGCATTGCATCCTTTGCGGACTACTTTTAGAAGAAGCATTTAAATTTGGAAAATTTATTAAATGGATGAAGATAAAAAATATGATCTTCTCTATTGAACAGTCGTCGTAGATTGCACTGATATAATTGGTTGCGCCTTGTATGTAGGTTAGTTATATTAATAATGTCAATTTAAAAAAATATCCTGTGGTTCATTAAAATAATTGTTGTAAGTATAAATAATATGGTGTATGTGATTACGGTGCTTAACTGGTTTTCATTTAGGAAGTTAAATTTCTCTGAAAGGAATCTTAGAGATCCTTTCGAATGACCAACGTTGCCTTGAACTCAACTTACAAATTTGCTGTGCGTCATGCTAGATAGGATCGATTATAAGTCATACTAATATTAACCCTTAGAGTAATTATCGGTACCAGTTTGAACTGGTTCATGAACACATAATTCATCAATATGGCAATCAATTAATGTAAAGATCCTCAAACATCATTTGGGCATTCCATAGTTTTTACCCTCGCTTGCGTGAACATTTACGGACATACCTACGTATACCGCTTTTATATGTGATATACCATCCATGAAACAGGTATCAGTATTAATCAATTACGCGCGTTGCATAGCGTTTGGACTATCCTAAATTTGTTCTGTATTTATCTTCACCAGCTTGAATGAAAACGTCAACCGGCAGCAGTTACCTCTTCGAAGTTGACAAAGGGGAAAGCATCAGTGCTGAAAAAGACAGCTTGGTCAGCCGATTTTTTTTAATGCCACGGGGAAGGGGAAAAATTGTAAAAAATTAATAAATAACTTCCATAGGAATCATTTATCAATTGATCGTAAAGTTCAACGGACTAACGCCTTAAAACTTCTTCATTTCTGAAAGTAACCCACGCCTTTTTATCCTCTATTATACATCCTTAAAGCGAGTTCTAAATAATTATCTAGAAGCAATAATTGGTTTATATTCGTTGGGTTCTATGTACACCATGTATTGAACACGCATATCGTATTTATTTATTGTTAAGGTAAAAACGTAACAGTTAGATCAGCATTACATGTTGAAAACCTTCTTGAATGGATGAATACTTTGTAGGATATTTTATATATGCTTCATAGCAACATGTACGTACTCCGATCTCTATTCAACCAAAGGCGTTGTTATTGTTAATTCTTTATCGGAGGCATGGAAAACTAATGAATACCGATTACAATTAGTGTCATTAATTTCCAAAAAGTCCGCAAGTCCAATGACACTTATCACAAAAAAATAATTAGACCAAGAATTGAAAACTTCATCGAAAATTCATATATTAGAGTGCTTTTAACTATAAATGTTCATTACTTAGAGGAATGCATGTGTTTTGTGTTGAGTGCCGCTAGAGTTGTAGTGCCCGGGGCGATCCCCGAGACATCCGCCCTCACCCTTGCCGTACTCCCCTGTAGGTTTTCATTTTTACAACCTATCGATAGTAAATCTCCCGCTGGCGGTTTTGGGGGGGAGGGTGTATTTTCATTAGCACCAACTTGGGGTGAAAATGATTATCTCCTGGGGCACCCAAAAGTGCCGCCTCCAAAAAAGTGCCCCCCGAGGTGGACTGCTCCCCCAGCTACGTCATTGCATCTCTCTAGTTATTGTTCCGTTGTTGTTATTGTCCGTTCTTCTACAATCGAAAGAATCCCTTTTCGAAAGAATTCCCTTTGATACGAAACCTTCGGGTGCTAATAGTCCATTAATGTAGTGTTCATCAGCGTACTATGACAAAAATTCTGATCAGTAAACCAACGTATATTTCCGTGAGTGTATATAGAATCCTTCGCAGAATTAATTTTTATCCTGAGTAAATTATAAGCACAGTTGAGTCATAGTCATTTTTAATATTTTATGGGCCAAAATATGTGTTTTATATAATGAAAGTTACAGTTTGAACAATTAATTCTTCCTAGTAAGTTTATATCGTTCCCTGTATGGATATTCTAAAAGGGTGGAATAATGTTTCTGTCCGTTTCCTGGAATTTCAACTTCCGATAGACTACACCAAGGTACCTACCACACGCACACTATAGAAACAACAATTTGCACTGAATCTCGTTGCTTCAGAGCGTGAAACAAAACTCGTCATCAAAGTGAATAATATTGCTACCACAAATGTTGACCCACGTTTTTTCTTTCTGCTGCGTTGTTAATGAAAATTTTGTAGGCAAATAAAATCTCGTAATCGAAATTTTTCAATCATCTTCACGCAACAATTATGTAAATCGAATACCTCATTATTTCGAAAGTTGTGTTTTATTTGAACAAACAGAGTATTAATTACCGTAAACTTTCGTGGAAGAATTCACTTAATTGTATTAACCAAACAGTTTTCGTCAAACAACTCGTATTGGCCACGTGACACCGGGGAAAATTTAAAGCTCAATTCCAGCCTTTGTGTTTGCTTTTCCCATCGCGCCAACTTTTATGACTACGTGAAAAATTTCACTGCAGCGTTTTTTAGGATTCATGTTAAGCTTTGGAAACAAATATGACTGGCAATTTGGGGTGATGTCTCCTCGTGAAACTAATAAAGCACTGTAATCAAGGGAAAATATTTTCGTATGATATATAGGTCTTTAATTTCTAGAATTAAGTGGAGTGCTTGCAATCAGCGATATAGAATGTAATTTTTATTTTGTTTTCAGATCGTTATCATCAAAACTACTTATTCTTTTTATAATGGAAATTAGTTAAGGGCTTTTGGCATAAATATTTGAAAATCATTCACCGAATCTAGAAGTAGTATGACTGAACTTCAATTATGATATCCCCACATACCTGAGTAAAGCATTCCCTGTTTAAGATGGAAAATAACATCAGAAATTTCTCTGTTTGTTTGTTAGTACAATATTTTGGCGCATAAAATTAGCAGAGTGACGTTAAACAGAAATATCTTTTCACAGAAAATTGTGTTTCAGGCAATTGTAGTCAGTGAATATATAATTCCTGGAAAGAATTCGCAAGCGTTATCTAATGAAATAATTTTAACAGTGTTATCTTTTATTTTCAAAGTACTAATTTTATGAATCATAAACATTTGTATTAATTTTCGTACACTCTGATATCGCCAAATTAGGTAAAATTGAATTTTAATAATATTCGTAATATAAATGCGTTACTACGATACTAATCATTTAATGCATTATAACTATTATGTTCTTGTTGTAAATATAGTGTGATAATAATGATGTTGCAGTGAGTTACCTTGCATAGTACCTCAAAATTAATGTCTAGGTACAAGCATTGAAATACTGATTTTACTTCGAAAAATATGATTCTCTAACAAATTATAATTGACATTATTCAATGAGTAAGTAATGGAGATTCTAGTGTATAATGGAGGAACCTACAATTGTTAGACTCCTTAGCCACAATGATCCTACTGGAAGAAATTAAATATTCATGGAAATGTAATTCTTTCCAAACAACCTAACGGAGCAATGAAACGTAGTGTTCGATGAGTTGATACTTTCTCGGAAAACTTTCTGCCTTTGAAATTAGTGGAGGACTATCCAAATCTAGATCGATGCACTATATCAAGCAAAAATATTTTATTCTGCAATTGCCCATGCTTAATATTTTTCCTGGGGATCGGTGGTCTTACTCTAATTTTCGTAGGTGCAATCGGTGAAGGGATAGCAAAGTAATTAGAAGATAGATGAATAGATTTCGGTGCACTAAGCGTTCCCCCGTTTTTTGCACTTCTTTCCCCAACCTCCGAGAGAGCGTTAATTAAAAAAATGCAGACATTCGTAGTGAAAAAATCATCTCGTCGGATATCCTGATTTTTCCCCAGGCCATGCATCCGTTTCCTGTCCCGGCGGCGTGAAAAAAGAAAAGACGCCGACAAAAGGGAAAGAAGCAAAAAGGGCGATGAATTGGCAGGATAAGAAAAACAAACCGTTATGATTTTTTTCCATTCTCGTTGTAAATAAAACGAAGGTCGGAAACGGTTCTGGAAAGTGATTGGAAAGGGAGATAAAATGAATAAAAAAACGTAGCTAGGTATTAAAAATGGCAAAAGATTGGAATTGCAGTATGGCTCTGGTGTTGCGATAAGTGAAAAACCAATA
>LYUA01000049.1:541785-551822 GCA_002093875.1 Calopteryx splendens | reverse complement strand
AGGGAGGGTGGCGGAAGATGGAGGGCTGGGTTTTCTCCCCCCCCACATCCCTCCTCCCACTCCCGCTCGTGAGGGGTGGGTGTGCGAATTGGTTGGGGGCGGGGGGAGGGTGGGGAGAGACATAGGTTGCGGAGGAGAGGAGGGATAAGTGGAGGGAGAGGGTGAGAGTTAAAGTGAGTGGGGTTTTGGGGTCGAAATTTATAAGGAGGAGGATGTGGATTGGAGGGAGATGGGGAGGGCAGGGGAAGGGAATAGATTCGGAACCGAGTGGAGAGACGGGGAGAGATGAAGTAGAAAAGGGGTTGAAAATGTAGAGGGAGAGGCCTGGGGATGGGGGAAGAGGAGAAATAAGAGGGGAGGGGCTGAATCCTTGCATATGTGTGTTTCGTGCGTTAGTTAATCTGTGGCTGTTGACCGCTGATATACCGAGTTATAGAGGCCACATCTCTGCATTTTAACCGAAGGTAACATCAAGAACTTCACAGGCCCACGTTAATATGTTGCATACATACCTAATAAAATAATACCACATCTGTTACTTTAGTTGGTAATAATTGACATGATATTTTATTAGTACTAATTAAAAAGTTAATATTTTAAAGGGTTTAACGGTGAGGTAACGGAACATTTTTTTCAACATAATTACAAGAAAAGAAGTCCAAGTTCTTATTTGAATTTTTCTATACTATTGATACTATTACTCAGGTTATGGCTGTTTACCGTTTTATAACTTGGACTTTTTAAGTAAAAAAGTTTACGGAAATTCTCTTCTTTATTTTATTATTGCACATTTACACCTAATATTTTTCATTGGGTCAACACCAAACTATTTTAGACAGAACTTACTTTACACGATGAATCGCCGCATTTGCATTAATAAATGGTGCAATTTGAGTAATAGACCTATTAAGTTTCCGAGTTATTTGTTTAGAATGAATCATTTACCTTGCCTCCATTTTGCCCCGCGATTCAAAATCGCATGCATGGAGAGCCGTTTTTATCTTTCTGCGGAGATTTTGAGACAGTGGTGGAAACATTTTGAATGAAAAGGGGGGGGGTAGGAGAGAGAGGGAAGGGCACGGAATATGTCCTCGTCATTCGATTTGAGTCCACAAATGTAACTTCCGTTTATTTGTTATTCGCATCATTTGGAGAGCACGATATGATCGAGAGCGGAACGGTGCAAACGCCACTTACTTGCTCTGGAGAAGTTTCTCATCCCACGTAACGGGGAGCACCAGTTCTCCGGAGAACAAGGATAAATAATGCTAAATCCTCCCCCTTGTGAATCCTGAATGCTGAATTCGCAGTTGGGTTTTGAATGTCGAAACCTGTTCGCAGTAAATTTTGGTGGGACGTGCAGCAAGACGTTTATAAATGTGCTAATTTTCCTGAAAAATAAGACGAAGGCTCGGAGACAATGCCGTGGATGGGTGGATAAAGTAGCCGCACCCTTGGGAACCTTTCCTCATAAACCCCCCGCGTGCGGACATTGGCGTTTCAATCCTCAACAATGAGTGAACAAAGAGGACAAAAAATAGTGTCTGGTTGAAGTTTCACCTATGTGGATTCAAAATCTCATCCCCGGCGTGGAAGGCCTATATATTTATATATTTTTTTCCCTATAGGTTTACCTCCTTGCCTCATACCATAGAGAGGAACAATAGGTGAGAGATGGGATGCGATGAAAGGGGTGACTGGAGTGGAGTGGAATCGAGGAGAAGGGAACGATAGCATAGTGTCAAGACAGGGGTCGGTAACCTACGACGCATGAGTGCTATAAGCAACCCCCTGAGGTTCCATTGTGTGAGAATCCCGGAACCTCTGAAATTACTTATTTACACCAACTGGCTGAGATACCATGCCAAGTTATCATGTGATCAACACCAACCAGCCCTCAATGAATTGGGTACCAAACATTTCATTTCAGCTCGAGCACCATGGCCCTGTAATTTTGTTGTGCAATGAACCTTTCTTATTTGGTTCCGTCGTGCTAACATTTTTCAATAACTCATGCTCATCGGAGAAATGTAAATATTTATGGAGTTTCAACTGACCAGATGGAACTAATGTCAAGATGGAATAAATAATAATGTAACATTGTCTTATAACTTTAAACATATTATTTGGTTTCCAAAATAATAAGTTAGAATGCACTCTGTGGTTTGGAACTAAAGAATCAAGTCTGCGCTGCCCAATTGTGCGCATTATAATATTATTTATTTGAGTATTCGAAAAGTGAAAATTCTACTTACAGTTACCCAGTTTTATAATTTAAAATTTCTTGATACATAAGAAATAATTACATACATTCGGAATTCGATGAAAGAGCCAACATTTGTTATCTTTATTCTTCAACAGTCTTTTACGTTGTTGATGGAGATAGGCTGGAGGCTTGATTTTTACATGTTCAGTTTACCTCAGTTGTATTTTCAAAAGTAAACTGAAGGATATATCCGGAAAGAACTACCATCCCAGGAAATATAGTTCTTTGTACAAGAAATAAAATTATGCACAACATTTTAGCTTCCTTCATGTTTTAGAATTTCATAAGTCATGTTCTATGCCTTGAATAGCATTTGGCTAATGATTAAATATATTCGTGTGATTAAGAGTATATTGGCTCATTGCTAACATTGCTCGCACTAACAAATTGCTATTTTCTTTAGGGGAGATATAAGGGGCGATATTTGTTTATCTGCTAGTATTTAATACAAATATTAGTTGGTTTGGAATGGTATGGAATTCGTAAAAAATATCCATATAATTTTCCAGAGAATAGTATTTGTTGTAGGCACCAAAGCTTTAAATAGATATACCATTTGTTTAAATAAAATATCTGAACATTTTAATTAATAGTAGGACAAACAAAAAATGTCTTTAACGTAATAAAAGCATTTATAATTTTTGTAATTGACGATTGAATGAGTTAAGTTTTTAATTAATATTTTTATTTTTGTTCTTGGGCTTCTTTTTGATGCAGTATTATGATGTCAGGGTAGCCAGTATGTGAATAGATTTTGTTGTTGTACTAAGAAATGATTCTGTTATTTTTGTATTTTACCTTATGCATTCATATGGAGTGGAGTAAAATGAAAAGAGGTTTCCTTGTTGTATAGTGTTGAGAATCGGAAAACTGGCGGAGAACTTAGGAAGAGGAGATAATGGAGGGTAGGAACAAGGAGAACATGTCTGGAGCGTAAAACAAAAAGGGTTTTGTGGAGATGAGGAATGGAGGCGGAAAAGGGAGACTTTGCAGGAAGAAGAAAACTGGCTACGAGCGAAGTGATGGGTGGAAGTGCGGTGGGTTTCGTGCTTGAGAATAAGATTAGATAGATGAGAGTGAAATATTGCTCTACCGAGTTAAATTTTCCGGGTTAAAATTCATTAAACGATATGTCGTTATCTTACTTGAAAAGATAATGTATCAGTGCAAGAAAAATGTTTTAGACAAATTTGGGTATCGTCCTGTCGGGGTCACTTGGTACATATTATCTTCCTTCATTGCGGGGCTTAACTTTAAACCAGGGTAATTGGAAAGTTTTTTCATTAAAATTTTCGTTTTTTTTCATTATTCATTCACCGATACGCTTGGCAATACTGCACTTTTCACGCCTCTTTCCGGGTTAAAATTTTCCGAAATTACATCGTTAATAGGTTTATTGTTCGTGGACTAATATCTTTTCGGCATACAGGAACACATGCGTAGCCGGCGGGAATTTGAACGTATATGAGCGTTGCTAAAGTGATTTGATTGTTATTTGTGAAATTAAAATGTAGAAACAAACGTTTTGAAACAGTCAACATTTTAGAGGAAGTGGTGGGACGAAAACGGAAAGTGCGCGATGATGGGTTGATACGGGTATAACACGGAGGATGAGAAAAGTCGAAGGATTGTCGAAGGGTACGAAGAAAAACGGGTGATCTCAGAACGGAAACAGTGGTGGCTCCTTAAAATCTTTACATGAGGTAGGAGGGACACACATTTTAGAATACACGCTATGGAACTTCCATCATAAAGGCTCGTATTGACTTCGTTCATGCAGTTCGAGAAATACGGGAAACTGGATATATCTACTTGCCAGAAGAATTAGCCAACAATCTTAGTGACTGTGCTGAGATAAAATAAAGTTATAAAATCCTTTCTTTGATAATTTTTGAGCAAGACTACAGGGGGGCACCGGGACTTTGCCCCCCCCCCCCGGTGCTGCTCCCCATTGTATCCGTCACTGGTTGGAAGTGCAGGTATGTTGTATATGTGGCGCCGCGGAGATGGAAGCGGATGGGCGTTGGAAGGCGTTGTGTGGAAGGGGAAGGACGCACAGTTGGTACGAGGAAAACAGGAAAGAGATGGAGGAGAGGAGAAGCAAGGAAAGGTGCATTGAAAGGGGAACACGGGGAAAGGAAATGGAAGAAGGGTGTAGGGCGGATGCACTCGGGTGGGGTGAATGTGTGGTGGAATGGATGCTGAACAATGAGGACTAATGAAAGAATACTTGCGTGCATGTGTGGACGCTGATGGGATGGTGGAGGAAGTGTGTTGAAGGCAGCTTGCGATCAAAAGGGAATTTTAATTAGTACACATTTAATGCATATCCCAGCCGTCGTTGCGCATGCAATGAGTTTGCGAGCAGACTGGAGTCTAGCTGTGGATATTTTCTCTTAATATCAGGACGAGGTACAAATAAGTAGCAGGAGGGAAAGAAGAACAGGAGAAAACGAAGAAGAAAAAATCAAACTGAGGAAATAAGTAGAGGTAATGTCTGATAGGCAAATTATTCAATTTTGGGTTTAAAAAGAGGTATGCCAATAAATCGTTTCGGAAGTTACTAATTATTTCAATGCTGAAGACACCTTGAATTTTTATTTAATTCGTAATCTTTTAACACGATTTTCGGAATTTTATCGTGTAGCAAAAACTAATTTAAAAAAGACAGGATAGGTACGCACATCATCTCCAATTGTGGACCATTAAAAGATCAGACTGTGGTTAGCTATTAGTAGCTCAGGCTACAGTTTCCTTTAAAGACGATGGAGTATCATGTGTAGACAAAGCTTTATGGCAAAACGCTAAGCCCTTTAAGCATTCTCATAAGGTTCTGGTAAGAATAATTAGGCACTCAAATCTTGGAAATTTTTACCTTAAAATGTACCTGTTTAAGCTCACCAAATTTAAGTCCTTTTCATCGGAGTTTATGTATGGTTTTTCTTTTTGGTTTTAAGTGTTTGGATGAAGTTTCAATGTAAGAAGTACAAGACAGTATGATACATATAGATCTATCAGTACAGAACATGGCTTCACATCACAGCGCTTGAAATTTGCAAATGAACATAAGTTTGAAAGCTGTGATTATAAGTTGCCGATTATAACTCCTCCCATCATCATTTAGTTTTCAATCCTAGGATTGGTTTGTAATAAGTTTCCATTCAATTGGTTGTCGGCTAGTCTCTTACTCCTCAAATATGATGTAGGAAATCACGTTTTCTGAGCCCGATTCTTTTTCTTGTGCTAATGGTTTCCTAGGTACTTATGATACCGGAAATAAACTACCCTGATTATGGAGTGATATTGAAAATCGTTTTCAATATATTTTTCTACTTTTTCCCTCTTGTCGCTAAGCAAAGGTCTAAAAGTCCTCAAATCATATTTGTAACATTTTTATTACCAGCATAAAGTTTAAATGCTATTGGCTGCATTAATAATACCTGAAATCGGCCAATTAATCAACTAAATTCTTTTTTCCGATAATATCATCCGCCAAAACCATAACCTACATTTATGATTAATATTATTTTTATTAAGAATTCAAAACAATTTATGCTGAGAATCTAATGGCAATAATTATTTGTAGGCTTACCAACGCTTAAGATAGTTTTATGAAAACCAACATGGCTCACTTTATACAAGACGGAGAATGCGACGTTGAATAGTAAGCGTTTCAACTGTCCAACACGGATCTCATAAATGGAAACCTTCTTAAAAGGTAAGCCGACTGGTGAATTTTCTCTTATTATTGATAAGGAAAATGTAAGTGGTGACTTATAATTGCTTCAAATGGAATGGGGGTGAATTAGAGGACTAAAACGGTCAGAAAATTTGCTTACGCAAGTTTGAGGAGAGTGCTATATACTTTTAAAGTAGCGAAAGAATATTTCAGCGCCATCGAAATTGGCATGCACACGTTTTATTTCATTTAGATTGAAATAAATGTAACTTTGGTATTTTTCACACCCTTTTTATGGTCACCGGTACTTTTCTCGCCTCCCAATTAGTGGAGGGAACTTTGATAGAAATTGTTTCCTTTGGTTTTTATGACTCAATTTAATGATCTTTTTGTTAGTTGGTTGTGGTCGAAATATGAAGCGAAAGAATATACATATTGGCAACCCACCCCCATACTGACGTCGGGAAATGGCATTGTTTTTTTGCTCCCAACTAAAGCGTTACCCTTGCGAAGTCCCTCTAAGATAATATGATGGGTATTAGTTTTACATCGCCGTTATGATTTCTGAGAACTGTAATAATAAATGATGAAATCAAGAACCGAAAAGTGAGAGCTGTGAATTGACTATCAATACAATTATCCGTAATGTGAAGAACAGGGCGTGAAATGTCAGTCAGTATAAAAGTTGAATTTCTCTAAAAAGCTCTTTCTCTCTCTCGCTCACCAAAAAGGAAAATCTAAACGTTTTAATTCACGTTGAGAAGAGAGGAAGCTTTTTGCTTCGTTGCTCGATGCATGAGGAGGAAAGTGAGGGGGTGAGAACGGTTCCCGGAAGGCGGTCAGGCGGACCGATGCATGGTTGAAGCTGGCGTCGCGGTGGGTGAGGTGCATGCATATATCTACTCCTGTGTGTACTTGGACTTTTGCATGCACACACGCACACATATATGTATATATTCATGCGGTGAAGGAGGATGGAACGGGTTGGCGTCGAAGCTGGAAAAGCGGTGTCATTTGGGGAACATGGACCCACGGCGCGGTCGTGTTTGCTCTGCCAATTCAGCGGCTACTCTCCTCGCGGACTCCCGATCTCTTCCGACTCCTCTCTTACGCCCTCTCCCCGCCACCATATTCCCCACTCCCTTCCCCGGTAGGTTTTCGCCAGTGGACATGGGGGATGGTGCCGTTATCGGCGCGATTGTTTTATCTCGCCCGTCCGTTCGTGTCACGGCAGACCTGGATTGCCTTGTACGTGGTCCGTCGGCGCTGGTTCGCCTAGCATAAGGATAAATAATCCGACGAATAAGGTTAAACACCCCCCCCCTCTTCGTCTCTCTGGTAGACCGCGGGGTAACTAAAATAGATTTATGCGAGTTTAGGCTCTCGTTTTGGCCACAGGAGGTGACTAAATGTTTCTTTTTTCGATGGCTTTGGTGTAGCAAATATAGGTGTCGGTGACGGAAGCAAACGAGGGCCAGGAAGAGAAGGAAATAAACTATAGAGGGAATATAGAAGCAAGCATAATTGCAAACTGGACTTTGGGATACTACAATAAAGAGGAGAAATAATGGACGGGAAAGTGAGTGTGAGAGCACCCTGACTCAGATGTTTCATGCGCCAACCTTAATGTCAATGTTAGATTAGAGAGGGTAAATAATTTCAACGATACAACCCGACTACACATGCCTTCTAATCAAGGGAAATTATATATTCATGCTAACGAAAGCAGGTGGCCATATTATAGTTTCTTATTCACAATACGATCTCATATGTGAGTTTTTCATTGTTAATTTTAATGAGAAGATTTTAGAAGCTGCCATTTGACTCATTATCTTCTGGAGATGAGATTTAATTTTTTGAACAGAGACACGAGAAAAAATAGTTACGACTAATTATCATTTTCCATTTCTTTCCCTGCACCGCCTGTGGTTTTTCATACTGGCCTGGTACCTGAAAAATGATATACAGCCTGAATGAAGCTTAGTTAAACCCAGAGGGGACACCTGGAATCCAACCCGAGCCCTCCTGTCCTCGGACGCTGAGCTACTATCCCGGACCGGTTAGTAGCTCAGCGCCAGACACGTATGATAAGATATGCTAGCCATACTTCAAATTGAGCACGTGCCAGAAATCCTGTAATATTTAGCGCTTTGATTTTGGAGTGATGGTATTTATCTTATTTACAAGCATATATTTGGCAAATTAGGTCTCTCACTGCATTACACCGAAATAATCATCGTGTGATAAAACTTGTCATGTCCATATGATTGATTCCGCTTTAGAATATGGTCACTTCCTACGTTTTATCCTGATACATGGATTAACATGAACCAATTTACCATCTTTAACAGATATTAATGTTGATATGGGCTCACCGTGAGGAGAGTAAATCTTCTGAAGTTAAATTGCATAACTTCACCGTCTGAAACGACTAAAAATAATGGCCGATAGCCTATTGGTATACAATTTACAGAGAATCGTTGATTTTGATTAGTAAAATTCAGGTTTTATACAGTCGAACTTTAAAGTGACGCTCATATTATTTTTCTCCTACGTTCACAATAAAAAATACTACTAAATAAATGGTGGGGTGCTTTAACTTATTTATATTTTCTTTCCGATATTTGCTTGCCGTATCTTGTTTATGTCATAATAAGTTAGAAGTCAGCATACGCCTAGTCCAGTTACAAATATACTAATTTCACATGGTTGACATGAACCCTCGCAACCGAGTATGGTTAAAGTTATCTTCATATGATGGCTGAACAATCTTATCTGGACGAGACAACCTAAAAATTAGCTGGAACGAGACAACCTAACAAGGTATAAAAAAAGAGCCGGAATGGCTAGTGGCACAACACCCGCACCCTCCTGCCACACGCCCAAGCGGCGGCTTGCCTAGTCGTGCAGGAAGTTAATAGCACAATGGAGAAGCTCAAATCTGCTCTGGAATTAGCTAGCCCGTTTTCGCATTTATTAAATATTTTTACAACCAGTTAATAGTTTCATGATAGACTACAAAGGTTATTAATGTTATCCTACAGGTTAGGGTAGGTTTTTGGTGGATGCTGCTGCTATATGACCTACAAGGCATTCGGATCATAACACGCTATAGTACAACAAACCATTCTTCAACTCCGCTTGTTTTCTGCCCACCTTCATTCCGTCCAACATATCTAATCGTTCTCTACCCTTCACCTAGCTTAGCTATCATTTTCTTCTCTATCACGTCTTCAACAATCCAGTTTCACTCAATACCACTTTTACAGCCTTCATTGAACTTCCTCCGACAGATTTATATCTTCTCCTACCTATAAAGCCTAGAACTTCGCCGTTTGTTTTCATTTCCGCTCATTTCCATCCTCCTCCCATATTTCAAAAGCCTCTAACATGCGCTCCATATCAAAGCGCTCATACTTATTATATGCCTAAAATGTATTGCGATGCATAGATTTTAATCGTGCTGCGGAGATTTCCCGAGAAGTCAATCAGAGGAAATCATACAAGAGGTATAAAACTTCCTCGGGAGATATTAATTTTAACCGTATTGGTGCTACCGCGGCTTAGCAATTGTGATATTTTGACTTAATTCACACTATTTACCCCGTCAAGACTACGGTGTACATTAAAAACATTCGATACAATATGCATTTTGTGTTTTATCTTTCCTTGGCGCAGAAATTTCGCACTATGCACTAACAACTGGTACTCTTACGCCTGGAAATCATTCTTGGGAGATCAAATCTCCCTCTGGCCTGCTGTCTTCCACACAGGAAAACGAAAGGGATGGGAAACGAATCTGTGCTTCCAAAAATTTTCCATGTAAACTTCGCTTTCACCCGTATGTATATGTACCCTACGGTTTGGCTGATTTATCCTCACTTAGAGATAACAGGAATATTATGTTTGTTGCTTGCTCTTTCTTTTCAGAATTTGAATAGTGTTAAAATCAATATGCTGAGCCAAAATCAATAGCATTGAGCTGTAATTAAAAAAGCGAGTGTCGAGGTCAGGCATTTATTTTTCTAACAGACGGATCTGCGGTTGCTGGAAAAATACATTTTTCCGTCAACCGCATATTTGTACATGTAA
>LYUA01000049.1:382023-392148 GCA_002093875.1 Calopteryx splendens | reverse complement strand
GATGTTGGGGCAGCCGTGAGAAGTAAGCGGGGTAGGGCGCGGGGGAATGATTGCACGGGGGAGGGAGAGTGAAGACGTGGGAGGTGGGGGTGAGCGGAGCGTAAGCGTGGGATAAGGCTGGGTTAAGAGTCGGAAGCCATTGAGTGTGGGGTGAGGGGAAATGACGTCGCGATGGGGTTTCGGTCGAGAGGGATGAATGGCAGGCGGTGGTCGTGGGTGGTGGTCGTAGATACGGGACGGGAATGGGAGATGCTCTTTCGAAGGGTGCGGGGTGGTGGTATTTTTTGGGAATGCCGAGGAAGGGGGGGAGATGATGCTGGAATGGACCAACTGGAGTGAAGCACTTTTGAAGAGGATTTTAAAGAGAGCGGAAGAGGCAGTCGTTATAGGCAAAGGGGGTGGGTGACGTGGGATTCTTTTCCGACGTCCCCGTGTCGCTTGCGTCACAGGCCGTAAGCTTTGACTGTCCTCGTGCAAAACCCATGTGCGTGTATACCTACGCGATGGCAGGTCAACCCCTGGTGACGGATCGGTGTTTTGGTCTTGCTGGAATTTTAATGAGAAACGGCCGACGACCGAGCCCTCGCTTGGAAGCAGATAAGCGTTTGTGGAAAGTGAAGAGACTTAGAGGAGGTAATGGAGTGACAGAAATGCAGACAGGAGACTTTATATTTTCGGTGCAACGAGTAACTGAGGAAAGCTTTTCCTCACTGTCCTTTCTAATTTGGGAAGAATTCCTGATTTGGTTTCCTATTCAGATGTCGGAACTGCTCGCTTGAATTAACCCTAGGAAAATTGTAGTTGGTAGCAGAAGTCATTAGGAATTTTTGTGTTTTAGTTATGTGATGCGCTTTTATGATTATTCACAGGAGCAACACGGCTTGTTACTCCTTTAAATAATGTTACCAGCGCATGGCAAATATTTGTCGTAAACGATGCAGTATACAGGATACAAGTAAATAACCACTTCGATTGTTTTCTTCCCTCCTCTCTTACATTTAAAAGCCAATAGCATATTTTTAATTGTTAATTTTAATACTTTTTGCTTAAATATGAATTTAAGTGTAGCTGAGATCGCTATTTTTATTTACTTTAAGCGGTTGCATTTGAGTTAGCGAGTTATTTATTTATAAGAGTGATATAACATCGTAATAATTTAATTAATTTTATTTTAAAACACATAAATAAAATTACGTCAAACGTAAGGTTCCTATAAATTGGCTTCGTGCTACATATAAGACACTATTAGATCATGTTTATTTAAAATTTAATATTTAAAAATAGTCGACATTAAAGGAAGATCATGAAGTAATTTGATGATGAAATGGTTGCGTGGTTCCCATTATCTTCAGGCAGAAAAATATAAAATATAAAAAAAACTCTCAGTTGATATTTGGATATTCCAGTTTCTTCATTTCATTAAAAAATTGGTTTTCATTTAGGTCTTTAGGAAGTGACTGTTTAATTGAGGCAGAGGAAGATTCCGATTCAAAGGTCTTATTCAAATTTTAAGTTCTTCATCTACTCTTAGAGCGAATCATAAGTTAACGCAGGTCTCCTTTTCTCAACAAAATTGTTGGATAATTTTTTATGAACCCTTGATCCATTGTTTTCAAGAAAAATTAGCTTAATTAGGGCATTCGGACTTTTAAACATTTCTGTTTTGACTCAATTTTTGATGCCAAGTTATAGCACACTGAATACGGTTAAGGCCCAGAACACAAAAGGCTACGAGAAATGACTTTTTCTAATTAAAATGAGAATAGTAAAAGAATATAAATAAATCGAGCAGTATGATTTTGGTGACAACAACGCAATGCAAATTTTCTCAATAAAGATAGTAAGCTTTACGAATATTTGACATAATTAAACCCATGACCAACATTTAAAAAAATATGGAATCGTCTTGTCCTTCTCACACTATGAATTCAAGAGTGCTTATCACCGAATTGTATTATCAACTCCTCATACGCCGAACAATTAAAGCCATGTTTTATTAAGGAATTTTAATTTCAATTAGAAGCTTGTGGGGGATGATTTTCATTTCCAACATGGGGCTGATTCAATGTACATCAATACGGTAACTCCCACCATCTTGGCGGCTGGCCTGGGTGCCACCCGAATGACGTATCGGTATCGCCAATGCTGACTTAACTAACTTCCGTAATAAAGCTCCTAGAAATTGAACCGGTGAGTTTCGAGAGATGTGAAGAGTGGACTTGGCGGAAAGGGCGCCCTCATCCTCACCAACCCGTCTCGTCATTTCTTCATGGGAAGGAGCAGGATTCCCCGCGATGATCGGACGCGAAAGCCGAGGTTTCGAGGGACCAAACGGAATCCGGAGATACGAAGATTTAGGAATTTAAGGAGGGAGGAAATTAGAGATAAAAAGAGAAGGAATTTGTGAGTGGCTTCTCGAGCGAGAGTGGGGCGACGTGTGGCGGGGGCAGGGTGGCGTTGGCGTATGCGGGGAAGGGTTTGGAGGGTAGGGGGTGGAGGAAGGGGGTGTGGCAGAGGAATGTGGGTGAGCGCGCGTAGCTCGTAAAAACTCGAGAGCCGCGGGACACGTATGAATCCTTTTTTTCATATCCGTCGGCACTTTTCCGGCTCATCCTCCCTCCCTCCATCCCCCCCCCATCCTCCACCCTCCGAATGACTTGACTTGCTGGAGGGTGGGGAAAGGCTTGGAGGAGACACATGAGAGAGGGTCAGGATAAATGGGAGTGGTGTGATAGGGAGAATGAAGGGGAACGACAAAGGGTGTATTTTTGTTGACTGGAGGGACAGGAAAACGTACAGACGGACGGTTGTATCGATCCAGTGGTGGTGAAACCATGGGGTTTCCTTTTGTGTGGGATCCAGCATTGTTACCAAGTCTGCCAACAATTTGAAGCGTATTTAAACACCGCTGGAGGAAATGAAACCCTTGAAAACGCATGTACCTCTGCATTGATACAAAGGAAAATGGAAAAATATATCCAGCTGTCAACTAATTAATAACCTTTGGAATTGAATAATTGACGCTATATACTTAGAGACCGTGACTACTTCAATAAGATGTCACTGTAATTTACATTATTCGCTCGTATTTAAAACACTAAGGATTATTCTTGGAATGGAATGAAATGAAGGCACTATTTTATATCCCTTTTAAAAAAATGAAAGAATGGAGTCAGTAGCGTGAGACTCGAACCATTACAAGGATAAATAAATAGTAATCTTATTCTGTTTACCAATTAACGCGCCTCGTAAAAAAAATATAAAACGTCGTTCAAGTGTAGATATATTGTGTTTTATTTTGTCTTTTTGAATATGGTCACCTCTGAAACTCCATTTTTGCCGCCCTCTCATTTTTCTTAGGGATAAAGGTTTTTTTAGAAAAGTATATTTCAGAGTGCCCGTTTTGCAAGAAGAAAAAACATACCATCAGCTTTACAGATAAGCCAATGGGAGAATATGTGTCCATATATAAGGCTGCACTTCATGAAGCCATATCATGTTAAAAGAAGGAATTGCACGCAAAATTTATAGGATTTGAGTCTCTAACTTAGTATGAATCGCTTCCACAAAGTGACACGTAAGGCCAATTTATCTTAGAGGAAATCTTTAACAAAGTCAAGATAACAGTTTTTGATAAAAATTAAACTTTGGAATGATTTCATTGAGTAGGAAAATGTTCTATGAATTGTATTCAAAATTACTGGTTCATGGATATAACAGAATCAATTATAAATGCTTTCTATAAGCTATACTCGGAAATTATTTCGAAGTGCGATCACGGGGCCATTCATTCGAAGTTGAACCTACAGCTAATATCACAAGTCGAACAAAGCTTGATTTTGTCCCTCTCGGAAAAAAAATATGATGTGATTGAAATATGATAGTATTATTTATGCACAATGGTTAGTTTATGCATCCTAGTATATGTGGCACGTGAAAATTGTCGTAATTATGGCCGTGCCTAAATTGTCCCCTGAGCGCAGTCCAAACTCTCATATCCGCAGTCCTAAAAAATCAAAAAAAATAACATTTAATGGACCTGAGTAATGCAATATGTCACCGTCACCTATTGAATGCTGTCCTTATATTTTTGGTCACATAAACGAAAATACTCATATGGAGGAAGAAATGTGCTGGTCTCATTAGATTTTTCAATTTATTAGTGAGTATGGGGAGAGAGAGAGAGAGGAGGGGGAGGGAGGGGGCAATGTTCTGGGGATGAACCCACAGAAACTAGTGCGGGTGTCGCTGTGACAGTGACTTTTGCGAAGTCACCATATGGTATGTGCTCACAAAAATTCGATGAATTTCACGGTGCGGAAAAAAACATGCACCCAGAGCGGGATTCGAACCCAGATTCTTCGTTTTCCGATCGATTGCTAGATAATTACGCGACGCCATTCATACATTCTAAAATTTTCAGTGACAGTTCTGTTGGTAATTAGTCTAGACGGGAAGGCTACTTCTAATGAAAAATTTCAATGAAAAAATTCTAACTAGATGATGAAAGCTTCGTTCTTTATCCGTAGCGGAATTACTACGCTTCGCAAATTAATTCAACAAAGGGGATGCGAACATGGAATACTTCATAACGTACCCGCGTCATTGCTATTGTTATTAAAGCGATGGTAAATGAATGCGAGACATGTCAAATATGAATACGTTAATAGACTAAATTATTAGCGAAAATTTATGATGCATGTTTTTTTACTTGAAAATTCAAGTAGTAGGAAGTTGTAAAACACAAATTAAGTTTCAGGTAGACTTAAGGCATTCCCCAGAGATAGGTGCCACACTGTCACAAAATCATTTTAAGCAAGTTTTAAATTCGGGGAGAGAAATATATTTATTGTGAATCATAAAAATGTAGATAATTAATGATTAAAAGATACATATATGTGACAAAATATGTGTATTTGTAGGTAATTGAGGTGTTATTAATAAATCCATATCGTTTATACTCGGGAAAATTTTTTTTTATTCTTTCTGGACAAATACATTAATTTTCAATATAATATTTGGTACTTGACTAATCGCCCTGGTTTCATAATTTTGCAGTCTTATAAATATTTCATTATGATACGAGCCAATGGAACTAACCTATAACCGTGAGGTAAACCTTAACGAAAACCACCTAATAGCGGGTACTTCCCAATTAAGGACGATTTATAACCCCACGCAGAAGTATGGGCATCTGTGGAATTAAAACTACTTAAGAGTAGGGAGTCTAAATAACGGACATCATTCTAGGCACATTACTTATTCTATTTAAGGGAATATGCATAACGAACACTCTCGCAAATTTACTTATTCATTCAGGATAACTAAGAATGCTGTTTCAAACGCTACTCAAACGTTTGACCTTGGGGTTAAGTCACCCACAGATACATACCAACGCCAGCTCCTTTTTACCAATGTTCCTTACTGCAAGGAAGGATTATGACAGCAGTGGGTCCGATCGTTAAGAGTGCCGCTTTAATCAATGTAGGAGGGAGGTAGAAAAGTTGAGCGAAGTGTTTTGAGGGGTGCTGACAGGAATTTGGAGAATGGGGGTGGTAGAGAAAGAGTGGTAGATATTTACGTCGTCCTTTGCCCTCTCTCTTTCATAATTTTCCCTCTCAATCGCGGACACCTCCCAAAAGCGGACAGTTTAATACCCCTGTGAGTGTTCATTATTGGGAGGTATTACCGTAAGTATATATAATTGAATAAAATTAGCATATTTGTTAGCATCATCGGCCTGAAAATAGTCTTCGATTATTTATAATCAACTACTAAAAAGTAGAACACGTAATTGGCATACGCCGTTTTAACTCTTAGGATTTTCATCGATTTTCCTAAAAATTGTAGTCATTATCCTCACGCTTAATTCCATAAAAATGGTCATGATTGACAGTTACCAATCGCGATTTAAGCTGGGAGTTGTTAAAAGGGAGAACGAATTTGAAAGATAGGATTTGGGAAAGTAAGTGTTGAAGGAACGATGATCGTAAGGTGTAAAAAGGTCGAAAAGCTTGGAAATGAGAGAGGTCGTGATAATTTGGGTTAGGAAAACAAATTAACTTTCTCAATTTTACAGGAGAAAGGGGTAAAAGGAGAAGAGCAATAATGTTTTTAGAGGCAAGGTGCAAATCTACTTTTTGTTGCGTAACAGCGTAAGTTTACAGCGTAAATGTTACTGAACATGCGAACTACCTACGTCAAGCATTTACTCTCGTGATATTTTGGATCAAATGGCTAGCTAATCCGTAACAAAGACATTATAAATGTCACCACTATGGGTTTTGGATCGAACAGTGATACTACCTATTTAAACCAGGAAGCCGTTCGAAATACTAAACGCTTTATAACGAACAGACACCTTGTCTCTAATAGTTTGTGAGCCAGTGAGTGTACTCTTGAGACGATTTGGAAATGCCTGTATATCTTAGTTTCAGTCATAACGAGTCAACTGTATTAAAATAGATAAACAATATGAGGTAATTCTAATTCAGTATTTAACGATCGCAAATAAAGTTCTCGAAGACAAGGTGGTGGGATTTTAGCGTGACATGCCGTGTCATTCACTTATCTTAGCTTGTGTGAAATTCGTGATAAGAATGTTGTAAAGAGATTGAGAAATTCATTTACCGGGCAAATCTGAGTGCAGGAAGTTAGCCAATGAATTATTTATCATTTTCGTGCTAATTGCTCCTTTTAGCGCGTTTGAAATTCAACGGCTATGAAACTAGTGGTGAGGGGATGGAGAAATAAAATCTGGGCTCTGTGAAGGGGGCTATATTTCTTTTGAATCCGCCTTTAAACTCTCAATCTGAGACTTTAGCCTTTGTATATCAGATAAAACTTCTGATACGGTTTTATTAAGCGTCATAAACATGCTTTTCTCGATGGAAGCCAAGTGTTTTGAGACAGGAGCTTTGTGGAAGAATTAGATGAGGTATAACTCTGGAATATGGTGGAAAAATATTATGAATGGTGACTTGAATCGTACCTTGTTTTTATCTGAATTATTCTATAAATTTTAAAATGAAATGTGAAATGAAGTATGGATCAAAGATGACTTCCCATCATTCAATAGTCTCCTATTAAATGCTTTTCTACTGAAGGATAAGATTTTAGATCAATCTTCAATCAATAATGTACCTGTAATATTTGGACTGTTATGTTCCTGTCGTTTTTATTTATCGCTCAGGAATTGTGGAAAAAATAGGGCATTCACATAGAGTCACATAATGAGAGCGTGAGTATTAGTAACTTAGGTCATTGATCATAATATGAAGAACTTGAGCCCTTATTTTATTCCATAAAATTGTAACAAAAATGGCGAATCTTCAAACACAAACGCAGCTGTTCAACTTTCATTGGTGCTAGGAAGAAGTTATAAGTGGGCATCATAAATAAGCTGCTTTATTTCCCTTGTATTGCATTTTGGCATGGAAAAAAATGAGTGCCTTTCATGAGAGAATGGGCATTTTATTCAGTACAGTAGAAAGGAGTATTCAGTTTTTCTCTTAGGAATAGAAATTAATTACATTTTTTTCATAAAATGTTTGGAGAACATTTTCCAACGAAACATAACTCTTTTATTGTGTACTTATATGTGTCATTTTCAATTTATCAGTTACACCCGATCGGGTATTCTCTCAGCGTAAAGGGTAAGGGTTATTAGTATGAGAGCCTTAGAGTCTTAAGCTTGCTGCAGATGATTGTTACATTTTTTTTCTTTTCTAAAGTAGCGTGACAATGTGTTAACGCTCGCATGATAATGAGAACTTGTTAGGACATTTCGGGAAGTAGGTAGTACCTGCCTACCCATCAATGTAAGGCTATTTCCCTTGTGTGCAATATTCGTCTTTTCCATCACATTCGTACTTCATTTGCGAACTCGCCAAACAAAGAAACAATATGGGAAGACGAGAGCTCTTATGAATTTTATTCCCACCATACACTTGTGTACCTTTTTTTTTCCTGGGGCGCAATTTTCTGCGCGGAGATTAGTTCCCTCCTGTAGCGCACGCTAGATGGCGCTGCGAGTGGGCTCTTCATTTCCATAACATGTCTGCGAAACATGAAACGCCCCCATATCTCTTACTCCTCTTCTTCCCCGCCCTCTTCCTTTCCCTTCCACGTCCTTCCAGTTCTCAATCCCGAAAAAACCCCTTCGCTCTCCCCTTCCCCTGCCCTTTCCTCTTCCCGCCGCACTCCCCTCCCGTCCTCTGCCCTCGTCCTAGAAGACCTAGAGGACCTCCATCCTCTTCCCGCCGCCTATTTAAGGCCCAATAGATCGACCACCCTCTACCATTGTTCGCATCATTCCATTCTCTCTAGCCTTACCTCACCTACCTCTCTTCTCCCGCTCGAAACGAACACACAATCGCCTTCTGATGGAGAAATAGTGATGGAGGTTCCTGGGCGAGAGAGAGATATGCTTGATTAGGGTTATAGAGATAGGAGACCTTTGCATGGTGGAGCGAGCGTGGTGTGGCGTAGGGAAAGGTGTTTGTGGATGAAAGAGAGATTTGTTTGGTTGATATGAGACAAGCATTAGTGGGTTGTTAACCCTAAAAGGGGCCTGCGTTGGCAGCTGCAGTTAGACCCAAAGGGAGTTTAACAAGAGCGTGACTGCGGAAGTAATTCCCCCCACATAATTTTATTCCTGAAAGGTAGTACAGTATAAATTTGTTGTAGGTGAAATGTTATCACGCGCACCGTCCTGATGACTTTTGATGGTCATCTAAATACAAATTTTGAAAATGAGCAGCTTAAGCGCTTAGATCCTTGTTCTGATTACATCGGCGGTGCTGCATCCACGAATTAGTTGTAAGTTACTGCGTTATATTTATTTTCTCCACTATCTTGATTCTGTTAACGATCACTGCAACTTGCATTTTAGTCTCGAGTGCGCCGAAGGTATAGAATTTGTTTTTGAAAGTCGTGTTTGCACTGTAAGTATGCACTGAAATCTGAAATGTAGAATATAATCAAGACTAGACGTTAACCTATCAGAAATACCTATCCGAAACGAAAGGCTAATTTCTTAAATTATAGTAAAAATTTCTTACTTAGAATTTCAATTAACCTATGCATGATTGAATTGAAGTGAACTCTGTACTGATTACCATTAACTTATGTACGAAAGTTGTTAAAAAATATTAGCTTCCCTAGAACCACTTGGTTTCATTGTAATGTGTGAATGGACAGTATCTATAGCAGCAGGTACGTAAATATATCTCTACCTGTGTACTACCAACATTTTTAAGGCAATAGCTGGAATAAAAATAAATTGGGCCCACATTTTGGATTTAATTTGTAAGCGCGAAACTCTTCAACCAAGCTCCGAGTGCCAATGAATCGATTGCTTATTGCATGGGAACTGTGGATTTGGCGCTATCTCTATCTGCATTTAATGAACTATTCCAAAGTATATGATTGAAAAATTGCTGCTGGTGAAATTGTGTATACACGGAGATGAAACGAGAGGGTGACTAAAGAAGGCAGGCGGAGGATATTGGAAGGAAGTTGATGTGTGATAATGGGGAAATAGATTGAGGGGGAGAGCCAAAGCGCAGGAGAAGGAAAGGGATATACAAGAGAGAGATATGGGGTTAAGGGCGATTTTCGAGGCAGAGAAATGGAAGCAAAGGGGTGGGAACGGGATGGGAGCCAGTTTCCCGAAACGATGGCTTCAAACCAGTGGTAGGCCCGGACCCCCCTGTGGCCTTCTCATCGCCAGGAAATCTCACAAAAAAGGCCATGGACGAAACTGAGTGGGAGAGATAGAGACGAAAGGAGTTTTTTTTTGGGTTAAGAGGAGGCGTTAGGGGGTTGGGAGGACGGAGGGGGGCGTGTAGCTGAGCGGGTGGGCAGAGCCAGTGGGAGGGAAGCGGCCGTGGACGGTCGGGCGAGAATGGTGAAGAGCGGAAACACGACCATCATCGTCCCATTGTCGGGAAGAAGGGGCGAGAAACCTCATCTGCGGATAATGGTTTGCTAAAAGAGTGGATGGGGGCGGTGCGCGAGGGTAGGAGACACCGGTGGAGTGAGGGGTGGAGGGAGACGCGGGGAATGTTGGTCTTGTTCCGAGGGACGCACATGAACTGCAGCGATGACCCTCTCTGCCCCTCC
>LYUA01000049.1:270855-282420 GCA_002093875.1 Calopteryx splendens | reverse complement strand
AATTAATTTCCTGCATGATGTTTTGGACTTTAATTATTTCAACATAGCTGGAAAATGTGTTACATAATTATTAGCATGTTATCATTAGATTATTTGTGCGTTAAATTCCTTCAATAACGCAGTAAGCAATACGGATGGGCATGGATTTATTTAGTGCTTGAAACATCAAACCTCGGAGCATCGGTATTTTGCGTTTTACATCATTCCGGCCATATTGGTGAAGTTTTCATATCAAATCTGCCGGACGGCGAAGAGCACCTTACGACATGCTTTTTTTTCCACAAAACCTAACTCCCTTTCGCGATAAATATTTTATCCCAAAATCTCTCGTCTTCCAATCTTTTTTTCCTGTGACGCATGGCTTTTTTCACCTTGTCTGCCGCCATTCCGTTCGCCATAAATCCAGCCTTATCGCATTCATGAACAAATTCGAGCATCAAATTGAGTGGGGAAGATTGCGGGTTCAGGTGTGACGCGTAACACGGGGATCGATAGGCGTTCCAGAAAAGGCGAACACACTTCGGCCATTGAGATTTTTAAGGGGTGAGCGGGGGCTGGAGGTAAGGGAGGAGAGGGAGGAATGGACAAAGAAAGAGAGAGAGAGAGAGAGAGATGTGAGGGAAGGAAGGTAGTGAGGAAGATAGACGAAGTAGGGGGGAGGAGAGAAAGAGGGAGAGAGAAAGAGAGATACAGATTCAGAGAAAGCCTGGCGGGGTGGGAGCACGGTACGATATGGGAGAGCAGTTATGTAGGACAAGGGGTCGAGTGGGAGAGGGGTTAAGGAGATGAAGGCACCGAAAGGGGAAAGGGCATTGTGAAACCAAAGTAATTGCAAATATCCCGATGTGACATCCGATGGAAAAAAAGGAATGGAAATGGCTATGCGTTATCGGGGCAGGATTCATGGCGAGTTAAAGGGTAACAGCAACGATATCACGCGGGTGCGTGTCTGAGGATAAGTCAAGGGAATCGGTGGAGGATAGGCGGCTGGGGGAAGAGGGAGATAAAACCGAAGAGAGACGGCAAGAGGTGGAGGGAGAAAACGGGACGGAGGGAGAGAGAGGGAGAGATAGAGAGCGGGAGACCAGCGCGTTAAAAAATCTGAGAGGTGCTTTAGAGGGAAAAGTGAAGGGAGCGGACGGGATGCAGTGGGTGGGAAGTAGGTTGGGGATGTGAATGGAGAAATTGTTGGAAAGGGCGGACAGTGTGTTATAGAGGCAGTGGAAGAGTGATAATAGGAGCAATGCAAAGGAAGGCGAATGCGGAGTGGAAATCGATGAAGATGGCAGGGGTAGAGAGAGTAGTAGGAATGTCCCCGGGGACAAGGGTTCTTGGGATACAGACGTTTCCTGGTGTTAAGGCACTGATCGGTAGGATTTATGGGAATGATTTTTATGGGAATAAAATCGATACCTTTTAAAGTTTATCTTTGACATGTGAACCCAGACTACATTCGTCTTATGCCTTGTCGAAATGATAATTTTAAAAGTGTGTGCTCTTTACTAAATTAAATTGTTAAATTTGCCACTAGTTTTAGCATTAGTGAATGATTTTTCATATTTTTTGTAGGAGTTACTCTATATAAATCCTTTGCATTATAAGTGTAACTTTCTATTATAGATTGCCGGATTATAAAGTTGTTTTAAAACCAGGCCGGAAGCTAATCTTTGAAATAGTCTACAATTTAAAGTATTTACTTTTATCGTTTTTATTTATTATGGCATTTACTATCTAAAGCAGCCCAATGGTAATTAATTCAATTATTGCTAAAGAAAACATTTCCTAGTAAATAATTATTTAAGCTGTAAGGCAGGCATAAATGGCATTTTATTTTCAGTGACAGGTTACCATCTTCGTGGTATGCCGAGTAATCAGCCTCAAAAACTCCTGGGTATCTACGTTCCCGTCCTCCACGTATTATAGCTGTTGGTTCACAATATCGTAAAATTTGCCTTAAAAACTCATGGCTGAGAGATAATCCTAGAAAATGCAGGTTTCTAACGTCGAGGATTTTATAACTCATAGTCGTAGAAATTTGCGTCTCACGAAATGGGTATACTGATGAAAAAGTCTTTATATATGTGCCACCACATATATTTTAGTGAAACATATAAAAGAAAAGGAATTTAAAAAAAGGATTAGTTAAGTATATGTCATTTAAATAAAAATTTAATTTTTACTTATTTTTTATTTTATAAATCTCATTCTATAAATACATTATATATTAGAGGGAAAATAAAATTCAAATTATACTTTCAATGAGTTATCTGAAATATTCAACTATTTT
Organism: Calopteryx splendens; assembly: GCA_002093875.1. NCBI lineage: Eukaryota > Metazoa > Arthropoda > Insecta > Odonata > Calopterygidae > Calopteryx > Calopteryx splendens. The sequence continues at coordinate 280,133 of LYUA01000049.1, read as the reverse complement.
TAAGTCATGGACATTTCATTTCACATCCTTCGAAAGATGAATCAGTATCCCTCTATCCCACCCGTAAGTCAAGTCCTAATGGAAAAATAGTCCTTAAGTCTTGAAGTGGTGCAAAACTTGCGGAAAGTGGGGTGAGTGTGTTTGTGTGTGTAAGGGGGGGGGGCAAAAGTAAAAAAAAAGAGCTTTAGGACGAGGAAAACTTGCTTGAATTTTGAGGGAATAAGAAAAGGCAGGAAAAACGTAGCTCCGGCGTCGATATGGAGATGAGAAGTTGAGGAGGAGGAGGATAGGCCCTTTGGCTTAAGTTTTTATGTTTCTTTATCCGTATACCGGGACTAAACTGTAGAGAAAAGTTTTGGAGGGCGTGAGAAAGAAGTTAAAGGAAAGGAATAAGGTCATAGGGATGAGGAAAGGGTCGGTAAGGAGAGGGGATTGGCTTGAGTGAAAGAGAAGGATGGGATGGAGGAAGAGGTCACGGGCGGAAGAGGGTCTTGGCGGAAAAGAAAGTGGAGAGGAAGGAACTGGGTGAGTGTCGGGACACGAGGCCTGGGAGATGATGGGGGGAATAAGAAGGAGCGGAAGATGCTGTCGAAGGGAGATTAGTAGAGGAACTGGGGGCTAAAGAAACAGATAGTGAGGAGAGCATGAGAGGTTTCTTGGTTTGGAAATGTGAGGTAAGTGTAGCTGCGTCACGAGGAGAGCCTGATTCTTAACTGTAAACGAAAGAAGAAAGTCTACTTAGGTATCCAACATTTCAGTGCTTTTTTTTCTCTTGCATGCTTTCGGAAAGTGAAACGGTTTTTTTAGGAAATAGCTAGAAGTTTCGAAGTTCCCATTGCCATTTTACATTTATAACGATATGGTGATTGTACTAGACAATTAGTGTAATAAGATTTTTTATCGAATTTAATTAAAAAGTCCATTTTTGGAAATAAACCAAAAAGTGTACTATAAGTGACATTTAAAATAAGTGTCCATTCAACTCATTAGGGAAACTCAAGTATAAGAGTGGAACAAAGTCTTAGCGCTAGGCAAGACATATGATTCTTTGACCGTTGGCAAAGCTGTAGAGTACTAAAGGCAGCAGATTAATACTCAGAAAATTTGTCTGGGTCAGGTCATAAAATCGCCAGGAATAGAACGATAATCATGGCAAATTTATATACTAGTGACTGAATTAGGAGGCAATGAAGGTGACACAGTGATGAAGATTTTTTAAGCATGACCTATATTACGTCATTGTCCTCGAGAGAAATTTTTCCGATTGTTAGTCATACTACCTAAGGTAGCAATATACATATAGGTGATTGCATTTAAGCACAGTTCCTGAACATTAATTAAATATATATCGGACAATGAGATTTCCACCAATAACAAATCAGGAATAAACCAATTAATAAAAAAAGGAATTCTGGTTAAGACAAACGGAAGGAATAAGGAGGGCAAACATTAGATTTATGCCAAAGAAAGTGATTGGAGGAAAAAGTTGGGGAAAGGCTCTGAAGAAGAAGAGGGTTGTTTTCCCGGGATCCGAAAGGGGGGAGGGGCGTGGGGAAGAGGTGAATGCAGGGTCGGTCGGTCTGTCAAGCGGTTTCGAGCGAGGCAAATGGTTGGCGCCATGTTGGGGCAGCTGCTCCGACTCAGGTTGGTTTGCCGTTTTGGAGTTTGCCGGCGGGTTCGCTTCTAATCTCATTTCGAATCCGCCAGCCGCCGAACTGGTCGGTAGGGAAAGGGTGGAGAGGAGGGGATGTGGAAGGGGGAGGAGGAGGTCCGGAAAGGAGGGGGAACTTGCTGCGGTAGGGAAAGGGAGCGAGGCGGTCTGGGTCAGTGAGGGTGAGTGGAAGGGGAGGGGCGGGACCTTGGGAGGCGGGACAGAGAGCGAAGGTCTCGCGAAGGGTTCGAAGAGGACACCGGAGGGGTTTCCGGAGGGTACGTGGAGAGCTTCAAGTATTCAGCCAACCTCGACCTCCCTCTCTCTTCCTCCTCCCGACCTGGCCAAACAGGGCTCCTTATGAGGGACGGAATAAAAAAATACGGTTACTTTTACAGTTATTGCTTTCGCGTTTGTTCATGCATATGTAGGTTTGGTTACCCGTAGCTTTTTTATGAGAAGATCATGACAGAACTTTGTAAATTATGAAAGGGAAACTGGATGAAAGGGGAACTGGAGCGGAGAATTAAAATATATCCATTTTCTCTGTCGGGAAGTGGCTGGAGGTTTATTTTATTAACTCAAGGGAGAGGTGTGTTCATTTGATTTTTCGTACATCCTTTTCATTAGCGAGTGGAACGGGAAAGCATAATCGCGTTTCAAATTCCCGGAGAAGGTTGTTTTGTATGGCTCAGAGGCACGAAAAGGAGGGGAAGTTATTGAAACAAGAGCGATTCTGTGTTATTACTTGGAGAAACCTAGTCCCGTTTACCGGCCCTAACGGTACACCCAAATAATAATATTATCGGAAGTTAGAAGCTAAAATGTGAGCCTTGCTTGGATGTTTCCTCATTGTTTTCTCCCAGAAGCACTAGAAATCAGTTAATTGGCTTGCAATTCGTTTTTAAAAGAAAGTAAAATATTAAGGTGATTCATCTGTATGGAACATAGCGATCCACCGCATGGGGCCAGATCTCACCAGAAATGCACTATCTTCAACACATACGACTGGAAACATGATTTGAAAACTTTAACAGCGAGCATGAATGCTAGTCCAAGTGAATTCCGTAATTTTTCTAATGTGGTCATCCCTAGGACTGTATACCTAATTTCTTCATTTATTAATGAAAAAATTATAAATACCTAGGGATAGGGAGTTTTGAAAAATTATGAAATTCACTTACACTAGCACGCATGCTCGTTTTTATGAGTTCATTAAATAGAATACAAAATATTAGACTACAGGGATGCAACCCAAGGCATAAATGTACTCTACTAAGAAATCCTGTACAGAAATTATAAATAAAATTTGTTTGCAATAGATCTAGATCCACTGTAATCAGCCTAAACGTAGCTGTAACAGGTGAGAGTAGATCTCAGGTAATACTTAGCCCAACTATGCCTACAATTTACGCATCACGGTTAGGGGGCCAGTTCCTATCCCTGTACCGCCGGCGGTTTCCCAAGAAGAGCTGGTACCCGAAAAATCACTCAGCTTGGGTAAAGATGAGGGTGCCCAGAGGCGTTACCCGGAATCGAACTCAGTTCTGCCCACTGAATAAATAAACCCCGTTTTTATATGTTATTCATGTGCTGCAAATTTATTGCACTTTAACATATTTTTTCCAAACATGGTTTACTTCTTCCACGAGTTTAGAAATATTTTTTTTTGTGTAGGGTTAATACATTTTACTGATTTATATTTTATAAAATGCTTTATATTTGGTTTATTTTTTGCTTATCGCTAATTTCAGAACTTTAAATATTTATATTCGCCAATCTGAGTAATTATGTAGAATGTGTTTGGAAAATGTATAATTAGATTCCTGTTTTCCATGACAAGTGACAACTGCTAGTTATAAATAATACTATCCTGTCTCTTTATAAGATTCATAGCTGGAGTATTCCTTTCAAAAATTGTGAGGCGTGAATTATATTAGCAGCAGTAGGAAGATTAAAAGTAACAAAAGTGTGTGGTGCTACAGAAAAATGAATGCAATGAAATGGAGATGATGAAAGAATAATTAAGTCTTCTTTCGAATTGCAGAAAAAGAAACACATGGAAAGCAATTACAAGAAAAAGCGTAAAAATAATTGGAAAAATTCATTGGCACAAGAGTCTATGGCTGAAACCATAGAAAAAAAAGATCTGCAGGGGAAGGCTGAGGACGGATTGGGAAAAAAATGGTGGAAGACGTCAGGACAAGGATCCATTTAGGGATTGGGTTGAAAGTTAATAGGATAGCTTGGATAACTAGTGCAAATCAATTCTCCGACTGATAACTCATGGTGAAGGGTAGTGGATATCTTATTTATCAATTGTTATCATTCTTTAGTCATCATGCTATATCTATTCGTGCGTTATGGATTATATTCGTGTCACTATGTACTTCAGTTGAGAATTTAATGCTTTATATAGGAAAAGTACATTCTGTTTTTCCACAATTTTGTAGTTCACCTGAAGGCGACTTTATTGTCGAAGTCTGAGTAGGGCTAAAAGTAAAACTGTGGAAAAACTAAGTTTGTTCATCTTTTATGACGAATCGTTTCCACCAAGTGACGGCGGATACCACCAACTATTTACTGCTTTACTCGTCTTTATCGGCTTCACAAGTAGCACGGTTTCCTGTCCTACACCCTACTCATTTCTTTCCCTCTCGTGTCTCCGCGGCGAGTCTATGCTCTAGCACTTGAAGGAAGTCGTTTCATCTTTTGTGATCGGTGGGTGAAACAGAATTCACGACCATGCATGAAGACAAAGTCGCTTCTTCACCCGGTATTTACGACGACGGATTTTTTCCACCCTTCTTTGCTTTGGCTTTCTTAAATAGCAAAATGGCATTAATGGTGTGGATATCGGGACTTAGGGTCTCGTGCATCGTCAAGATTCCCAATTCTTTGGCTGCCACTGTCGTCCATATAGTTTTAAATCCATCTCAGAACTCTACTCTCATCCCTATTCATCTCTATGGTGTCGGATGAGATATCTCGTTTGGCCCTCTCGCCTCACCCTCCGGCCATCTCTTTCCCTTCCATCCACCCTCTCTTGTTCCATGGAACAACCAACTTTCAGTCGTAAGCGACCGGGCGAGGGTGGGAGGAGAGGGTTCGAATCCACTCCGTGCTCCACCAGCCGCCGAGCGCAAACAATTTCCATCCCCGACGGCTCTCTTTCCCCCCTCCCCGTAAAAACCCTCCCCCTTCCTCCCACTCCGAGTTTGCCTCCGCACCGCACCCCTCCCCTACTCCGAGGGCCCACGCGGCGCCCGCACGCACCGACTCCCCGCATGCTCCTGTATGCCGATATCTATTTACCTCTGGCGTGGAAACGCATGGTAAAATGTTTACAGATCCTCTTGCGTCTTCCTGCTCTCTGCCAATGGTACGGTGGTGGTAGTTATCCGCTTGAACAATAAAGTCTCCCTGCCGGTGGTTTAATTTAACGGGATCTGAGAATAAGGGACTGGGAAACGTAGCCGCGTTTGACAAGATAGAAATTAATTTAACAATGGAAAATTGATGCCACCATTTAAAAAAAACTGATATTTTGCTATCAGAGGTATAGCTAATAGGTATGTTTTGTTTAGCTTTTGAATGAATACAGCCTCGTACACTTCCGGGATCATTAAATACGTCTATTGACTAGTTAGTTGGACATCTGCTGAACTAATTATTTTTGCATAGGAACTGAGTACTAGTAGTTGCAAGTTGGAGCACATATCCTCATTATCGGTCATTATTCCTTGATCTTCTCTTCTTAGTTCTTCTATCACCTAACCTCTTCATATCTTCATATTTATTCTCTTTCCGTCTGTTTTACTTGATGCATGCATGAAATACACGCCTTAACTTTGTGCTCGAGTTTTTTTCCTTCACTTATTCTTCCTATCTCTTACACCTGAAACATATTGTGCCTTCTGATCAGTCTATTAAGAATACCTTTATAATTTTGTCATGTACCATTTCATATAACTTCCTTAGTTATTCGATTCATCTTTTTGATCATAATCTACTATGTCGGCAGACTTCCATTTATTGAAATTATCTTTATTCTGTTGATGCGAACGTCTATTTCTCATAGCTGCAGAAAAGTGGACTGAAGATATGACGCCTCCATTAATTTTTTTTCTAATTTAATTGCTTAAGCTATGTGCTGTGCGTTGTTTCTTTCCAATATGGAATGATTTTTTGACAAGTACTGTTAATTTTACTATGTCGCAATGACGTTTGAATTATTGACGAACCTCATAACAACATTAAAATCTCTTCCACTTTTCTACGTTTTGCCTCTTTGACTTTGTATTTGTTCTGGCGAATGCAATTTTACAGTCAATATATTTGCAGTCTACTGCATCTTAAATGTCAGACATATATGTACGCCTTAATTTACAGATTTACATGATACTCTTTGGCTGAAATTTGAGTCAAACGTTCGCTGTGTCTCTGCCTAAATAGTCATCATTATGGAATTCCAGTAATATTGTGAAATATGGAGCTATCTCGTAGATGGAGAAGTGTGGTTAAAACATCCTTTATGGAGAGCAACTCCACGTAAGCAATTAATTTCGCGCTTTTATCTGTTGTCTTATTATCGTGAAGTATTTGAATATATTTTTAAACTGTTTAAAATAGGTATTAGTCATTATAAATCAACTCGTTTATGCGTGTAGAATACGTAAGCATCTTTAATTTTATTTTTATAATCCGTATTTTGAGAAGATTTTCCTTGTTTGGCCTTCTGTGACTGTAGCGTCACTTCGACATTTACTAAGATCAGCACATAAATATGAGCAGATTTTACATAGTGTGAAATAGGTTGCCAATGAGTCAACTTACGGAACACTCTCGATATTACGCCCACGCTTTTAATGGATACGAATTTGACGCTGACGATCCCTGTACTTTTCCTTTAAATGTTATGTCCTCTCCAAATTTACGTTGTTCTCTTGAAGAGCAATGAATTGGTTTGGTAAAATCTTAGTTAAAAAAGTATTTTTATTCGAAAATATCTAAATTAAAGGTCAATTGGTGTCTACCACAATTTTTAGATGGTTTAAGAAAATCTATATACCCCTAATTAGCTCCACATTTTTAGTAGGTGCTTTAATTTCTTCTCAAACGTGTTCTTAATTATATCCCAAGTTTTTTAGCATATTATTTGAATGGTTGTCCATTTGACTATATATTTCAGCATTGGGCTCCCTTACCACTTCTAAAAAATGAAAAAAAAACGAGTTTTAAGGGTTCTAATTTGTTATACTTAAATATTAGTTTTCATACACAAGTTATACATATTATCACTTTTTTTATCTGTTAATTTCAGATAAAAATCTGAATAAATGCCAATATTTCGAATGAATTTTTATGAGAACAAAATCCTGCATTTATTATAATTAGTGTTTTGCATAAGTATAAGTGTTTATCAGAAAAACATACAAGCAATAATTAAGGTGCCTAAATAAACAATAGGCGCATAATGTAGAAATATCTTGATTACCTAAGTTATTTATGTTTTGTCTGAAAACATATAAGTATACTTACATTTTTTTGTATTTACATGCGTTTTTACAATATTTTATGCCCTTTAAATAAGATTAATTATGTTTTTATTTCCGGGCTGTAGTCACAATTTATTTCTAGGGTGAATTACCGCAAATGATAAATATGTATTTTTTAGTGCTCTAATATCAGTTTCTAATATCAGAGTGGATCAACTTAAAGAATTTTTCATCCATGGAATGGCCCACACGACGTGATATCTCATGTTACAAGAGACCTCAACGTAAGGGTCTACGTAAGGGTTTTGCTCATTAAAATGGGTAAAATAGTTTTTTTTTATTATCCCTGTGGCATAATCTGGTTGTCCACCTCCGGCGGTAATATTGGTGGGGTTCAACACCACAGTCCCCCGGAAATTTCATCTTCACTAATGGGGGGGGGGGTTGGTAAAAATTTTAATCTGGCCATTCCGTCCTGCGGAATTTGAGCCCGAGTTGAAAGAAAAAGTCTGAAATTGAACGACCAGAGACCTTTACATTACTTTTGGACGGCCAGGGTGGGGAACCACAGGGATTACATGCACGACGCAAAACGTTTGACAATTACAATTCATTCGAGTTTAACGCAGATGGAATGATTTTATCCCCGCATCACATTGACAGGCAAGGCGAAAAGGAGAAGTTGAGAGAAATTTAAATTAACTCGTTCCGGCTTCGCTTCGTGGAAGTTCACAATATTCATTTGTAAAGAAATAGAAAACGTACTATTTCCTCAAAACAATTTTGCCTACTGACGTGACACGTTCCACCATTTTAAGGAATCGTCAGGTACCTCTCTATCCTAAGTCTATCCCCTTCGATTACCCTCATTCCTCTTTCCATCTCCAGTGGCCCATCTCAGCTCCGGCCGCATACACTCTCCTAAGTGCCTCGCTTACGGGCCTCTCCCTAATAACGGGCACATCTTTCGCCCACACACACTCCCTCTCCCTCTTCCTCCCTAACTCTCTCCGTCCCTTCTCTCTCCCTCGGTCCATCCTTAAACCTCGATTTGATGGGAGGAGGTAGGAATGGTGGAGGAGAGGAATGGGAGAAGATGGCGGAGGAAAGAAGGGAATAGGTGTATGGGACTCCGGTCGAGTGATGGCGGGTGTGGGGAAGGGTGTATCTTGTTGCTCGAGTAAGAGATTATGAGAAGGAAGATGGACATGGGAGAGAAAAGCTTTAAGGGGGGTATTCTTATCGATTGATAGGATTCAAATGGTGACAAGGGTAGGGATTGTGACTTTTCTGAGTATCATGGGTAAGGAGCTATAATAGTGGCAGGAGATCTTACTGTAGAATCGTACGGGATCAGTGTTGTTTAGGGGAGTAAAGGGTCGGCTGGGAGGGAGGAAGTGTGGGAATTTCAAGAAAGTCGGATATGTGGTGCGGGCGTGGGGAATAAAAAGTTGCAGTTTGTAGCCTTGGCTCTACGAGAGGGCCGTGCGGGGACCGGTTGGCGATGGTATAGGGACGGGAGGGGAAGACGAGAGGAAGACGGAGGAAGAGGGGGGTATTGAGGAAGGGATGAAAATTCGGAGAGAATGGGTGGTGGCGGTGGGTTTAAGCGTGCAGAGGACGAGGGGAGTGAGTTAGAGGGAGGGGGAGGGAGGGCCTCCTTGTAGGTTGGCTGATGGGATACAGGAGGGTTTATGCTGGGTTTTAGTTGGAAGAGCAAGGAGAATAGGGGTCAAGTGGCCTTTTTTTGGGGGAAAGGAGGGAACGAAAAGGGGAGAAGCGGGGTCTGGATCGGGAGAGAGTGGGAGAATGGAGTCGGAGGGGATAAAAGGAGGATGACAGGGAAGGGGATGAGGGAGTGGGAAAGGGGAGAAGAAGGGATCCGCGTTGGGAGTGGGTGGGAAACAGAGAAAGAACGAAGGAGAGGGAGAGGAGGATATCGGTGGGAAGATGGAGGGAGAAAGTGGGAGGAGGAGGTTGGTGGAGTGGGAGGATGAGAAGGGAAGAGTGAGAAAGAGAGTGAAATAGGCGGGGTAAACGAAGGGAAAGGCTCGAAGTTCCTTTCGTGGTGTAGTGAGTGAAGGTGTGGTGAGAGCCGGTAGAGGGAGATGTGAGTGTGTGGGAGGGGG
>LYUA01000049.1:182702-196623 GCA_002093875.1 Calopteryx splendens | reverse complement strand
GATATAAGTTATAAGTAATAGACGTAGTTACATGTGAAAGTTGCTACATTTGGCATATGTGTATGCGTATGAGTTTACACCAGGCATGCACTAAAGGAATGGCACTACTCAAAGAGGGGTCATGCACTTCGGAAAGGGACACATGCAACAACGACGCACAATACCGCCAATGTCACATGCAAGCACTATACATTAAGGGTAACGTGCAACTACATAGTATGCCTACTACGAGGCGGAGAGCATGCAAAACTAGTACTACCTACACCCTATTCCTTTATTCAATTACAAGAAAAATGCAAAAGAAACAGATAAAGGGCGACATGCCATCCAAATACACCACCGTTTGATTCCCAAATCTACCTCTCCTGTCATTCCCGTACTCATTCGCTAGGATTATTGAGGTTCCTAATTCTTCTTTTGCTGTGGTCCCGGATTGTGTGAGAAAAGTAGTTTTTATATCTATTGGTGGTGCAGTTTATTTCTCTTATTTTATCCCTATGGTCTGTTCAGCTAATGTGGTGGGGTTCATTAATAATTCCTTCAACGTCACGAGTAAACTCGACTGTCCCGTGCATGAATGTACCGGAACCTGAATGTTTCATGGCAGATAAAGTGTTGTCGTGATCGAAAGTTTCCTCCGAAAGATCTTTGCTAAGGTGTTTGGTATTTAGGGAACGAGTACCCCGCCTAGTGAAAGAGTTGTCAAATCATAGATTTATTTTATTATTAATGCAAAATTTCTGAATTCGAAATGTTTAAATATTACTGGTAGGATGGAATGGGGAAGATTGCTTCATCCCATTATCTCACTACATATTTCATTTAGCATGTCGAAGAAAGATGTTTTACCTCATGAAAATTTTATGGTGCATTATATCTTCAAACTCCAGGTGATAAACCGCTCTTTAAAATTTCCAGCTCCAACCATATATCATTCAAATTCGATGTATTTGCTTTTCCACGGCGGTGAAAATGGAAATTACTTATTGAAGGCGATGACGCTGTTATTGGGTTTACATGCTACTCGACCAATATTTCAGTAATATTAAATAAATGGGAGATAGATTTGAGACTGCGAAATTTATATTATATTATATTATTAGTGATTTCGAAGGTGACGATGACCTTTTATTTTAAAATATCTTAACGATGTTTTCCTTGGGCCAAACTTCAGCAGTATTAGATTTATAAACTATTTTCCACATTAATACAAATGTGTGTATTACCTTTTATTTTTTCCCCGACAAAAAATATTGGAATAATTAAGAGGAATTGAATTACGCATCGCCATCACTTTTCGTTTTAGAGAAATTTACATCGGGGCCTGAAGAACAGTAAATAGTGTAACTGCCCAGAATGAGCACTCAAATTTAAGCCAAACTCTATTTTTACAGCTGAAAATACTGCAGTATTCGTGAAGACGCGTTCGTCGAATTGTTTTCAGGAGAGGACTCGGAACCATGCAAATATTTTTGGTGGGCATCATCTGGTAAATTAGTATTCTCGATGAGAATATTTTACCAAGCAATTGATAAGAGTGTCTGGAGATGGGGGAGAGAAAGTAACATCAGCAAACATCGATTAGAATTCGATCAAAAACTATGCGCGCTAGGGAACCCAGCTTTCAAATCGGTGAAGCAAGCATTTAAATACGTTTGAAGCAATGCAAATGTACACTCATATTTGTTAGCTCGTGATCCTCGGGAGAGTGGTGGGCGAAGAAGAGCACAAGAGGGGAAGCATCCCCGAGGTCCTCCAAACCACCTTGCTAGCGGTTCACTCGACACCGCCAGCAAAATGTTTACCTATTTGAATCGCGAATTTTGTTAACCGAGAGCCGACCTTCCGCTCCTCCCCCCCAGGCCGTTGGAAATTCCCTCTAGAGCAAAGTGAAAGGCATGCTAAGGAATTCTGCGGATTTCCGAGAGCATGGTTTTCGGGCTGGAAAGGGAGAGTGGAGTAAGAAGAAGAAAATGGGAGTGACCAAACCACTTGACTTGTTCACTTTAATGCATTAGGGTGTCGAATTTTTCCCTTATTTTACGCTGTGTAACTTTTAGTGGAGCATATCTTTTGAGATGTGCCGGTGATTCGTATCCTTGCACTAAAAGGAAATAATTTTCGAGCTTGTTCTTTTCAGTAATATTTGAAATTAGATTTAAAAATTACTTGTGTTGAAAAGAGTTTCCATTGATTGAAGATGAAGGAATGGGTATGGAATTCAGAGTAAGGTATATCTGTACCATATGCCGTGCCGGAGAAATATTTTCTCGCCTTCTGTCGTTTCATGCCAGTTTTAATTGTGTGATGAGTGGAGGAAGTGTAATTAGCTTGTAGCTTGTAATAATTAATATAGGATGATTGATTACAAAGAGAATTTAATAAAATTAGGACATGAGCTTGACTATCAACAATTAGGGGAAACCGTCAGTAATTTAACTCATTCCAGTTGGCTACTTTCTCGTCTCTTATAATCAGGTATAAATCTATCGAAATTTTATGCTTCATAGCGCATTGTATCACGTGAAATTAACATTAATTTCATGTGAAAATATATTTAGGCGTTTCATAAATCTTGAATTAATTTTTAAATATTGGCTGAGATTAATTAAAGTAGCTCCGGTGATGTTAACTAAATTTGAAAATTATTTTTTTGTAATAAAGGTAATATAAAACTACCCTTTTTATGAAGGAAGAATTTTACCAAAGAACTCGCTTAAATAAATATTTATTTGTTAACAAGTACAAAACTTCATTGTTACCTATCTCATAGCCATTGTGTCTTTTGGGGATAGCTTCATAACTAATATTTTTTAAACATGTTTCCTATGGTTTTATAAGGAATAAGTTAGTTATACAAAAATAATCGTAATTGCACAATAAAATGAACCAAACTTTCAATTTTCATGAGATATACTTTGACAGATAGATTAATAATTTACATGTTTACTCTAAAAGTAATAAAAAACGATAAAGGATAGTCATTTTACTCTACCTTGACTTATAGGTAATGGCTTTTGAGTTACCGAACCTACAGTTATGCAATAAAAATAACGTCATTACATTGTGCCACTCTACATATGCTTATCAGTGCAATAATATATTTTGACAATGACAAAACAGTTAAATGCTTAAAACTATATCAAAGATAAAATGAACCATTCACTTAAAATCTAATTCTCATGGCTATTTCACTGTGGCCTAATTCTCAGGATAACACGAAGGTGCACATTTATAATGACTTTTGATTTCGATACGCGTTTCTGCGAAGTCTGAACCAATAGTTTTTTTATCGTTTGAATGATCATGATAAAATTATATATTTTTATTTTCATGCCACCTTAATTTTTGGATCACCCTGGCACAAGGCCATTGAGGGAATGTGCAAACAACGCTTCCTAAATTCTTGGCTTTAGTACTCTCAGGAACATTCCTACTTTTGACTGTATAGAGTGACCAGGAAGCAAATATTATGACCTTCACTAACCTTAAAACAGCACACGACTGAATGGGATAAATAAACTATCTAAATCCTATTCTACTATTTGCGTTAATTTTATTCTGATTTTAGGATTAGTTCCCCTGGGTTTTCCTCGTTTATTTGCACTTCATTTTCTTTCTCGGAAAAATAGCCAGTTGGGAATGAATTCTGTTTTTGAGGTATTTGACGCCAGATTTGATATTCTACGCCAGACTTGCTTACATTCAGTGTGCTTGGGTAAACGCCACCGGTCAAGTGGAATCATTGTTTCACTGGTAGAAAACAGATTGATTGTAGTTGCTATACGAAGATTAGATAACGCTGAGTTGGAAAGAAAACAAGGGTCGTCTCTTTGCAACGCATGTCTTTACTCTGTGGCTGCTCCTGTCTTCGGATATCTACTTTCACTTCAATACTACCAGTACTTCAAAGAAAATAATTAGGCTGCAGGCATGGCAGTACGGAATATTCTGTCATTTGAATTGGTAATTTGCTGAGTATTTCTGATACAGATTAAGAGAACATGACCTCAGATGGTGATTGCGTGAATTTATTTTCTTTTATCACTGCTTATATTACTTATATTCAAAACGTTAAGCTTAAATTTTAGTTTTATTTAATGCTCGCTTTATTCTAAAACATTCTAATTATCAGGAAACAACTTCAGTGTGAGATCACATGAGATGATCTTCGTAATTGCACATCGCCCCTCTATTTTGAAATTACTGAAACGGTCAACATGTTAAAAGGGTAGGTTAAATAAATTTAATGATCTAGTTAAGAACAATGCAATTTCATGAAAAACATTTGAAAAGTTAGAGAAATAATTGGGAGGAATAAGGAATTATATTTTGGTTATATTTTTTCGGTTTGGGACCTATATGAGTCGTTGGTGGCAATTATATGAAATAGGAATGGAGAGCGAAATAATGGCATGTAGTGGAATTACGAACGAGTTAAGGTGATTTTTGGAATTTTTTGCGGGGGTGAGGGATAATTACGAGAGTTGTGGAAACGGGGTGCGTGGAGAGGCTTCAGTGGAAGGGTTTTGGGCGCAGCAGAGAAAAGGATAGTTGGCGAGCATGTGAGATTTCAGTGGGTGGCCGTGGAGTGGGCGCGTAATGAGACAGGGCACAGAGAGAATGGAGTGGAGTGGAGCAGAAACGGGAGAGAAAATGAGGGGAGAGAAAGAAGCGGAGATGGGTTTGAAATGGGGAAGGGAATGAAAAGGCACAAGCACAGGAACTAGAACTTAGCAGTCAGAAAATCTCAGACAAAGAGGTCTTAATAGCTACCGTAGTTAATTAATTAGTTGCAGCGACGAAAGTCTCAAAATTTCGACGAAGTAAATTTTGCAGCAAAGCTAATGTTTTCCTATTATGCAATACCTCGATATGTCATGGAAATTAACATTAAGTTTATAATTTTATATATTCTGTTTGCAGTATGAACATTTGGTATATAATAGGAAGCACCTATGTAATTGACCAATAAAATGTATTTAGTTATCTTTTTCGGTAAATAAGTCTCGAAATCTATTTCTCAAATACTGGTGCATTCTACATAATTATAATGCTTATATGAGTTTGAATGTTTTGTCATCGCTTAGATTAAAGTTCTGTGATCATAATGACTGCCTTTGAAAATGTAGCTCTCTACTTTGTTTGGCATCAGCTACGTTTATCTCCTTAATATTCTTTACATTTTTATGTAGTAGCAGTAGCTTATGTGGAATCTTAAGAGGCATAAGAGGTACTCGTAGTTTAGGTGGTTTACAAGAACCGACTTTAAAATTTCGTATTGATTTTTGTCACTATTTATCCATTTAACTTGATTGAAACGGTGCTCTATATATTTTCCATCAAAGTTTTGTCGGGCTCAGATTTTTTTCTTCCTGTCTACGGTAAATTCGTGCATCCTATATCCGATTTGTTTCACTCCATTTTTTTTCATTTCTTCAAAATTTTTCCAAGGTTGAGAGAGACCTTTCTCTCCTTTATCGAGACTCGTTCTCTTGCCTCATTATCTCCATTACCGTGCCATTCTCCTTTAAGTTCCACAAAGAACGAGCTAGGGTCCTCTAAACCACTTCCCAAGTTTTAATTTGCTCCTCTTGATGGTATCCCCAAACCGATCGTCCTTATTTCAAATCGGGCACGCCAGGGACCTAAACTCCTCGTTTTCCAGAAGCATTGTCCTTGTGCTGTTCTTAAAGCACCATGCCCATCACAGTTGAAGTGTTTCGATCAAATACTAAGTGACTGACGCCCCCATTTATTATTGCTACCCATTAAGTTGAGTACTTTTCCTTTTAAATGTAAGACTTTTACCATCGACCATCCAAAATTTTAGTCGAACTCAAGATCTGGACTGTATAGGGATAGAAATATAAAACGATTTCATACAGATTGACGTTTAAAACAATCGGATCATGCGTTTGGGCTTTAAAATACATGCAGTTGGAAGGAGCCTAAAATATTAAAATTTTACTTCTGACCCTGGTGCACCTGCTATTTCGAGGGAAGTAACGGTCGAGAACATTTTTGCGAGGCTTTAGGTCAAGTAGGTTAGCCCAACCTCATGCCTGTCACGTCGTGCTTTCACCAGCTAAACAAACTACCCAGTGCATCATTAGTCACCTCACCTCGCTCAGTTCAAAATACGTAGGCAGCGAATTATTTTCGGAGAAAATCAATACTGCCCTTATTTTCGCCTTTCCCTTTAAATTATGCTGCAATATAAGAGTAGATAAAGTTAATTTTTTTATAGCTAAGCGGTATTTGAAATATATTTCTTTGCGACGAGCCGAAATTTTGGTAAAGGCACATTTTCTCCAATTTGAAATCATTATAGCAAATTGTATGTCCGTTGCCATATATTATACAATATAACAGGAGTAACGAATCTTCATTGGCTTCCTTCTAAAATAATGGAAGTCTATTGGAATGTCTTGGTGAACGATTCTGAAATATTTTTCCGATAATTCTTGGAGAATTTAGTAAATGTGGAATAATCAGGATAGAGTGTTCGTGGGTATGTCACCGCTTCACTCCTCCGGGATTCTTCCGACTGGAGATGAGAGTGGTGTGCTATTGCACCTTCTACTAGGAATCATTCACGCTATCTTGGAATATAAGGCCCCGCGAGATCAAGTGTACCGAGAGAAGAGTAAGTTGGAAATATTTAGCTGTATTTTGATTCCTTGGCTGAGATACTTTGAGTGGATAGGTAAAAATAATTTAATAATTCAAATGTGAGGAGAGAAATAGTTATAATAACAAAGAGGGAGGGTATCCGAGTAATGTTGTAGTTAAAATTAATGAAGAATGACAAAGTTAATATCAATGCTATTTGCTCGTTGTGTGCTCTTTCTCGAATCCAGTGGATGAATTTAATTTTTATTATTTCAATCTTCATGGGAAAACTATATTTGCAAAAACATTTATTACAGGTCTGTTATTGAAATCTAGGTGCTAATTTAAGAACTAATTGTACTCTAATAGGTGTTTTCTCTGGGGATCATTCTAGCTTTGGTGAGACTAATCTTGTTCATAATTGGTGTCATATTAAAAATCTACTAACAATTATTTGTATTTTGTTTTATTGGTACCTCTGGCATATAGTGAAGATTATTAAAAAATGAAATATCGAATACAATTTTTTTCACGTCGTCTTTTCTTACCATAATATTATTTAATTCTATACTTCGATATCATAATCGTTGTAAAAGTAAAAAGATGAATTAACGACCTTGCTCCCTGCAGACTTGCAATTCTAGAATTGCCTCGACGCATTATTGTACGCGCCCTGTGATATCTTGTAATGGCTAATTCGTTAACAAAATCAGTTGATAGACACTTTGGGTTCATACGTATTCTGATGGGCGCCCTGGAAACGGTTGGAAAGACGTGCGTTGCCGGTAACGAGAGAAAAACTTGGGGAGATTCATTTTATTTTATTTTTTTTACTTTCACGGGTCGGATTAACGCCGATCTCGTCGTCCCTTCACAGAAAAGGAATTAAAAAAATAAATCCCAAGTCCCAGGGAGAAGTGACCGGCCAAACCCATCATCCGCATCTAACTCACGCACGCCCCGTCCCGCAGAGAGAGGCGAAAAAAAAGAAGGAATCTGCGGGCGGGAACGATGCGTCTCCGGCCAGAGGAGAATTGGCCGAGCGGGAGGGAGAGAATGGGGGAAAGGAGAGACAGAAGAAAGGGTCTCGGGTTCAAGGAGCGAAAGGAGTGGGATGGGGTGTCCCCTGGGAGAGGAGGATGGAGGGGAAGGGAGGAATGCGAAAGAAAGGGGAGGAAAGGAACGAAAGAGGAGGAGGGGGAATTGGTGAGAAGAGCTAGAAAAGGGGGAACGCGGAAGATGAGACGGGTGGAGGGCATGGTAGACGTGAAATATGTCAACGATGAAAGTAAAATAGGAGAAAGAAAAGGGAAAGAAATGGGAAAATACGAGAGAGATAGAGAAAGGCGGAGGATGGGAAGGACTTAGTGGGGAATGGGGCAGAAGTGGAACAAAAAAATATTTATTCACTCTATGAACACCTGTTTAAAGACAGCTAAAAACCGGAAATGAAAGTGACATGGTGGAATGTCATGTTGGTGAAAATGAGTTGATTGGATGGGTGAAAAAATAAATATTTTGGTGACTCTGAGGTAAAAAAATGAATGGTAATGGGAACTTTTGCTAAGCCCTATTTAGTAGCTGAAAATGATGAGGTGGCGTGGCAAAGTGGAAGGGGTGGAAGTTGAAGGGGA
This sequence comes from Calopteryx splendens, assembly GCA_002093875.1. Classification (NCBI taxonomy): domain Eukaryota; kingdom Metazoa; phylum Arthropoda; class Insecta; order Odonata; family Calopterygidae; genus Calopteryx; species Calopteryx splendens. The sequence continues at coordinate 188,374 of LYUA01000049.1, read as the reverse complement.
GGATAGAGATGTGGGTAGTTACAAAGAGAAAATTGGTTCTACTTTTAAAAACAATGGCATTGATTATTGAATAACGCCTTAATTAAAAAGGAATACTTACGTTTTTTGTGAATGCTGCAGAATTGTACATTTTATACAATTGTACTGTAGTACTGATATTTGTTTGCCTATTCCTTATTTAGGCCATGCAAAGAGATATTAAGCCATTAAACTAACCATTTCATTAAAAAATGTGCAACTGAAACATTGCTTGTCTTCCCTGCTGGCATCAGTATCATGTGGTGATTATGGCGTGTGATCGCCACGTGGCTGTCTCTCACGGATTCCTGCATTCAGTTTATTATAACCTCTGTGGGATTCATAAGCGAATTTGTATCGTATTGACCTCTGATGCAGCTAGTATCGCTAAAAGCATTGTAGGGTATGACTATTATATAATTTTGAAATTGGTATTTGATGGGATGCATGATGATTGTTATAACTACAGTTCCCATTTTCAACTTCCTGTACTTCAATAAAATAAATATGGAGATGTCGAGAATGTTCCGAAAACTGCTGTCACGCGTGGAATGGAGATAATATTATAAATGTAAAGACAAAGTAGAAAGAATAGCAAGGCGCTGGAAAAATGGGATGCAGAGAAATAGAGAAGAGTGAGGAGGGTGGTGGAGATTAGCGGAAGATTAAATCACAGGCGGTTTTAATAGGAATTCAAAAAGGTTGCAAAGAACAGACTTGGAAACGGAATTTTCGAAGACCAGAAATCAACATTTATAAAAACTGTTCCCAGGACGGGATAATTTAAGTAGTGGGCGCAGAAAAAATAAACATGGCTTAAAGAAAAAAAGTATATATATATACACACCACCAGGAAAGCAGGCGGACTCAAGTAGAGCCAAATGAGGAGGGGAGAAAGTCGTCAGACTGTATCCAAGCATTTTTAGCGGTTGGGGAAGTAAATATAATTGACGGGGCACTGTCGACTCCGCCGTAGGAAGGGGATGGTAGGAGACGCACAACACAAGAGAAGGGGAGGTTTTGAATGGAGGGGGGAGAGATAAGAAGGGTCGGAAGACAGTCCCTTGAAGATTCCCTCCCATCTCCCTACACCTCTCCGCCCCATTTAGGGAGGGGCGAAGGGGGATGGGAAAGCGGGGTAAAAAAGGGACTCTGGAATTCGGGGAAAGAAGGTAGCAAGAAATCCAGTAAAGTGAGCAAGGGTTTATTTTTCCGCGGTAGTCTGGGTTTGGAGGAGGAGTAGGGAGCTTCGATCCCGGAGTGGAGGGAGAAGGACGAGGAACTGGCTCGGAAGAGTTTCGCGGCGGGGGGCGTGGTGGGGATTGGTGGAGGGACCGGGGCGTAGCTGAAGAGCGAGGGGAGGGGTGGTTTAAAGGAGAGGAGGGAGTGAGGATTGGTAGGAAGGAAGGGGCGGTTGAGAATAAATTTTCGCGAAGCGGGAGAGTAAAATGAAACGGCGCCGTAGGCCGTTATGAAGTGGGGAGTGGTTGGCTTGGGTCGACGGCGAAAACTTCAAAAGGAACTCCACGTGGTGTTCCCCTTTACCCCTCACCTCGCCCCTATTACTGCCCCCTCTCCCTCCCCGAAGTCACCCTTCAAACGCACCACGCCTACTATTCCAACCTTACCCTTCTCTTTTACTTCCACCCCAAGCCGTGGAATTCTTCCCTCCCCCCTAAACTCTTCCACCCCATCCCAAGGGCCTTTGCTCGCCCTTCCTCCCCCTCTTTGCTCTCTACTCCGCACACCCTTTATTGTGGCTTTCTGCGGGGGGAAGGGGCCCCGTGTCCAATTTTCTCCATCCCCGCCTCATCTTCGGTCCGACTCGCCTCCTCAAACTCCATCTCTTCAATCTCTTATTATTCACTCCATCTCTACCTCTCCTCCGCTCTTTGTTTCCCCACATCTCCCTTTCTAGTTCCATCTTTCTGCCCTAGCTCCTTTTTCCCCGCGGAATAGCAATTCGAAATATCTTGGCGATGAATTATTTTCAGTGGAGAGGAATAGGAAAGAGAACGACTGTGCCTTTCCTTTTCATTTCGGTCTGTTTAAAAGAGAAAGAGAGATGGAAGCAAGGGGTGCAATAAGTGAGGCAAAAGAGGTTTTCCAAAAAAAAATGCCTTTGAAGGCGAGATTTGATCAATATCTCAGCCGGCGTATTATTCTTTTATATTCTAACTCTCTCTTCATCCTACTCTCTCTCTCTCTCTCCCAGGAATGCCTTTCGTTTTTAAACTCGCACCTTTTTTCATGAAAAGCGAATCCATGGGTTATATTTATATATTTTATATCAAGTGAGGACCAGCTGTGCGTATTTTGTGAATTTCTGGATTTCTCTGTGACCCCCGAAGAGTAGGAGTGTGTTTTTGAGCAAGAGGAAAAGGGGGGCGGGGGTGATTGATGGTTTCAAAGGGAAAAAAGTAAGCGGTTACGAGATATTCGTCGATATGTCTCATCCAGGAATAAATGCCTTTGGTCGCGGAGTTATTTAGAGAGGGCCCTCAGTGAAAGTTTGAGGCCAGAGAGAAGTAATGCTAATGAAAGCGTAAAACTTCGAATGAATATAAAACTTTTAAAAAAATATTCTTTTTGTTCTTATCATTTGTGACCAAAAAATACTCAGTCACAAAGCTCCTTATGATAAAAAAAATATTCATAAAGCTAATTTGAAGTGTCTCCAGTACCTTATTTTACTACAATCACAGAATTTCCGACAAGTTACAAGGTTTTAAGGTAAAATAAAAAAAATCCATAATCCATTCCACTTGTGACATTTCACAGAGTTATTATTATTATAAAGTAAGAACGTAGCTTGACGTTCTTCGTATCTTATTAAGTCTTCAAAGAGGAATGACATAAATATCCTTTTACAGTGCAAAATAAATAGTAATTAATGTTTTGGCACAAAAAATGTTGGTGTCTGTAAGGAAGGACAATAACTAGTGTTGTTATAAATCTCAAAAGTATTTTGTTGATCATATAGCTATAGTTTTTTTGACATATTATTACCAATTATGATTTCCTTTATGTTTCAGATTCTTCCAGATCACTAACGGCGCAATTTGTAAGTACCTAATTGTTAACTCTTTTCACCTTTCGTACATTGTGTAATGTATAAATATTGTATATTTATCTTGGTGCTTCAAATAAGGATTTTCCAACACACAGAATATTTGCTGCTGTATTAGAAGCTATCATTTTATTCTATATCATTATCCTAGGTCGTCTAAAGCAGGTTGATCAACTATTTGCCACTTTCTTCTCAACGCCAGCAACGTATTTTTGCATTTCCCTTCTCAAATCGCCCGTCGTACACTATCCAGTTCCCTTTCGCTATTCTTGTTGTTCCCGTAGTTGTTCTCCTTCCCATGATTTTTCCAATACTTTCAAGTTTCTTACCCTGTCTACCCAGCTGGTATTAAACTTTCGTCTCCGTATCCACATCTCATACGCCTCAATTCTCTTTTCCTCAGTTTACCTCATTATCATATTTTGTAGACTAGTGCTATTTTCAGAGGTGGTTGAGAAGCTCTTTCCATATCACTTATCCCACTATCAAACGAGCCTTTACGTAACATTAAATATTCTACACCCGTACAATGGAGAACTTTGCGTGGTCGCGAAGTCTGGAAATCCCCACAGCAATTTCATTGGATTTTTGCGACACTCATGCTTCCAAGGGTTCTCCGAAATAGTTTGAAAATTTAAATTAGATGAAAACTATGCCGCATAATATTACTTACATGTATATGTTGCGATAAATAAAGGGACTGACTAGAAATACTTTAGGAAAAAGGCAATCTAGATTCTATTCACTAACTAATGAATTGTATTGAAATACGTGAAAAGACAATGAATCTAAGAAGGCATTTCGTCAGCCATTCATTGAATTGATGACGGGCGATTTTCTAGGGTGAAGGGATGATGCAATGTCTACCATTGTTATATACGTCATGGAAGTGACCCCCCCTTCATTGGATTTCCATGGAAGCTATCCCTCCTTATGTGTCCTTCCTTTTCCCCAAGTTTCCGTGTCCTGGATCTCTTTTAAACTTCACCCGGTATATTTTAAGGTCATGCCTCATATTTAATTTTGATTTTCTATACTTTTCTGGTTCATTTGCTATTGAAGGTTAACCAAGCTTCTTGATACTTGGACAGATTAGCTGATTCGAATTCCACCAAAATGGCATGTGTTGTATTGTGATTTAAAAGCCTAAGCCTTGGATATCTTATAATTCTTCTGACACATAAGATTTCCGACGGAACATCTCCATTCGACAATCATCTTTTGCCGAAGCCTTAACCGGGCCAAAAGTTCGTGCATCGTCTACCGTGGAAAATGAGTTCTGATTGAATAGGATCACGCCCAATTGAAATACTTACATAATTAACTTTTAATGCATCTTGTGAAGTACACCTGATTTTGGAATGAGAAGAAACATTTTTCCGTTCAACTTCAAGACATGTGAAAATCCGTTATTGGTGGTGGTAGTTAAGGAGCATTCTAATTTAATAGTACCCTACTAGTATATTTTTTCACTTATAATATTTATGTAAAAAATTATTCCTAGGGTAAATTAGTATATGATAGTTACTAATTAAATTATTTCATGGTGGATGATAAGATAAATTGATTTGTTAACTCTTCTAACTTCCAATATTAAAATCTTTTTAACATTTAACTTCTTAACTCTGGCTCATTTTGGAAAGTATTATGGATCCAGATGAAACCTCAGTACGTTTTGTGAAGTGATGTCTCATTTAAGAAATTTCCTCATTGATTGGTATTCTCCATTTTGCATCATGATTAAAAAAATTATTTCAATAGCTTGGTGCATAAACATTTGCATTATATGGTCACCTCCATCAACATATTTAAGGCGTAATTCCTTTTTTTTACTCCGACGGCGCCATGGAATTTGTTATTCATTTTGAATAAGCCAGGGTTATCTCAGGTATTTCCGGAGGTGGTAAAAAAATTGGTGCTTAAGATTCACTCTTGACCATAATTTTAAAGTTCCCTCATCTTCTACGTCCATTGCGTGATCCATTCTATCCTTTTTTATTCGGTTCGTGAAAGTAGACGTCGGTGTTGAAAGAGATATACACTCTTTCGGCAGGTTTAAAAATAGGACCGTAACGAAAAGATGAAACCAATGGATAGCAACGTGATACACGCCCAATATTTATCTGAAACCTCTTCGGAATTCTCGTCCATCGCAACGACTTTTCCGATGGAGGGAAAAAGAACAATAACGCCAGGAACGCAGTGAGAAGAGACTCAATTCCTTCTTTTCGATTTATTTTATTGCTTCGATCGTGCGTGTGGATGAGTGATCCGAGGGATGTATTATTTTCGGCAGAAGTAATGGAGAGGAGGAGGAAGACGTGGGGGGGACAAGGAGGATGCAGGTGAGGGAGCGGAAAAGGGAGGAGCGGCTGGGAAGAAGATGGGGAGGAAGAAATGGAGGATGCGGCAAGGAAAATGGAAGTAGGAGAGGGTCCAATGAGCCGCGTTGGAAAAAAAATGAGTAACAGCTAAAGGACTGGGCCGTGCTGTATCATTGGCATTGGTCGTGTGGGAGTAGGGTTTAGGCGAAAGGGAAGGGGAGGGAGGGAGAGGGAGAAAAGAGGGAGGGATGGAGAGAGAG
>LYUA01000049.1:96452-112965 GCA_002093875.1 Calopteryx splendens | reverse complement strand
GTGCTTACCAACGCCTGGACCCGGTCGGAAACCCGAGAACTTTTCCTCCTGATATTTAGATGAATTTTCCCTGATATGAAACTCCGTCGCCGACCCTGTTGTCTGTCCAGTCTCTGTATCCTAAAGCCCAGAGGAAATACAATTCTACCTTTGATATCTTCAATATGGCTGCTTTCTGTTCTCAATACTAAATCGGGGATCTAAAATGCGTGCTCAATGTCAGCTCGTTCGTTTTTTATATTTCGACAAATACTACTGCTAAACTGATACGCGAAAATAATTTTCTGTTTGTGGGAACGTTCACTATGTCTTTTTTATGAATTCTATTATTTACGTAGTTTATTCCTTTAAAAATTCCCTTGTATTTCCCTCTATTTGACGTACACTATAGCTTCCAATCTACGGCAAACACTATTATAAAGAAGTAGGATACAGTTGTAATTAATGAATTGTGGGGCGTGGCACTCACTCTATGAATCAGGGATATGAACCTTTTCATAATCAGACGAGATGAGAATAGGAGAATTTGTAGTGAATAGGAGAATGATTGAAATCCGATGATGAAGGCTGATGATGAAGTTCACCTACAAAAGTTAAACATGTAAAAATTTTAAAACTCATAAAGTTGAAAAAGGGAAATTGAGAATGTAGGTACAAGGGGATAATGGTCTATGAAACAATATACGGAGAAGAAGAACCAAATGCTTAAATAAGGATCAGTAGGAGAATGGAAAAATTGAAGGGAAAAATTAAGGAAGGGAGACAAAGGTACAGAATTCTAGATGCAATGAAGGAATTAAACAAAGAATCAGGGTGATAGAGATTTAACATTTAATGGAGAATTGAGTATTTCAGTATAATAAACTTCGGATTGAAAGCCCATTCAGTGAAAATCGTTATAATTTGTTTTCTACCGTATCCTTGGATATTTGATATTTTGATCCAGTCCTGATTAATATCCCTACCCATTTCTAGTGAATTCGCTACTCATTGGAAGTGATTGGCTTCTCAAATCGTTGCCATCAATGTATTCATCCTTTCCATCTTCTCAACTGTCTTTCTCATTTTATTCTGTACCAATCCTTTTGATATACCTACCAATTATGTATGAATCCTTCCCTTTTTATCACCACGGTAACTGTATCACTAATTATTTGTTTACCAATGCTATAAATTTACTTCATAGAATTCATGACTTCAAGTAGCAAGGGGATAGAGTACATACCTACATATCATATAATTGAAATTGTGAAATTCAGCTATTTTACTAGCTATGATATCCATTGCCAAGTTTCCTCTACCCAGGGTTAGCGTTTTTTGTTCATTTAGGACCTTAGTTTTTTAGTCTGATTATTTGTAGCATTATAATATTTAATTTTCCTTACTCTTTTCTTGGCGCTCCATTCATTCTTGCATTCACCTATTTCGAACTCCCCATTCTATTCCTACCAGTGAGTTCGATCAACCTGGGTCGGCTGACGAGATTGGTCTTATTCGTGGTAACATTTCGTAATGGAATGCGGTGGAATACCTGTAAAAAAAAGAAGAAAAATAGACCGTTTACCCCACCTGTGAAACCGGATTCCTCTGTGCAGTGGGACGATCCTTTCGAAAACAAAAGTCACGTACGAATGATTCCGTACGTCATGTACGGGAGAGGAATACAAAAAAGGAAGAAAAACATAAATGAATCGGCTATAAAAAAACAGGGCTGAGGAGGGTAAAATTGTCGAGCGCACGGCTGAGGCATCGGTGTCACTCGGTTTGGAAAAAAAATCGAGATTTCGTTTCCGTTTCGCATGCTCATAGCAATTTGTCGACGCTTTTCGCTCTCCCGGACGGTAAAAAAAGACTTGGGTTTGGAAAAATGTGGCGGCAGAAGAGGACGAAGCGAGACAAATTCTGATCGTTCCTCCTAAAGTGAAAATAGAGTAAAATGCATTTTATTTTCGTCGCTTCTATTATTTTTGCTCTCGTAGGTACTTGCAGTGCGGCATTACATCTGTTACAACGTCAATCTATTCTTTTTTTAAGTATAATTGTCACGTTTCTATTGATGTTCCCTTACCTATGCGTCGACTGACTCATAAACTACCTGAGATTTGATGAATAATTTTCAATACTTGATCAAGTGATATTGTATTCTATATTTCTCCAAATAAAGTATTTGATTAATAACTCCGATATTTTCGTCTGATTCCATTTTTAGTTCCTCAGAATTCATTCACAAGCTCATACAATTTAACTTGCATGCACAAAATTGAAATTTTACGCCAATAATTTGGTCATGTACCTAAGGTGCGGAATGTTTCACCTCTAATCTCTCTTCAACCAAAGTAGGAGTAAACTCAAGATTGATGGTTTATTAAATATCTTCTTAAGATATTGACACTTAATATCTTTGCTTAGAATTAATTAATTCTAAGAACGTTTTTTTAATTGATATTATTTTAATAAATGTTACAATTTGGCATTTTCCCAGGTGGTATCATGCATGTTAATTTACATCTAAAAATCATATGAACACACACTCACACTGAAAGCGTTAACAACATGAAACATACAAGGGAATCAAAAAATAAAAAAAAGAACGTAGTAGTTAAAAAAATGTTGGTACCCGCGAAAATGTTAGTTATCGTAGACATTTTTTCCATCATTTCTTAAAAATATTTACATTGCTTTGGAATGGATCAAATAGGTCCTAAGGTTTACTGTTCCAATCAATAATAGTTTCATTGAGATATGAATTTTTTTATATTAGTCCTTTGTGATCTGCATTTCACCTTGGGTTTATGGTCATTCCTTCCCATGAAATTTGGTTTTTCGATGCCCTTTATCAGCTCTCCCCATGCTTTTTATCCCTTGAGAATATGGAACATTCCACTGAGCCTTTTTATTTGTCTCCTAATTTGTAAAGCCTCCCATCCCAATACTTTTAAAATTTATATCACTTTTCCATCCTCCTATGATTTTCCAATACATCTCTCACCGCTTTTCTTTGTTATTTCTCCTGTTATGTGATATTTACTTCACCGGGTCCCATCCTTCCATATCGTAAACTCTCGATGAGAAGTGTTGGAGTTATTAGTTAAAAACATGATTGAATCTATTTATAATTGCCATCCTAATATTTTGATATAGATTCAGTCAAATGTGAATGCGTGAAAAATACGGGTATTCATCATTAAAATATTGACTTGATAGTTTTTATTAGTTCAATAAAGGAAAATGTACCATGCGTTTAGCTAGATTTTAGCATATATGCGTGCTGCACATTGTATGAAATCAGTCACGGGTAGGAAGAGATGGGGGCGTGAGAGGGCATTAAAGGTAAGGGCTCTTAGTTCAATTATATCACATACTTAAATGTTTCATATATGATTACCTAAGTTTACTCTAAGCTCATGAATTTAGTCACATCACTTCTTTTTGGGCTTTCCGGTAGCATTATGTATAGCTTTTTGTACTGTCGCACTTTAATATATTAGCTTTCAGAGGTATAGTATTGTATGGGCAATGACTTGGTTTCTTAATAGCCTCTTTATGTAGCTAGTAAAAATTGTCTCAATAAGTGGTTAAACTCAGGGGATTCAAACCAATATGGATGAAGACAAATAAAGTTGAAAGATTATCAAAACTGTCAGGCTAACGTTTTTCAGCATATAAGATAACTATCTGGGAAATGATTTAACTTGGTGATGAAAGGAATCAGTGCCTAGTACGTTAGTAACAATGAAGGAATACGGCAATTTGTTTAGTCTTCTAGCATCTTGAAATTTTAAAATTGATCAGGGTTTTCCGAACACAATAATTTTGGCTGTTAAAATAAGAGAAAATAATTTTCTCTATGGAAAAGGCAATGAATGTATTTGTATAAGCTATAACCGTTAGCGTTAAATACCAAAAAATAGTAGTATTTTGAAGAAGACACGAACCAAAAGGAGCTAGAGTTATAAAAAATGAAGTGTGTGGAAGAGATATTTTTAACTTGAAGGTACAAAGTCTCCTGAAGGCAATGATGAGCGGAAAAATGAATGGTGATACTACGGAAGAAGGCAAGACAATGTACGAGTCGAACTTGAAATGAGAGGTATGAACGCAGGAAGTTAAAAGTGAAGAAATTAATGGACAAACTGAGAATAAAACAAAATTAGAAATGCAGCAAAACAATCTTCGGACTCTTAACTACCAATGATAAGATTTACTACTCCTTATTAGTTGATTGAATTCATGTCAACGGTGTTTCCTGTAGCTATGGAGTGGAGTTACTTTGACACGTACCAGAATGGACAGGTTGCCTCTTTCATGGGTTTTAGAATTAAATATGTGCGTATTATATCGTTATCATGTGGGGGTGGTGTATTAACAGCACATCTTAAAAAGTTTATTGTGTAATGCTGTTTTATTTACATAGATTAAGACTATATTGGCATTCAATTTGGTGTTTTTAAGAGTGAATAAAAACGATGATTCTTGTAAACTTATTGAGGAAAGTTTAGCACTTATTTGTGCGAGGATTTGAAAAACACAAATGTACCCGTTTATCGACTCCTACTTCTCATTTCACGAAAATGATACGTTTATACGAAACGATTCGTTTTCAATCACATAAAATTGTAAATGGAGGGTTACATTTTAGGTTTTACATAGCCTGACATGTCCCCTCTTTGATGCATCATCTGATTTTTATATAATGCGATAAAAGGAGGTTTTTTTACTTCTTTCCTGGGGATTTGTAGTTCGTTCATTACAAAAAAAGCAAATGCCCTTTCTAAGCAGTAACATTTTCATCGACAGTATTTTAGAGCGAAGAAATATAACTATAGTTTGAGTTGTTCTATGTATTCTTCGTCATTATGAGTCTCCCTCCGACCTTTTCTTCCCACCTACCTCTTTTACGTCACAATTTCCATGTTGAGCGGAGGTTAGGTTTTAATAAGGAGGGACTCCAAAGAGCCCTGTTACCATGGAATCAATATTTCATTGAATCTGCCCCTTTGTGCCACATCCCTCTTCCGGCTCAGCCTCCATCCGCCTTCCCCCCCCTCACCGCCTTTCTCCCGGCCCATTCGCAGCCCCACCACACCTTCACTCCCCATCCCATCAATCCTTCTATATTTCCTTCTCCTACCCACTCTAATCATTCACTTCCACCGCCGCCGACACTCCATCTTTAGCCTCTTTTCCTCCCACCATCTTACTGTGAACTCTTCAACACTTCACATCATTTGCAGACTCCTCTACGGGCCTTATGCTCTCGTACTCATTATATAACGAATCCGCAAACGCCTTCTAGACAAGTGCCCAGCTTTAAGTCAACTTTGTTATCATTTTTCCTTTTTTTTCTGGGTTACCGTATTCCTTGTTAGTTACGTAATTAAAACTTTTTTATTTCACTTTAACCAGCGAAATTATTAGTACCTATTCTCTATGGGATAGTATAACCCTTTTGGAACAACCTAAGTGGACTCAATATAATATGAGACAGATAAGGAAATGATGTATTGCCAATGTATTTGGTGTCTCTTTTGTTTTGAAATACCTTAGATAGGTAATTCAATGCATAAATCCGCTGTAATTTCTCTGATTTTTATGGGGTCATCATGATAGTCACATATATCGTATATATCGTTGCCATTGATTTATTGGAACTTATGAAGATATTTTCAGTTTTTGTCTACTATGGATTGGGTTACTTTGGAACCACCTTGAGGGGAACTTTTGGACGTAGCACTTTAATTTTTTAGCTGTAGTGTCAAACGTAAGCGTATAAAAACCGTAATAAATACAAATCACATTTAACTGAAAATGGTTTGAAATTTTCCAGGAAAATGAACTTATTAACTAGGATGTCAATAATTTTATTTGCTGTAGGAATGCTAAAAACTAATTAAAAATGCAGGTAGGTAATGCCGTAAATTTGAAATTGATTCGATGTAGTATTTAACTCCATTACATGGACAGAAATGCTACTTGTACGACGGGATTCACCGTTTTACGGTACATTCAGATCCAAGGAGTGCACAAGGGGAGAGGATCATCAAGGGAGTCTTAAACACCCATCGCCATTTTAGCTAAACATTTACTGGATAACAATCGTAATAATGACTTTATCCCAGAAATATTTATGTGCTACCAAAGGCCATCAAGATGGATTCTCTCGGGCAACTTGGGCTTGAGATAATCCTCTGATTTAAATGTTACTTATTATCCCTTCCCGCTACTTTCAGCTGTCTACGCCAGCACAATGACCTCACCCCATTCCCCTCTCCCATCGCGTCCAACTGTCTTCCCTACATTTCCAATGTCCCGCGGTGACAAAGTGCATAAATGAGTTCCTCCCTTCTGCACCTTAGGTACTCTGCAAGCCGTCGAAAAGGGAGTGTGGCAGGGGATGTTAGGTCACCAACGAATGCCATTGAGTGCCATTGAGAGTTATTGATTATGCCGCATCGATTCAATTTCGGGATATTCAAACTTTCATTCATGTTATCTACTATTTTGGCAACGTGATTCCTTATTTAGATATCTTCTGCAGTCAATCCCTCTCAACTCCAGACTTATATTTTTGTGTCCCGCGCCTCTAAGCCCTCATCCAATCTCACAACATCGCCCAGGAACATTGCTCTGAAAACTCATTGGTTTAGACTTTGAAAAAATGCGTTCAACCATTGGATTGTCCCCTTCCCTTTACTTTGTCGATTATGTACCCCTACCGAATGCTTCCATCTTTGTACATGGCGATGCCGTCAACCGGTGAAACGCGTCACATCAGTAATATTTTTTCCTGTGGAATACTGCGTTTGTTATTTGTTTATAATAGATAATTTATTAATCAAAAATATTACCGCTACTGAAGGAGACGGCCCATTGTTTTGGTTGTACTTCTATCGCATTGATAAAAAATTTAGATGGAGTAAGCATATCATTTATGCAGACATGGGAATTGAACGCAATGTTCTACAATTTCAAGCATATATTTTGCATCAATGTGGAGCCTGTAGAGTTTACATTGATCCTACATGCACAATGCATGAATTGTAGTTTCTTAGGTATCATTTTCAACCCATGGATAGCTGATATATTTCAGCAGAATCTGGTGTAGTGTTTACTGCCGTAGATTGACTTTTTCGACTTTATGATCTAAGACAAATATACAGTTCTTATTTGAAGAAGTGTATGCATGAGAGTTGGTGGAGATAAAGATATTTTGAAATCATTGCAAAGTGCACCTAACAATTTTCTTAATGCATTTTTTCCTGTAAACCATATTTTACGTTTGAAAATAGTCATTTTAGGCCAAAAATTATATATTAAGAAACTCAAGCACATCCCAATTATTTGTTTCTTAGTGGAGGCCATATTTCCATGCAATGAAAACATAAAACAATACATGATTTGGATAAGGTTGTCTCTCCTCACTAAATTCCAACTATTATCTTTTCACATAAGAGTCAAAAGGACCGTTCTAAGAGACTAAGAAAGCAAACGAAACTTATTACGTTGTAATTTAACTCAAGGCTCTTCCGTAAGTATATAGTCTCTTTTTAAAATAGAATATAAACTCTTGGTCCTTAAGACTCAAGAAGAACCATTTTACTGCAGAATCATCAGTAAAAACCCTTTGATGTTCCACATGTACTCCGGTTGTTTCCCCTCCTTGAGGAGAAGCTGAGAACTTAATAATAATAATAAATCTCGTTTGGGATCGCCATGACGTAAGCAGAATTTGAGGAGATATGGCGACGCCCACTACCTCGAGCTTTCCTTCGCAAATGTTGACGACGCGGCACTAAAGGAGAAAAAAAAACATGACCTAAGTGGGAATGATGGGGACTCCTCCACGGCGTGCCATTTTGATGTCGCTCTTCTTTCCGTTCAGATTGTCAATGCCTTCCTTCTTCCCTCCTATTCCGTTATTTCTTCCGCATTCTCTCTTTCTCCACTCCCGTGATAAAATGCGTTTTTATAGCTCCAACTTGATTAAGCATAACTTTATAACCAAGTATATGACGCCAAATGCATTCTTTAAAAAATCCCTCGTTCATTCCAAAAAAGTTTAAGACTGATTCTATTCCAATTTATGATTCCATTTACCTTATTGTCTAGCTATGGTGAATTTATAGCCAGGGTATCATTACTTGGGACATAACTGTACGTTAACGAGGGGGATGCCAAATGTGGCATTAATATTCCCTACTTATGTTGGAGACAACCTTCAACAAAATGAGGTAGGTGCTCTGTATTTCCTTTCTTAGTCTCATTTATGCATCCGTGAACACTTGTAAGTTTCAAACCTCAGTCCACACTACTGCGGCTCAGCTACATATAGTGTGGCTCAGTCTTCCCGTGCGTCCATTAGCCCTACCCCATTTCCTTCTCATTTCACTCCCCTCGCCACTTCAATTTCCCTCTTTCATTCCTCCCCGTCTTCCTACGCTGCTGCTTTCAGTCGTGTATCCAACCTTCTCTTCTCGTCCCGGTTATCACGAGGCCCACTACCGTCTTATTCATTTCTTGCTCTTAGGGATATATTTATACCCTTCTTAAACCACCTCATTTCCTTTTCCCCGTCTCTCACTTCCGCTTATCTCCGTCCTCAACCCTCCTCCAACCCTTGTTATTTCCTCCTCCACTCGTTCGAGCTCCCGATCTTCCCCAGTGTGTCTTCCAGGACCAACGCCGCACTAAACGCGGAATGATCCCGCCGCGCTCAACGCCTCAAAATTCCTCAAAATTTGCAACTGCCTCCTTTTATCTCACTCAATTTCCATTTCTGCATTTCCTATCTCTCTCTCTTTCCCCTTCTTCCTCTCGTCGTCTTTGTCCCTGTGCACGTGGCAGTGGAATCTCTTTCGTGTCAAAGTTTGTTACCGCGGTCACACAAAGACGTGGCGAGGGACTCTAGAATACATTAGTATGCCCAAAAGTTTGTTGAAATTCATAGCATACATTTACAAAAAAAATGTAAGATCAATAAGACGCTCACGATATAAAATCGTCATGGTAATTTTGTTGTAATCAGATTGTTCACCAGCGCATATTTTTCATGATGAGCACAGTTACTGTCGTGATTCAATTAACATTTTTCTTTGGGGCGGAAAATGCTGGATTGAATTACGGTGAATAATAAAATAAGGAAGATGTCACAGGGTGCTTTTGTTAAATCTCAACTAAAGGGATTTTTTTCAGTTGAGGCAACGAATGCCTTAAATTACCATTTGAAAATATTATCGATTAAATTCAGCATTCAATGAAATTTTAGTCGTTCCGAATGCCGAGACGAGAAAAAACAGGATAATGAATGAAAAATTCATTATTTAGTAGTTTTATAAAGTAATATGAACGAATCCATTGAGCGGGTCGGAGGTTAAACGTGATCCTCAACTCATTAATAAAATAAATATAAGGAATGGATGAACACCTGTATAATAACAGAATAATTAAACTATAAAAAAATTTAAAATGGATTCAATATCCAGAGTACTTCAATACTAATAATAAAGGAAAACAATTACGTGATTTCATTATTTCAGTTCCACAAGGTTTTTTTAATTTTGATATCTATGTGCAACTATCTATGATTCTTTCAATGATAATTCTAACCTTATTATGAGATAATAACACCGTAATTGATTTAAGTGCTATTTTAGGCGAATAAACTGTTTTAGAAAAAGTAGATATGGCGCAAATGGAACATAAGATTCTACTATTGCAGTGTGCTTATGTAAAGTGACTATGTTTGTCTTTGTCTAGCTGATAGTGAACTTTTTGTG
Organism: Calopteryx splendens; assembly: GCA_002093875.1. Taxonomy (NCBI): domain Eukaryota; kingdom Metazoa; phylum Arthropoda; class Insecta; order Odonata; family Calopterygidae; genus Calopteryx; species Calopteryx splendens. The sequence goes on along the minus strand of LYUA01000049.1, from coordinate 103,189 downwards.
AGAATGGTCCTTCGTACCCTTTGATGCATTTGACGCTCTCGGGAAAATACAATTCGCGCATTCTCTTGGGAAAGCACAATGGAAAATTACTTTATGATGGGATTCTGAGCTGATAATCAGCATAAGGCGGCTTCCCTTGGCTTTTCATTTGCATTTATGTACGACGCTCTTTTATCGTTGTGTACTTGTGCATTCCTTCAACTAAATTGAAATAATTTTCCGTTTATGATCTATGGAAACTTTTGCCGTAAGGTCATTATTATTCTAATAAGCAATAAGATGTTCAGTTCGCTCTCTTGCTGAGTAAACTTTTTTGTAGGAGAAATCAAACTAGCATTCCAAGTAACCAGAGATCTTTAACATATAGTATGCAATAGATTTTAAAGATATTTATTTAAATGGTTCTTAAAACTATAGGTTATCGTACAGTTGAATTATCAGTTTTTGGAAGGACATCGGTAAAAAAATATTCTAGTGGAAAATTTTAGCACTATTATTCTGTTATAACTATTATTCTCTTGAGGAAATTAAAAATAATATGCTTTGGCACACATAACAATCAATTACTAGAGACTTTTAAACATTGTAAGTTATTAGCATTGCAAAAGGTTCGCATTTTAGAATAGGCAATGAAGTGTAAACGTACTCTTATACTCATTTCTAGTTGTATTATCAGGGTTTTGGCTAACCAAATAAGGTGATAACAATTATTTATAATTTCGTGCAGTTGGGTACTTGTATAGCTTTCAAGTATTAAGAAATTTTATGCAATAAAAGTAATTTTTTGATGACGGGGTAGCCGTGTATTTCATTTTACTCCGAAGGCCTCCGCGGAAGGGAGCTTCGAAACAAATCAATCCACTTCAGGTTATAAATTAACCTTTCCTGAAATTGACGTCTGGCAATCCGAAATGGATTCGAGCCGGTCACAAAAGCTTTCAACTTTTGCATTCCCCGTTCGGTGGTGTCCAGTAACAAAAGAGAAAACTAACACACACAAACGTGAAACCTCAATCGATATTCTTCACGCAGACAGCCGCTGGAGCAAACTAAAAACCAAGCAGTTACCCAAATTTTGTAGGGCAAGTGATACTCAATTGAGGTCTTCCTTGAATCGGTTAATTTCACTAGGTCTCTTTAGTCAATGAAATAAATCCAATACAATGTTCCGCGTGTAGCTTAGCCATATACAAATCAGTTTTACCACTATATGGCCTCCATTCAGATAAATACAAAGTTTTTTTAGCCTTCTACTTGCAGGTATGTACTTATACAAGGAGTATGAACTGGCCGCTACCGTTTTGGAAAACTTCAAATAATTAGCTCTTAGTGTATTACAGAAATTAAGTTAGTTTTCTTTAATGATTCAACTTTCCCAGCAAAAAAATTAAGATTGAAACTTACATTATTTCCATTGTATTTTCATTTTTAATTGGTGTAATTTAACTTAGTTGGTACTTGCTGAAAAACCTGGATAAAATATTTTCTACACTAATCAAAAAACACTGACCATTTTGAGGTTTAAAGCAGCGGGGAATTAAATTTTTCGAGAACTATATAAGGATTTTTTTGGATGAATACCCGTGCTCTTTTGAGTATGCATCCCATTCAAAGAGTAAATCTGAATTTTTATTATTATATTTTTGCCACTGAAGTTCTCGGAACGAGCAAGCAATCATTTAGTGGTCATTACAAAGGGAATCAAGGACTGGTTAATTACCAATCAGCGATATTTAGTTGGAGATTTTTAATTTAGCATTAAAATAAAAATTACTACTCCAGTTCCTCTTTCATCGCCATTCAGAAAATATTATCACGGCATTGAATTTAAAATATTTATAAGCATCAAAGCCTTCTCTCCTGCAATTGCCATTGCAAATCTCGTCCGTTAAAGCTATTCAGATGTTGAATGAGTGATAGGTATAAATGAAGAAATGCCATTCGATCAGCGAATGGCACTATTACTTCAGTTAATTGATCATGCTTCGTTTTATTATCTATTAGTGTACATTCCTCGTGCAATACCATTGCAGCTAATGTTTAGTGGTTCAGTTCCCTTCACTACGGGGAATGGTGTCCTTTAAAATATCCCCGCATAAACCATGGCGTGTTCATGAAAATAATTGAAGGAGAATTTTAGTAACTCACCAAGTAATTCTATCCCATCTTCAAATAACTTATTTTGAGGTAAATAGTCCCAGGCTAAAACTTGTGAAAATTCATGACACCTGGGTAAGTAAACTGTATTTGTTTTTCACATAAAATATATTTCGGTAGTACCAGTTTCAACGTATGGGCTTTTTCATCATATATATATATATATATATAATATTGTATATATATATGTATATATATATACACACACACATATTTATCTCATCCATTTTAAAAATGTTTTCACTATATGAAGTCACCATATGCCACAACTAGTACTACCGAAATAAATATTCTTTGCAAAATGTAGTTTACTTATTAAGTATTTTTGTATTTTTCATCCGTTCTTCTCACACGCTTCCTCCAACGGCATCTTCTCTTAGGTTTCTGAAGAGAATGCGTTCATGTGGGTACTCACGCATAGGTTTCTGCAGATGGCTCAGGTAAACCGATTTTCACGGAGAATTCCAAAGAATACCACAAATCTTTTCCCTACTTGTAACCCATATCAGAAATCTCATCTTTTTTCTCGTGGAAAATGCTAACATTAAACATTTTCATTTATATTCTAAATATTTTGAAGGTTGCAGCCCTTATTGCAGTCAGTTATTTCAGTGTATTATGTAGATTTAGATGAAGATTGGAAGAGCCCTAGGCTCTTCACGTGGATCTGAGCGGAGTTAGTTGGCTCATTTTATTCCGTGTCGAAGCATTTATTTTCTGACAGGGTGACGTTTATACTGCAGCTTTTAATTTTGCATCAAAGCCTCTTCATTATTATTTAATTCGAGAGGTTGAGGGATGGAATTTTTCTGCTTAGCAAAGTTTGTTTTGAATGACACCATCCTTCACCAAGTCAACGCTTAAAGATCAGACACAATTGCTTACTACTGCTCGAAATCTAACAGAAGCGTTTTATCGCGCCCGTTTATCCCGCTGCAGCTTGGATCCGGGGTAAGTACCCCATTTCATTCCGAAGAAGGAAATTCAAAGTGTTACGTAATTTCGCATAATAGCGGGCGGGCGGCTGGATATCGTATTAGCTATGGTAAAGAGGGTAGATGTGGTGAGAAGGTGTAGGATATTTGGCAGATTTGGGCTTCAGGAAAAGTGACGTGCCACGGATTGTAAATTATTCATTATTTCAGTGCTCCCCGTTAAATTTAGCTCCTGTTAATCCCCTAAACAGAGCAGCGCCATAGGAGAGAAAAAATTGAGATCCTGCACAGTAAAACCTTGGCTCAGCTCAAGACCTGGAATCTAGACCGAAATCTTCTAATCTCAGGCTTTCGTAGCGTGAATTTACGGGAGAGATTTCTACTTAGGGGCTCGGTATCCATTCGTATTTACCCTCTTTGGTAGTAGGTCTTTAAGTGCGGAGGAAAAAGGGGGATGAAGATATCCATAGTACTTTCGAACATACTTTGGGTCAAGTAGTTTACAAACCACCGAAAAGAAATAGAATTTTAGACGTTATAGCGATCAGTCACCCCAAATTTATTACATATACTAATATAAATGACGGGATAAGTGTTCTCATGGTCATTTTTGCTGAACTGTAAACGAAGGTACAAATTATTTTAAAGCACAGAGAAAGCTATATCTATTCGACAAATGAAACTTTAAGGCATCCGGGGATGAACTTATTAATTTGTTGCTAAGATTTTAAGAAAGTACCAGTAAGGAAAACTTTGAGGCAACATGGTACAAGAGTCCTTTTTAGAAATGGTACGCCATGGAATTGAAACGTTCGTACCGTCACCATACCGTCAAAACTCAAACATGATAGTAGCGCCCCCTCGTCGGTGTAACAGTGAGCTGAGATGGGTCTTGAGGAAACAGAAAAAAATTACTTACCATATTTAAAAAAGTAACCAAATCCAACGACAAATCAATAGAGTTAAAAGCAAGGGTACAATAAACCAACCAACGGGCGCAGACCAATTATATTTTGCGCTCCAAATTACGTAAATTAAAAAAAGGCTGGGTCAATTAGTGTACGAAAATCCAAAGGCTTTCTGGTAATACGCTAGGATAAAAGCCAAACCGTCATTACAAAAGTCATCATAGGACGAAAAAAGTAGACAGTGTTTCGAAGCCTATTTTTTTGTACAGTTATTTTGAGAGCGTTTTCAGCAAAAATAAATGAAAACCAATCGAAAATTTCAATAAAATTAATGAAACGATGAATGACGTCATCATAAACAGGAACGGATTTGTTAAACTACTACAGAGTGTTGAAACTAACAAATCTCCATGACCGGAAGGTATCCCATCACGAGTATTTAAAGCGTTGGCAACAGACTTTGCACCCTATCTGGAAAACATATTTATTAAGTCCTTATCGGAAGGTAAATTACCAAAATACTGGAAAGTAGTCCAAGTCAATCCTATCCACAACAGCGGAAGCAAACAAGATTTTGGAAATTACCGACCAATATCGTTAACGTTAATCCCTGTTCAGGAAAATCCTTGAGCACATTATTGTGAGTGACGTCATTAGCTACCAACAAAGTCATAGTTTTTTCACTGACACGCAACATGGGTTCCGAAAGAATAGGTCTTGTGAAAAAAATTAGGATTATTCATCCACGACATTCCCAAATAGGAAGAATCAAGATAACATGTTGACGCTATCCTCTTATATTTCGAAAAAGCAATTTATCAAGTGCAGCATAATAAACTAGTATATAAACTATGATTATGTGGAATTAATGAAAAATTAGTAAATTGGTTTCGCAGTTTTCTCTTTGACCGGAAAAAAGTGATAATTGATGAGGTTAGTTCTGATTTTGTAGATGTTGCCTCCGGTGTTCCACAGGATAGTATAATCGAACTCCTTATTTTTCTCATTTACATCAACGACATTAGCTGTAAAATTTCTAGCAATGGCAGATTAATCGCCTACGATACGGTCACCTAAATGGACATGAGTAATAAATATGACTATGAGGCTCTTTCTCGTGATGTCCCAAAGTATTAATGTTTGGTGTGAGGGATGGGGGTTTAAAATATAAATATTTTTATTAGAAAGCCTTCACTGGGAGCAACTGGAAGCAAAACGATTACATGCATGGTTTAAACTGTTACAGAGATAAAATCCTTCGAGTGTAACACTAAAACTACTTAATCACTTTACCTCCATATTGCATTGGTGGACAGCACCGCGACGGGAAGTTGAAAGATCTTTTTTCCCTGGAAAAATTCGTAAGTATAATGGTAGGAAATGCATAAAGCAGTTAGAACATTATGTACTATGCTGTAAAGCGTGTTAAAATGTGCACTTTTTTAAGTTCATGCAATTTTTCATGGTCATCGATAACATCTGCTTACAATTTTATTGAGATATTGACTAGTCGGAGACCAAAGTTCCAGGTTTATCACACTATATGGTTCATTTTCAAATTATTTATTTTATATTTAAGATGAATGAAAATATTGAACTTGGAATTTATTAGTATGAATACATTTTTTAAGATAAGCCCACTCTTTCTTCTCTAAGCTGGACCCTTGTACCTTTAAAAGTAACCATAACACTCATGAATCACGATACCGTGAATTAATAAATTTAAAAAGATAAATTATTAATAATGTTATTCCATATCATTTTGGTACTTCGAGATGTTGAATCTTACAAACGATTTATCCTAAAACGTTCTAGTAGATAAATGTGTGTTAAACTTTTTTGTTATTAAATATGTTGCGTTTACCTTTGCAAACTTTAGCGCGACTAAGGAGACAGGGCTTACGTGAAATATATAAATAATAATTTATACAAGTTGCGTATGAATATGGCATACTTAAAAAAACAGCAATTGTTTCATGTATCTTTTCTGGAGTAACCGATATGAAGTTTGGTTCTGTTTCTAAAGCTAATTCTTTAGAACTATAAATAGTGAATACGTGGTGTAAGAGTTTAACGAAGTTCGCATAACAACTCTTCCGCATTTTCTAATCTTATAAATCTACATAAGATGTTAATGCATGCCAAATTATGAAGGGACCACACTCAATCATGAATCTCTTTATCCAGATGCCTGGAAAAACAGGTTTAAGTGGATGAGCAGATATTTTGTCAATGACATTAAGTTTTGTGACTTCAACGCCGAATCAATTTAATTTTGACCTCTTCCATATTGTTGCTGCTGGGCACGAAATCATGCAAAGATTTCATTGGAAGGGAGCGATATAAAAATTATAATGATATCTTCTATAAAGCTTGGAAACTTTTTCCAAGGTTTTGAATACATTAAAGCCGCTTTGTGTGAGAGAGAGAGAAGGAAAAAATCTTTCGCTGCACGTCTTTAAGCAGCTCCATCCACCCATTTTGACCATTCTGTTAAGGAAACCTTCCTCTCTGTTCTCATTTCATCACTGTGCCTCCTTCAGCTCCAGTGATGGAGGTTTTTTTTTTACATTATCCTGCATTCCCCAGCAAATTGAAACACTTCCGCACTTTCGCGGCAGTAAATTTTGTCATTCGAATTGCATATGTTTCCCCTTGCCGCCACTTTACCAAAACTCCATTGCCCGAACTTTCCATTCCCCCCCCCCTACTCACCTCTCCTCGACGCTTTCTTTCA
>LYUA01000049.1:51700-62782 GCA_002093875.1 Calopteryx splendens | reverse complement strand
CCCTTTTATCATTCTTAGGTACGATACTAGAGTTTTCTTCTGCTGCTTGCCTGGGTAATTGATGAAAGGTGTGAAAACAAGTGATTTATATTTTGGTAATATACTTTTGTAAAATATTTAAAATTCCTTTTAGAGATAATTGAATTTCTTTTTTAATAAGAACTTGACATTTTTAAAAGACAATCTGTGAAGGAGGAATATTATTTTTCCTTCAAAAAGAATAAGTTAAAAAGCCAGTACGGATACCACTACTGGTGGTTCTAAGGGTGATATAGGATGGTAAAAAGCCATCAGGGTATATCGTCTTTTATGGAACCATTATAGACATTAATAGCCGTAATCAACCGATTGAGGTAGGTTTCAGATGGACAAACAACATCAACCCTAAAATAAACCTTTCTTCATTTCTCCGCCTTTTTTACCAACACTCCTACTTCTACCAACACTACTTTTCTACCTTCACTCCATCCAACGTGCCTAATTTTTTCCTCCTTCTACCTCTCCTACCCAATATTCTCCCGTCTATCACATTCTTCAAAAATCCATCGCCTCTCAGTACGCCCTGCGTCCACTTTTCCTGCCTTCTTTTGATATCTCCCAATAGTCGTCTCTCCTAATCTTCCATTCTTATAACTTCTTCGTTCATTTTCCTTTAAATTTCACCTTTTCCATTCTTCTCTACACACATATCTCGAAATTCTCCAACGTACGCTTTTCATCTTGCCTCGGTGACCAAGTTTCCGAGCAATACAAAACCACACTTCATATCAAAATCATAAAATCTTATGTTTTTTGCCCTCAACAATCGGCCATTGAAAACGACCAATCGGCCATTGAAACCGACCAATCGGCCAATTAAAGTTATATATATTAGCATAAATAGTCGTCTCTCAAAGTACTGCTTTGCTATCTTCGATTTTTGAACATCACTCAGTGATTTGTATGTTGTCCAGATGTAAAATATGCATCTCAAAAGTTAAATTTAAATTTACATCGCTGACGCAATTGAACAAAATGGAATTGCATTTAGTTTGCATTGCATATTCGACTTTACCTTTGAATTGTTTAAGTTTCCTTTTTTATTGTTTGTACTAGTGCATATAACACGTGATGCTTTTTCTCTGGGCTCCGAGATAAACCAGACAGGTAAAGGGAATGTATTGAAGATTGAGCTGGCAGTATTACGAGTAATTGCGAGTATTACGTGATAAATTATGCTAAACCACAAACTCAAGGCAAATCAATGTCGGGAAAGTCATTTGAAAGAGCCATGTTTTATTTATTCGTATCACTCTTGAAATTCTAGTCCACTCGAAAAGAAGGTTCCTTGCCAGCTACTATGGGGCATTGTATTCCATTCTAGTCTCTTCATTCCATTCTAGTCTCTTCATGTGCAAAAATAACGACACTGTCGTTTACTCGCAGATGATACGTAGTTTTCGTTTGGCTTCGTTTCGCATAGAATGTGCATACATACCGCACCGAGAGCTTTGGAATAAAGCCATCCCTCACCTCCCAAACGATCGTGGTGCACACGGCGGTGCACAACGAGCCGTACACTTTGGGAGAATTAGCACAAAAAAAGCCGCTCTCAAGCATTTTCTTGAAACTTGGCTCACTAATCGGGGTCTACTGCACTCGTTCTGTTTTTTGGCGACCGACCTCTCCGTTCCGCACTTTGAAGAGACAGAAAAAAAAAATCGGATGGCCGAATTCCGTCACCGAGCCTCCCCTCGCCCTTATCGCCCGAACTATTCATCCGTGATTCTCCTCCTGTCGACCTAATCCCCCAGCTTGCTCAATGGCCGAGGAAATGTGGCGACGAACGGTCAGCGGGGCGATCTGTGGAAGAGAAAATATCCAATGGGAATTGGGTTGAGTTCGATTTCCCCATTAGGACGTGGTGACATTATATTTCTTTTTCCACGCTTACAGTGTGGATTTCAGAGAGAATGAAAAATAAAAAAAGGGACAATTTCGGAAGGTTTTAGAAGAAACTAATTACCCTACTGTATCAGCAGTATGTTATTTCGTAGTGACGTCAAGAGCTTCAGGACTATGCAATTGTGATCTTCATTTTTAGATTCGATTGGAGGTGGATTTTTGATTGACCGAGTCAAATTATAACTCAGCTCTTAGGATAATTGTGGCTGCTAAATATTGAGCATTTAAAATTTATGTATTTTGATTAAAAGTAAAAGACTCAAGAATTGAGGAAAACGAATAAGTTATTTTAATGTATTAATAATAAAATTATTATGACCTGGCAAAATAGAAAAAAAATATTATCTATTCAAGAACAGAATTTTGCTTTTGTGATACAAAATATTTATCTAATTATTTAACACTTATCAAAATTATCAATGGTTTAAAATTATTGAGATTTAATGATTTATTATGGTTCGTGAACTATCTTTAATAATCAAGATTTTCAGCATTGTTTTTAATAAATCACCAAGTTAAGTTATTCACGACTAACACTATTTTACCAATTATCTTTCAACTATCTTGTGACTTATTAATATAACCCCTTTGAATAACGATTTGTAATCTCTAGGCCAGAGCTGGCTGCATGTCACATGGAAGAATCACATTTTTTGATAAGCCTTTCTCACCACCCGCTATCTATCGCCGAAAGCCGTAGTGATCTATTTTCTTTCTTTTTCATTTTTCTCCCCTTTGTCAATCGTCCAGAAAACCCGCCATGAACATTCCCAGAACACATATGCACCAACAAAGCTAGCACAGCATTGGGTTTAGCTCTATAATCCTCACGCATACCACAGGCATACACAGAGACTTGCTGCCAACTTTGAACTTATGCGGCTTGGTGACGTGCCTCAAGAGTTTATGCCCCATTCCGTTTGGCCCCTCGACGGTTGAGTGCTGTTTAATGTGGGTTAATATGTACTCCATTGCGACACGCGAGAGGAATGACGACGCCGCGGCTCCCCCGTTTATTCACGCCCACTTCGCCGCCGCTCAAAACTTCCATCCTTGTCTCCTCCGACGTGCGCTAAACCCTTCACTGCACCCGTCCACCAATCCACGTTCGTTCCCACCTTTCCGTTCCAGTTTACGGGGCGGCCGTGAAAGGTGTCACGCATTAGTCTATCTGGTCCCGGGCTGACTGGGAGCTCTCTGCAAATTCCACGCGGCGGCGCCCCGTGGTATGCGCACCCCGCTCGTATTTTCATTCAGTTGCTCGGTGAGAGAGCACGAGTGGCAATAATAATGCTCAGTAATGAAGCTCGTAGTGGCGGTTTGAAAATGTGGTGATTAAGGATGTAAATCATGACCAAAATGCGCAGCATATGCGATCGGGACGTGTGCATTCTTGCTAGGAATGTCTGCCAATATTTCACTAAATTCTGAATGGCCCAAGAATGAATATTAAAATGTTACAGTTTTCCCTGATAGAAATTCTCTGGGTTTGAAATGACGAAAATGCAGTTTCAATTATTATTTTTTTACGTGTCGTTAAAACTCAAGACGACTAAAATGGCTTGAAATAATTTCATCACTGTCTTAGTCAATATAAAAAAATATGTCAAATGAAAAACTCATCCTTATTTAACTCAATACTCCACTATTTGAAGTGGTTTTACAAATTCAATTGTCTCTTCTTTCAATCTTTTCTTTTTTCATAAATGAATTTTAAATTGCGTGCAGAACGCAGCTGACATGGTTTCATAGAAACAACAATGAGTTCCATCTGAACGATCAAATGAACTACATCGTGCAACGCCTTTTCATGACTGCTAATTCTTCAGCTGTACTTGGCACAAAAAATGGAGTAAACACCTTCTTCTGCTTTGTAAATCGCTCTGGGGTCGATATACAACAAATCTTTGGATTTATTACGTCGCCAAAACTTTTAAGAGAACTATTTATATCCTTTCATTTGCTAGAATTATAAAGATGGATGAATAGTTTTTATGCTGAGGGTGACTTTCAGACAGATGCTATTTAATGTATAAGTCGTGGATGGTTTCATAAAAATGATCGTGAATTAGCAATTATAATTATTAAAATAAACATGAAATACGCGTGCCAAATTTTACCAATGTTTTGCCTGAAGAACTCATTGCTAAACAAATTAATATATTTATAAATGTTTCATCTTAGTACCCATCTCATATTTAATTGTAGTGAAAATATTTTGGGTCCGTCTTCCAAATTTACTCGCTTATTTCACGGCCCACTGCTTTCCGGAATGTATATTTATTTTTTTCTTGTGTAAGGTACACCTTTTTTAAAAAATCTTTTACGTAAATGAAGCAGGAAATTTGAGTGTATGTATGATTACCTAAAACCCGAGAACCAAAAGTTGCAACTCTTTCAAATTTTAAAGGTTATTAAATGTCTTTCCTGCGCAGATATTAGGCTACTTTTTAAGTACCTATTTGTTTCTGGATTGACTCCAGACGAGTCACGTAAGACATATATGTAAAGTTAAACTATTTGCCTTAAACGGTGTTCTGCTAACGATTTCGAAACGAAACGATTTCGAAACACATCTGTTATTTCTGTCAATACACTTCATCTAAACTGCATCTTAATTACGAATATCACTCAACCTTTTTAATTATTTCAGACTGAATTTCGTTAATTTTAAAAAAGAAATTAATTTTCCTAAGATATTTTCCCAATTTAAAGAAGCCTTTATTTAAATATATATTATATGTTCAATCACGATGATGATACCGAGTTTCTTGCATTAGTGATGATGCATATGTGATTAATAAATGGATTACTTATGTTCTTACTTTTATTTCACATTTTTAAATGTGTTTACTGTTGAATTATATCGAATAAAATCACCAGAATGGTTAATGAGCAAAACCTGCATTACCTATATGCTTTTCTTCCAGCACACTCATCATCAAATTAGCGTGTTTATAAACTGTTCGTATTCATTGATTCTAATTTTTCAGAATCCATTACAATTTGTTTTTCTTACACTCGATTGATGACATGGAGGAATTTTATAGTACCCATTTCAATGCGCTGTGGGGGAAGGATTCACAATACAGGAATTTGGTATCTACATATCACATCCACTTCCTATGCTCTCATGTAATTGCGGAAGGGTTGGTTTACAAGCAATCTTTTTCCGAATACCTCGCCTTCAATTTCCTCGTCGTTCCATCTCGGGGATTCCCGCACTCCATCCCGGACTCCATGCACCCCTAGTCTCCGCTTTGCTAAGGGAACAGGATGGATGATTGGATTTGTGGAAAGGTCTCCTCCTCTTCAACTATCTTCCCTTCCCTTCCTTCGAAAGCAAAGAATCCATCCATGGTCCACTTGTTTTTCGGGTCACGAGTGTCCCCCCTCTCGTTCTCTTTCCCTTCCATCACCCATTCTCCACTCGTCTCCAACTTTAAGAGAAAACATTTTCTGTTCACGTTCCTCAATGGTTCGACGCATAACCGTGCTTATTGTAAGTGCTAGCAACCTTCCACGCCCTTTCTTTTCTTTATTTTTGGTTCTTTTCACTCGTGTGTAACCGAATTATCCAAAAATAATAGGCGTTTCCTTCGTCCCTTCTACGTGGGAAGGGTTCATCTTTTTGGGATTGCGAAATAAATGCAATGCGTCTTGTTGACACTAGCTATTTAAATAAAAAACTATTTTTTCACGAAATTTTTAAAATTTGATCACTAATTACTGTGACATATCGTTCTTACGTTTTCTGGCTATTGCATAGTATGAGTGTGTATATTCTTAGGAGCTCTCTGAGTAGGCGAAAATGCGAGTAACATTATCATAAAATGGTAGAGGTATGGATAATTTCCGGGAGACTATTTTGAAATTGTAATATGCCCTAATTAAATATGTTTTTATTTTTTGCTGAAATTTTTCCTCTTTTTACAAATATAATTACCATAATATACTTTAGCTTTATTCTAAAAATTAGCGAATTACCAAATTGACTATTAAATTTATTTCACTAAAGTAATATCTACTTTCAAATAATTACATACTTTTCTGCAATGTACACAGGAGCTATATGAGCACAACTGTTCCTCAAAAATGTTTTATTAACATCTTGAAACTTTTTTATATTGAAAATGTGAATGCAAACCGTCATTGTAAATACTCTAAAACTTCCTATGCGCTGTGATAATAAGTAAATACTGAGGAGGTTTTCTGGAATCATATAAGTTAGGTACGTGGGCTCTTAGTAGGACCACTACAACTCAGATTTAAGACGAGTCACCATATCCTAAATCCCATTCCTCATAAAAATGTCTTTTATTTTCATAGCTTTTTCTCCGAATTTCCCTGCCTTTAAAAATAATTAAGTTGAAAAAGGACCAAACCTTACGATATAAAAATTATGTAGTATTTTATGGTCTACTTGGTGTAATGGCTTCGAGATTTGTATCATTTGACTAAGATGACAATGGCAACATCTGGAAAGGCCTAACCACTCAGCTCACCATTCACCCTCGCGGTCATTATTTCCGGTAACCTTCTCCTCAACCACCTCTCGTGCTGACTACTCATTATATTTTCTCCATCCACCATAACTCCAACGCTTTACTCTCAACCAGTTTTACACCGAGGGTGCGACCGTGCGAGAATTTATTTCATTGTTGTAAGGATTACGCTTTTTCCCTAACCTTTTCCTCTCTCTGTCTCTCGCTGAAATTCTGTCCATTTCCATCCTTTCACTCTCTTTCTCTCGGCTTATTCATGCAAAATGCGTCGCTGTTATCATCGAGGCATCCCCGATAAACATTTATAAGGAGATTTTCCGTTCTGTTGACTCAACTCTAATCCCTTTAATTCCCTGCTCCCCTCTAAGAAATTTAGTGTTTTTCCTCCGTTTCTGCGAAGCCACGGCCATTTAGGAAGATCCTCTGGCTCCTGCTTTAGGCATGAGATTGCTGAGAAGGGAACAACACTAGATATATGGTTATGGAATAGGTTTAGAATAATTTACGTGATCATCAGATCCCTTGTAATGTTGACGACTGGAAGCAAGCGTAAATGCATACATTCAATTATTGCTAATTGAAAAAAAATATAGTTGTTCGTTAATGAATATAGGAGTCGTGTGATTACAAGTTTTTTTCATATGCTCAAACAGATCGTATCACGATAATATACCAATATAAAGTACTCTTTGAAAATTTAGAAATAATCTTCAATCAACTAGTAATACTAGCCGTTGAATTCAGTAAATAAAAAGTCTGCATTCTTTAATTAGAGGTTTGTATCATATCTAGGATAGCTCTCAGGGTTTATCGTATTTCATAGATGCATTTTTAATTAAATATATCAATTTTTGTTGAGAGCTACCTTGAAAATGTATGTGAATATACAATACCAATTCAAACTCATAGTTTAAATTTTCTGTTTATCAATAAACAATTTTCCGGAATGGTAAATTAATTATACAAGCTGATATATAAGGGTGGCTCTTATTGCTTTATCAATATTCATTTTATTGTGCTCTGAGCTGATAAATTGCTTCATAAACTCCCGGATATTTCTCTAATATACACAGACATGATTTTATAAAAAGTTAAAATTGCAAATAGTATCCTTCACAGCATTTGATTAAAAATTCTCGTTCTTGTTTCAAGCGATTCGGTGTGTATCCCCCTCTTGCCAAATCTAATTATCGTCTCGCATATTTTTCTCGATTCAGAAGATGTACATTCGAGTGGTAGTTCTTGCACACTAGAGGCCTATTTTTTTCAAAAAGGCAAGGTGCAATAAATCTCATCGGTCGCTGATATTTGTGCGAAAGAATAGAGACTGTGTTTCAACATGTTTCCCAAAACACGCCACGAACTTAAGCTATTTCACACCGAAACACAACTTGACCAGTGAAAGCTTGAATGACTATTGGAATAGAGTAAGTTTAAAAAAATTATTCGAACAAGAATTCGTACTACATTTTACCGAGGTAAATATGTATAGGTGTCCAAACTGAACTAGGAACATAAGTAATTAAATAAAGGTCTTCTTATTTCAGTCAGGATGAAATATAAATCTCTTTTAATACTATTTCCTACAATAAGATAATGAAGTCCCATACTTTTAAATTCTAATGAATGATTTATACGTACTAACTGACAAGTGCTTTAATTTTAAACCTCTTACCTAAAACTTTCTACATATTATGGAAAGGAGAAAGAAAGTGTTTTTCATCCCAATTTAACTATTTCAAAATCCTACAAAGTGCATTACTTGCTTTCACGTCAAGTATTGCTCATGAAGAAGCATTGGCCTGATCTGATTACGGTTAGTTTTACCTGCTTCAGTGGAATTGCAACCTTTACATTCGTTTAAAATTGGTGCTTTGAGATTTAAAGATTGTTGTATACCAAGCATTTAATTCATATCAGTGTTGACAATTTTGGAGAAAGTTCGGGAATTTTTGAGAGCTTTAAACGGAACAAGGTGTTCTTGCAAATTGCCGATAAAATATCACGAAGCAAATGGTCCCATACCGTGCGCACAGCGCCACAGTTCACGAAGTCAAAGGAACACGTAAGGTGTTTAATCTTTTTAGAGAAACTAGCAATAACTTTAGAGAATTCATCTGCTGTTGAATATACATATGCAAAAACATTCACAATGCAAAAATCATTCGCCTGTACGGAACGAATGATTTTTGCATTGAGAATTTTTTCGCATACATTAATTTTTGTTTTATTATGCGGTAAATATTTGTATATGATCTCTGTTAAAAACGATAAATGTTTTGACTATATTTACCTGTTTTATTCTTTAAGAAAGATTTACACAATTTCTTGGTGAATCAAATGATGAATTTTTATTCTTCATATAGATATAAAGTTCGAAAATGATGAAATTTCATATAATTCTATCCATTTGGATAGACATAAATTGGATTCAGCCTGCAGAAAAGAAGTCCCACAACGATGTTTCAATGAGCTGTTGTAATATAATACCAATCCAAAGGACTCCGTAGTATTTTAAGTCCGCAGAAACAGCCGTCAACTAGCCGCATCGCGGAAGGTTCGTGGGAAGAAAAGTAAAGAGAGAAAGAGGAGAGAGTGGTCGGAAAGTTCCTTTTTGGGAATTTTGAGAGGTGTGCGGTTATAACGTGATTTTGGCTTCGGCGTAGTCTTCGGGAAAGAGAGGCAGCAGCCCCAGGGAAGGAGTTTAGAGTGTTGGCGGTAGAGTGAGAGAGAAGATAGCGAACGCGTAAAGGGATGGGAGGCCGAGTGGTCGGAGGGGTTGCAGTAAAGGGGAAGGAGGAAGGGGATGAGTGGGTTGGAAGAGGGTTGAAAGGAGGGAGGGGCAGAGGAGATCTAGCTGGCCGGTTTCTGTGGTTGCGATGTAAAAGTGAGAGAGTCGCCAGTTTGGGTCAAGTTTGTGAGAAGACGATCGTCCTTTTAGCGATGGCTAGGGTTAGACATGGAGGGGAAAGGGGCGGGGGTGTGGTGGAAGGGAGGAGAGGGATTGCGTCCCAGAGGACACGCGTGTGTGTGCGGACGGGATTTGAAATCAACGGGAATGGGAAGACACGGGTTCGAGATGTGGAGGGTCGACGATCGGCGTGGAGGGGGTGGGGGAGATTGAGGGTTCAGGGGGTGAGAGAGGGAAGGGATGCGATGCGCAAGGGGAACGTGGGAGCAAGAGGGAAAACGGGAAGTGAGGAGGGGAAAGGGTTCTCGTTTTAGGGAGTGGAGCGTGGAGGGGACTTAGGTATGAATTTATCTATTTGGCCTAAGGATTAAGTCCTGGTGAAACCATATTTTCCGTCCTAATCAGAAATTATTCCTTTACAAATAAGAAGATATCCTCTTGAAGAAGGGTTCCGCCAAAAGGTTTTGGGGAAAGCAGCTCATATTCCTTAAATATACGCGAAAGTTGTGATGAAAGGCGTCTAGCGTTGTTTTTAAATAGCTCATTTACGTAAAACCGACCATGTGCTCTATTTACTCTTGTACTATATTAAGGTATCTCCGTGTCTATTTCAATAAATTCCATATATTAAGGCTTGGAAATTGGTAGAAATATTTCATTGCATAAGGAAATATTTCTTGAAGTTTATTTAAAGTCAACTTCTTTACTTTCTGAGAAGGCTTTTGGTGTCGAATTATTTGCCCAATAGGATATTTTTTAACTTTTTGATAAATAGGCTCATCTTCAGACTTTTTTGGCAAGTAATTTATCAGTTCCATGAAAGAGATTTCTAAAGCAATTTATATGTTAAAATACAAATATTGTTTAAAGTGAGAACGAATATGAGAACTAACAGATATAATAAAAAAGGAAAATTAGCCTAAGGTGCTGAAGCATTAATTTTCAACCTCTTTTATCTCAAGGAACACAAAATAATTTTTTTTTAATTCTGCGATGGACCAAAAATATATTATTACTACTCGAACGGTTATGATTCGGGCACTGATAACACAACTACGTTTATTATTTGTGATGCAAGCATCTTTTTACATCGTAGACTTCTCTTCATCGAGGGCTTCACACTAAAAAAGTCATCAATGCAATGCATTTGATTAAAAAGCGACACATATGGTGTTATCGTCGTTTGAAATTTGGTGTGATAATTAAATTTCGCAATTCTAAATTATCGAGTAATTTAAGGACTCGATTTATAAATCGAACTCCAGAAGAACATAAGCATCTCACACAGCAAATAAAATCAATAAAATAAACCAATAAAATTAAAAGTAAGGAGTATTTAAAATGCAAGAAGTGTTAAAATCTAATAAATATATTGTTCGTGCAATCTCGCATTTGGCGAGTTTCAATGAGGGGTAATACAAATGGTCTCTTCGTGACGAATACATTACAAACGGAGAAGTTCGGCGATGAAGGTAGGTGCATGCGGGTGGGATAGAGGAGAAGTAGATGCAGGATAAGAGAAACGGCAGCGTCGTGAAGGCCGTGTTTGGGGTAAGAGAGTAAAAAAATTGTTTGGGCGAAGGAGAAAGAAAATAAGAGTCAGGGACGTGGGCGGAAGAAAGGAGGGAAAGGTTACCCTGCAGCACCTTTCATATCCACCGTCGGCACATCCAGCGATGTCTCAAATGATGTCTCCTAGGGGGCCTTCCCCGGTTCATCACG
>LYUA01000049.1:12543-24074 GCA_002093875.1 Calopteryx splendens | reverse complement strand
AAGTTGTGTGATTGTCCTTTGTGTGAGCTAGCTACATTGAATCAGTCATGTTTTATCTTACATATTTTGTGACGTCATTCTCAAGCTCTTTTTACGATCTTTTCTGTCCGCGTCGAGCGTCAAACTGTTTCTAAGTACCTAATACCAGTTTGTGGAGTAGTGAAAAAATAGTTTTAGAAGTTATTAATGTGGATTCAATTTTTTCTCTAGAACCAAAAGCACAGAGTAGTAGTGGATGGATCGAGGTTCGGATTTATTAAATAAAATCTGATGTTTCTCAGGAAAGAAAAGTTTTTTGAAAGACATTAAAAAAATCTTCAGCTCATCGTCACGGTATTTCTACTTGCTTTTTACTGTATTCATCAAAATATAAATTGCTGTAATCATATATTATGCCATTTAATCTTAGATAATTCCTCATATATAAGGCATTGCATCATTTTGACCAAATATGATGTAATATACACTAAAATAAGCTTCTGTATAGGGTGAAGTATACTTTAATGAGACTTCCATATCATTTTCATAATTTGAACTAAATAGAGTAATTTATACCTATTTACATATAAAAAGTATGTAGGAATCTTAAATACAACCTTTTCGTAAACGGGATGATTAATACACCTTCACTTATGGATTTGAATATGCTAAATGATTCTTTTTTTCGTCATGTTAATTCCTTTGGTTTCAGTGTTAGGTAAAATAAATTTAGGTTGGAAAAAACGCCCAAGCGGTGCTTGGGAGCCTTCTTGAGGAATCTCGTATTTTAAAATGCATATTAGGTTGATAGATATAGAAATGAAACAGTGATTTAAAAATGCTATTTATCTTGAGTCTTATTTCTCATTGAATACGCTATTATTCAGAATTAACGCAGGAATTAAAAATAGGTAGAGGCACAGAGATAAGCACCCCGGCTCGTAAAAAACTGACAAAATGACAAATGTTACACAGTCACTATACCTACGCTGATAGGTGAAAACTCCTAGTGAATCGAAGACATAACACATGAATTTACCTATCAAGAAGATATCAATGGTGCAATTTTATTAATACTTTTACGGAATCGAGGAATTAATCAAGATCCTGCATTATAACGGTAGATTAGGCAATGGAGAAGACTTTGAAGATGTATTATTTAATAGATACGTTTTTCACTACCACATTTTATGACCCTAGCATATAGATGGAATAACAAAAATGAACACGTGTCACCTTAGGAGACTATTTCCTCTCCACTTTCATGGTGGGTTTCCTTAAACACTCTGTCATCGCCACAGTGACGGTTAACGATATATCATGTAGATATTGGTCATTTTGTCGACCATTTCTTTGGCTTAATACTAATTTACTGCTTGCTATAGGAGCTATAATTTTTCCGTAGCTATAATTTATTGTTGCCATACGTGCAGGTTTTTTGGCGCTCATGATGCTAGTACACTGCTTTATTCCCAGTTCTGGTGTAGGTTTTTATTTAAAATTATATTTTATTCACATTTATCCACATTCATTCTATAATGTTTTACTTAATGAAAAGAACACACGAGTGATTTTCCGTATTCCTTTGTATGTTTTATCTAGTCAATTTAAGATAGAAATGTTTATCTTGTTAAAACTAAAAACAAACAAATATGTGGATGAGACGAGAATAATGTATTTTACTGACAGAAAAGAAGCTATGATAAAATGAAATAGTTACTAATACCGTCCTGAAGTTGATCACGATACAAAGAACCATAATTTTTCCGAGGTAAAAAAAATATGAAATTTAGTCAATCCGTACCTACTTGCAAATTTTTCCTTACGGAACATCGTGTTACACATTTAAGTAAAATATGAGCCGTTTAAGTTCAGCCATAATGGCCAGGTTGAGTTCATAAAAAGGACATTTCATTGCCACCTTATCTGGAGTGAATTGTGCCGGTTGAGTCACAAAAAGAATCCAAGAATTTTTTTTTAATTAGCAATAAAATTTTCAATGAAAAAAATGGATGTCGTGTTGGCATTACAAAAATATATTTAATGACGACCGGTTGGTTGTCAGATCTCATTTTTCGTGTTTTCGAGAAAAAACTCCAGGAAGGTTCGAGGTTGAAGTGGACGTTAAAAAATGCGGGATCGATGAAATTGAAAGATTAGAGATGATAATCACCTCGAGAATAGAAAGATTGTTGTAAGATATGTGACACGTTGATTCCGTATTTTCCGAGATAAAGTATTGTTTCCATGAAATGTTTCTCAAGTTTACGATTTTTTTCTCGCCAAATGCAGATTTAAATGGAAAAAGTATGCCTAGAAACATGATAAAGAAAGTTATTTTGACGGGAACTTTTTTAAATTCATAATGGAGGAATGGGAAATAAACCGTTCGTTCTTGGTATTGTATGGCGTGACTTCTTCAGCCAAAATGTTAATGGAAACGAACCTGAAAAATGAGCCGGTTGGCTTTTTGGGGGAGCAAATCGGCCTCCAATTTTAGTTGATTAATTTTGTGAGAAAAGGAGAAAAAACGCACCCATTTTAAGTAGTAATTGACAAGCACTGAAATCTGATCTTATGAAAGCTTGCTTAAAAATCCATTACCTGTCGGTGTATTCTTTGATGAAATGCGATCTATTGCTCAAGGAAACTGAATATTTTGTAGTAAAATTCAAATTCCGTTGGAACCATATGAGAAAATTATACGCTCGATATTGTGTATTTCCATAAATTCCTGCCCTATTTCGCGGTATTCAATCTCGTTTTTTACTTTCACTATGAAACCCTAAATATATGTCACCAATTTTTTCTTATTCCGTACCTCACGCATACCACATCGATATCATTTGAAATATTTTTACTTTAAAATACCTAATCAAAACTTCGATGCATTTTGAAATTGTTATTTATTTTAGGTAATATGTTTTGAAAACATTTTATTTGGAATAACTGCAATCCCTGCACTGTATTTTTCTCTTATATACTATTATTTTTAAGTTTTTCGCTTCAACTTCAGTGAGATCTCTGAATCCTAGTGGATCTCACCAAGTTTCTGAGTGAGTCAGCCTAATTCAAGTTGATATATTTAGGTGGAATAGGCTACAATTATATTTGTAATAAAACATTTTTAACTTATCGAGAGCATTTATACGACTTGATAAAATTAAAATTTCGTTAATACCTAGCAGTGTATCATTTTAATATTTTTTTAACATGCTGAAATGGAGAATATCTCTGCTTGATGACCCTCCAGGATTGAGCTACCTAACAAACTAAAGCTCATTTTTTTTACTTCTAACTCAGCCCTCAGCAAATTTTGTATATAATTTAAACTCTTAAACTTTGAGGACGACGCCGGTAGGTAAAAACCCTCTTTTGAGGTATATAATAAATTGCTCCCATAGGTTTACAATAATAAGACTTTTTGGTTGGTTACTGTAAGGTAGCAGTCTCCTAATACTAATTTTATGAAAAATTACAAATTAAATCATAATTCGAGTTTGAAACACCTTTGCTCAATCAAAAACTGCAAAAACTGGAATTAACTCAATTTATTAGTACTAGAGCGTATTCTTGTGTGTTTTTTATGTGCTTGCATAATCCATGATTCCAAAATTTCATGCATGGTAGCTTATGCTCTTTCTTAATTTATATTTCCACTGATGATTTTAGTACCTATCTCGCATAAACTTCAAAGAATCGACGATTCCTATATGTTCAATAAAAAATTTCATATGAATATATAATGGTTAAAATATCTAGTAGAGCAGAAGAATAAGAAACGTGATTTTATTATCTTTTTATCTGATAATTTCTGCCACTGTAAAAGAGTTGGCTTATCGCATTGAGCAAGATCACTTCATGTTAAAAAATCTACTTCATTACTTTCCGAGTACGTAACGGAAATATCTAGGAATTATATAAAATGTTTCCTAAAGCAAGATCGAATCTAGATATTTTCAATTCCATTTGAATTAGGTTTCTCTTTGAGATTCTTCACAAAAACCCATAAATTGACGTATTACCATCCGTTCCAATTGTATAATCCCTTATACTTTCAACCCATTACCAGGCTATGGATTTCTGCGAGTGCGATAATCTCAGAAGGTTGAAATTTCCTGGAAAATTGGGTTTTGCGCTTCAGAATCCAGAAGTAATGGAGCAATAACTTCGGAAGAGGTGTTAATCTGAGCTTTATCACGTATTTTTCCTTGCTGAGCAGATTAGATGGGCGAAAACGAGCCCACTTTTAACATTAGGTATGGCGTTTTAAATGCCCTTTAAGGAGGTCAGCAACTTACTATAAAACCTGAAAATGATTTATATGCAAATAACCCACTTTATTTTCGTAAAAAGCCTTACTTTTGAGAGAAAATGGATTAAAGCCTGTTGTTAGTGGATACGGGTGCACCTCTTAATACTATTTCCTTCTCTTGGCTTAATCAGAGAATATATAGGTGCATATATACTAGCAACTGTAGAACTTTTCAACGGAATGAGGAAATCGCGCACATCTGGAATGTCCCTAATAATTGTTTTTACTCCTTTTTGCCATAAAGCTTTTAGTGCAGTTTATATTTATCCAAATCATTTCATCTATTTATATAATTTTTTCGTTGTTCATTAAATTACTCTAAATTGTCTTCCGTGCTCTCAAGTAGGCAATGTCAATATTCCATTTCTACAACTATTTAAATGCCATTCCTACGAATCAATTATGTTGACTTTTTCTTAAAAAATATAATGGCTTTCATCAAATTATTTGAAGGACGTTATTCCCAGTAGTACTTGTCAGAGTTTTTTTTCTTCTACCACAGTATTGAAATATTCGCGTGCCTCATCAGCGAAAGAAATTAAAGATTTTAAATAAAAATTGAGGCCATCAACCTCTTTCTTATTACTGCCAATTACTAGCTATTACTACTTATTACTATGGTATGGTACCTGGTGCTCTGGTATGATATTATTTCATTATTTACCTGTTTTTGATCTTTTGATCCAGTTAGCTGGTGGCACATACCATTCTTACGCGTTTGGTACTATTTGGAAAGAATTGGACTAAGTGAATGCACACGGGGATGAGACGCTGCCATTACGTGAGGATCACGACAGAGACCTATCATTAAGATTGAGATTACCTATCTGATGAGCATAATCCTAAAATGCCATTCACACATGCATTAATATATATAATAAAATGAAGGTTCTCGCACAAGATAAGGAAAATGGTGAAGTGGAGTTTGTTAACGTATTCACGGCTTTATCTCTCTACAGTGCAAGACCTAGAAATGTGATAAAGGACAGAATACATATTTCGCGCACGATGATGAGATAAACAATAGAAGCGCGACCACGCTTAATATTTTCTGCGGCAGAGCGTCGACCACCTTAACACGGGGCAAGTTATCTCCCTTGTTACCTTTCTTCCTCTTTTTTCATTTTTAAACGATGAAATAAGGTTGGGTAAAAGTGGGGTGGTAAGACGATGCGAGTAAGGTGGTTGCGTCGTTGGGATGGGATTGGCTTCATTGGAGGGAGACAAGGTCCGGGCGTCGGGGGAAAGTGTGTTCTTCCGTGTGGAGGGAGGATGCTCTTCTGGGAATTGAGAATTGAACTAGAGGGAGATGAAGGAGGGGCCGCGGGAGTTGTCTTGGGGGTGGAAAAGAAGTAATGGACGGCGGAGGTGGTGGGAGCAGCCGGGGAGGAGATGCGGTTCTCGTCGGGATTGGACGTTCAGGAAAGGGGAATTTACGGTGTGGAGTAAATTGTTTCGGGGGATGGAATAATATGGGAAGCGCGCCGAGGAGGGAAATGAGGAGATGAGGTAGGAAGAGTGACTGGGAAAAAGGCTCGCTCAATCTGTTTTGTGGAAATGCGGAAAATAAAAATGGGGGAGAGAGAGGGAATGAGGCAAAGTGTGCGGAAGAATAATCTCCTAACAAGAAGTTAACGAGTAATGCAATTTTTTTGATGGCCACTTTCAAGGGATGGGTGTATAAAGGAAATGGAAAGTGGTTCCTGTCTTTGAAGACGCTTCCTTATTATCATCATTGTTATTGCGTCCTGTGTTTTCCTATTTCACCCCGCTCCTAGCTGTTCAAGTTTCCCTTTGCTCAAGGAGTGGACTTTTGAAGGGAAGAAATATTCCTCGAAAAAATTTGATGAGATATTCTGGATGCTTTTTCGTTGGTTTAAAAAAAAAAGTAGCTGCGGGAGACGTGATGAATAATGATATCCTTATTTATGCGTTAATGCTTTCGGCCTCGCGGTGGAGGAAGCAATTTCTGGGAGGCAAAATAAACATGAAAACTCCTTTTATCACAACAGAAAAAAATGCAGATCATAATTTTTAAAAGTTAGCGCCACGCACACTCTCCAGGAATGGGAACGACGTGAAATATTGCCGTCATGTTTTCACGCAAAGTAGAGACTTTATTTTAGCATCGTTCACTTATGCATGGAATATTACCACCGGTTTTCTGTGTTCGGTGTGTCACCTGTAAACAACTTTTTAGTCCTTCGTGATTTCTAGCATAACACCTAGTAAACATATGTCACGACTTGCATGTTAAAAATCATTCGCGTCACAAGGGGAAAAGATATACGTAATTAGTTTTCAATGCATTCTTTAATTAGTTTATTCGTTAAAATAGTTTTTAATCATTCGTTCGTCCTTAATGATTCCATGAATTCGCTGTGCAATGCATGAAATCATTAAGGACCCATGCAGCGAAATGGACTGAATTAATAAAAATAATAAGTGAAAATTATTATTACATTATATTCTCCAGTTAGTTAGGCCAAAAATACGTGAACTATGAAGGAATTAAATATAGCAATGGTTTCTTTAATATAATTGGGAAATTGTTAAAGGAGTAAGTGATTTTTCACGAATTTCCACCACCATTATTAATAAACAGGGTTTTAATTTGTCCTACTTTGGAAACCAAGAAATAAATGGATATGCGAAATAAAGAGGGTTGTAAGGCGGAATATCTATTACAGTATCATTGATTAAAAAATTAGGCAGGGAGGAATGGAATGGGGCATTCAGCCAATTTTCTGATCTAAATAATGATTAATCATAAATTAATGCAAGTTTTGGAGTAACGATTATAGTCATACTTGCTGTTCTATTATTGTATTTCAATTGGTGACGAGCTACGCTCAATTTTTTAAAAGTATGTCAAAACTGGACTCAAATATTATTTTCGGAAATGACGATATTAAAAAATTAAAGAAGGGTCTATGCATAAATTCAACTATATTTAATTAGTACGAACCGCGCTCAAGCAACCAATTCTAAGTTCTGATCTGAAGACAAAAAATATTCATCGAGAGCTTATAGACTCTGGGGCATTGTAAAAATCAAAGTAGAGTTTTTTTCTTTCACTTTTATGCCATCAAGGAAAAATATCACATACTGATTATATAAAATATCACTGTTATTGATTTAGATTATTAATAAATCCAGTTTCAGTACTTTTATGCATAGAAGTGCTGCTAAATTTCCTGATTTGAATTTCTCATCATCAAAAAATGGTAAATTACTTTTTTGGGGTAATTTAGTGTGTGCGTGTATCTTGAACTGCTGCTTTTAATTTCTGGGGCGGCCTTAAATAGCCTTTCGTGGATTCGATTTAATTTGAAGATTCATATTTTTCATTTAGCTTACAATAAACAATGCACAATAACTCGTATGAGAGAAGTGAAACGAGATGGGAGCCTCGGTTGATGGGTTGCAACGAAACACTTTTATAGGCTCACAAGGCTCTTCAGGGTTGAATGGAGATCATAAAGGAGGCTCGTTCACATTGTTCAGCCCTAGGCGTTTAATGAAACGGGTAGTATGACAAGGCCGTCGAGTGGTAAGCCCTCAAATAAATAAATATACGTATTTCAGTTAGAGGTCAGAATTGGGAAAGGGAAGGAAGTGTGTACCCATGATGAGAATGAGTTGGGCTCAATTGGTTGTGCGAGGAGATAGAAAGATGTTGGCAGTGCGCGTGGACGAAGGAGAGTTGAGTGGGACAAGGAGGTCAACGAAGAAAGTAAGGAAAGGAAGTTTGAGACGAGTTGGGTGGGATGGAAAGCCAGGGGACAAGCGGAGTATTGTTGACAGTAGAGGGAAAGAGAGGTGAGGAGGGGGTGAGGGTGGAAGGGGGGATCACGGGTTAAGAGTTATTTGAAGTTGGGCGCGGATGACAAAGTGATAGAGAAGGAGAGCGCGAAAGAGAAAGGTGGCGCCGAGGATGTTAGAAAATAGAGAGTTAGCTGCCGAAGGGTATGGGAAGAAAATAGAACGAACGGGAGAGTGGGATGCATTAAAAAAATGTAAGGAGTGGAATGAGATGGGATGGTCGGGGTTGGTGAAGAGGTTTTGAGAGTAGCTCATTTGGGGAGGGGAGGGGCAATGTGAGAATAGGAGAGGCCAGAGGGAAAGGGATGAGATTGGGAACTTGGATGGAGTTGGGGAACTGGGTGGCAGGATGTGACGATCAGATTAGGGTGAGGATGGGGGGGCAGGGAATGTCGAGAGTAGCAGCGTGCAGCAAGGGAAGATTACGGACAAGATTTGGGCTGGTGGATGAAGAAAACCAAGGAACACTAACGCAAGGGGGCGGTGTGAAGGCTAAAGTTTTCAGAGACTACGATGAGATAGTAGACAGCAACAAATAGAAACCCTTGTATAGATTCGCGATAATTCAGGGCGAGTAGAACATTTTATTTGGTCAGGAATTCAATGGCACAATTTCTAATTCCTTGAAACCGTTCCAGCCCAAATTATTTCCTTACTTTAGCTTAAAATTAGATGTCATTTAAATAGCCACAACATATAAAACCTAAAAAAATGTTTGAATACTAAGCGATATTGTTTTTGCAGGAAATTGAATTCCTTTCTCAAATCATCCTATTTTCAATTTTCTCATGAAATTAATTTTTATCTTTGAAAATTTTTACGTGCAAACCTGAAGTCGCCCAAATGTTTTGTTTGGTGTTCAATGGGCACATTTACTAATGAAAAGGAATGTGAATTGATATAGATATTGAATTTTTATAGATCTGAATATGCAACTAAGTTGCTACTGCCATTTTCTGTCGGTTACTTCGGGTATTTGTAATTTGTATCTAACGTTTGTTATGATTGGAACAAGAATTAACACACGAAATCTAAGTTATTTCAGTAACATAAATCTAGTTTTAATCTTTCTTATTCTGATTATTACTGATTTACTTCCGTAAGCATAGTCGCGAGAAAGATGATTTCATATTTTTTAATCCATTAATTTTCTAAACCTATAATTCAATTTTAAATGTATCCTCTAGTATTAATTATTAATGCTACATACATTTTTGTGCTAAAAATTAAAGAATTAACGCTAAAATTAATTACCAGTCTTAATAAATTCGATGTATCACATTAAATATTGAATTTTTTATATTCGGTTTGGTAACTCATCGGTTGGAGAGTAGTGTAGTGTATTTAAATCATGTGCACCTAAATATAGGAAACTATGTGTTTTACAATAGGTTTTCTTAATTTTAGCATCAAGATAGCTACCGTCGGGTTCCAAACCATCCGCTCACTTGAACCCATGCTTTAAAAGAAAAAAATATGCATTCAGTTTATCTTTAAGAACCCTTATAATTGAGGAGTTTATTTTTCAGTGACCCTAAATTTTGGGCAGGAAATTTTACTCTTTAATACTCCCCTTTGTAACCGGTGGGATGTTTCCTCATATAATTCACTTCGGGTCTTATTACTAGTGATGCAGCTTCGTACCTCAGCTTCACCCAACCCGAGCATATACTGGCATACCATCAAGGGTCAAGTAGAAGCGGGAGGTATCTCATAAGGTCTCTCTGTGATGTTTCTGCACTTCCTAATAAAGTGGCTCCGTCAGCTGGAACGGAATTCAATTGAAGGCTCCATAATTGAATGCAATCGATCAGTGCATGCGTTGCATACAGGGATCCTTCTCCTCGGCTGTTGTTTGCGGTCACCTCCACCGTGTGGTGAGGAGAGAGGTGGAGGGGGAGTTGGGAAGGAGAGACGGGAAGGTACTTGGAATAGGAAACGGAAAACTTTGGGGTTATTAAAGCATAGAGTAAAAGAGAGATAAGAGGGAAACAGTTCGTGGATTAAACTCGAAAGATGTGTTGGGCAAGTGGAGTGAGGTGGGAGGGAGGAATACGTGGAGCAAGGAAGGAGCGCAAGGAAGGAGGGGAGAATGGTTCTTCTTTTCCACAGTTGATGGCCGTTGAAGGGTGGTTGTGACTGCGGAGTGGAAACGGCGGACCCGAAGAGAGTGGAAAGGGAGGGCGGAGGAGATAATCCGAAGAAGTTTTCGGAAGAGATTAAAGAGGGTGACTGAAAGAGGTGGGCTGGATAGCGATGTGGTTCCGCAGTCTTCTCCCTAAAAATTCCTAGACGGAGGGAAGGGGAAATTTTTTCTGCTATTCATTTCTTATGATACGCATATAGCGTGAGGTAATTTATTTGAGGGAAAAAAGGCATGGGAGGAGCTGGAGGAATAAATGGGCAAACAACCAAAGCCGTGGCAACTAATGACCAGGATAGGTGACTGCAATAGTTGACGAATAGTCTGTGATCACTTCAATTGTTTGAGCTTTAATGTGGGTATCGATGGATTATAAACTATTTTAGGCCACTTTTACAAGGGGTATTTTTATTTCAAATTATTCGAAAATGTTAATAATGTTGTGCAAGTTTAAAGTATCTTCTTTGGAGATGATAACAGAATTAATAAAATTGGTTGAGAGCTAAGAAAACATGCAATGGTATACCTCACGAGTGGAGGAATGTGATTGACTCTTGGGGTTTTCCTGTATTTTCGTAAGCATTTTATTTTTCAAGGGAATTCAATTGAATCAATTCTCTTTTAAATTATCTATATATTTGCTTTGTATGTTAGTTCCCATAAATATTTCATCTAAATAAAATTTGTTTTTCTGTTTCTTTAAAAGAAATGAATTTGTTAAAATATTCAAATAATAATGTGATATTATGGATTCGCATTTTGCTCTAGCATTTTGGTGTTGAAATTTATTGAATCCCATTAAAATCATTTTTATACAAATATAGAGTGAAATAGATAAGAAATAATAGTAGAAATATATACTACAACGCATTTTGAGTTTGGAATTCGTTTTCTAATATCTAGTCTTTTTCACCTACCAATTAGTTCTTTTATCCTGTAAATAATAGATTATAATTTTCATGTATTAGTAATCGTATCCGTTTCTTATTGGGGTTGTTGATATCTCTTTTTTACTTGTAAGAGTTAGCATAGTGGCTAAGATAGAGAAAATAGATTGCAGACCAACGAAAAAATGGCTCAATGATGAATTACGGTAGTTAGTGATACAAAAAAGAGTTGGAACTCTTTTTGAATAATATACCATAATATACCATTTAAGTACCATTTTCTGAAGTGCGCTGACTACTTAAATGGTGTTTACGACCCGGTTTATTAATTATCGCTAAAACGAAGGTAAATATTAATCTAAACTTAAAACCAAAAATCAGT
>LYUA01000048.1:1633049-1644065 GCA_002093875.1 Calopteryx splendens | reverse complement strand
GAGTGGCCTACTTAATGAGGGTGCGTCTTATATGCCGTCAAATACGGTAATTTGTACACCTTGTGTACAGGAAAATATGTACTTATAAAACAGGAGTAAAATCATTTTCCGACCACAATGACACATTTTCCATTGTCTCGTTAGTGATATCATCACTCACTGGAAAGTCATCATCTTCAGAATCACTGGAGAACTGCAACGGTATAGAACATGCGATTACTCTTTCTTCTTCACCGCCACTGAAGATTTCAGAATCCCTTCGTAAGAACTTGCATCATTATCAATACCTCATGGGACATCAGGCAAATTATATGCGAATATTTCATTTTATATCTCCTAATTACTGATTCCTCTTCTTAGTCCAGCAGCCATGGTTGCTCAATGGGCCACAATATATGTTCAAAACAATATAAGTCAGATAAAATAGACCTAAACTCTGAAAAACATTTGCACAAACAATCAGAAAAGTTACCTGAATGTGCATGAACAAGAAATAGGTTCAAATAGTTCCAAATAAATCTATAGAGGGCAGTCAACGAACACACTGCATGAACAAGTAAAAATACATGGTCGTCCCACAAGTGTTGGTGGTGGAAGCACACATTATTACGTGAGTGGACCATAATGTGTTAACATGTCCCGTATGACAGTCCAACCCAATTACAAATATGTGTGCAGTGCTAAGGAACTGTAAGCTAAAAGATAAGGTATTTCACCTTCGAACCAAGGTATCCCCCTGAACACCCACTCTCTCTGCTTCACCATTTTGCTGATTAGTGAGGTTAGAGCAGAGATTAGGTAAGGGTTGGCTTGAGGAATATAGGGATAACCAAATACGAGGGTTGTCCAAATAATAAGTTCCATTTGGCTAAAAATCAAAAACATCTTTTTTATTGCATTTTAAAGCAAAAACAAATTACTTGCTCAGGCATTTGTCATAGTGGGGCACCAGTTTTTATATGCCAACGTTGTAGAAATTTTCCACCTTTGATTCAAACCACATAGAAACAGCAATCTTCACCTTGTCATTGTTGTTGAACTGCTAACCAGGAAGATATGATTTAGGTGGAGAAACAGATGAAAGCCATTCGATTCTAGGTCTGGGCAATAAGGGGAATGCTGAAACTGCACTCAGCTGAAGTCCTGCAGGAGTTGTTGCATGTGCCATGTGTGGGTGGGCATTGTCATTCTGTTGCTCCATTAGAACTTTCAGCACCCAACAAGTACACAGTACTTCAGATTCTCAGAAATTTGATGCACAAGAAAATGTGAAATTTGTGGAAAATGCAGTGACAATGCTGTAATGGTGAGTTTTTGGTTTTCTCTAATAGTCTCTTCAACTGTGTGCACCAAATCCTGCCACAGAGGATGGACGCCCACTTCGTTCTTCATCATGCAAATTCTCATGTCCTTCATTGAACATTTGCACCGATCTCCATACCATTGAATTGCTGATTGCATTTTCTCCGTAAACTTCACAGATTTCTTTATGAATTTCACAGGTTTTGCCAGATAATGAGAGAGACGATTTAATAGAACTTCCATATTTCATGATGGGAAAGTGGTGAGATTTTTGTCCAGAACTGTACAAAAGCCTAATGCTGGAGGGCAATATTAAGTGTATGTACTCTCAGAGTATTTGTAAGATAAAATTGGGGAACACTATGACAAATTGTCACCAGTCTTTAGAATCATTGACTCAGACTAGACAAATTTTGTTCACGAGCTTGAAAACTTTATAGCTGCCACAAAATGAGATGGAGAGGAAGAAAATCATACTTCTGTTAAATATGCTGGAAGGAAAAACAACAACCCTGTTTGTAACTTTTACTTTAACGAAGGAGGAAAAGACATTTTTTAATTCAGTTATTAAAGCCTTAGAGTCATACGTTTTCCACAAAAATAAATGAGCCATTTGGGTGTTATATATTTAATCAGAGCTTCCAGGAAGAAGGTGAAGGTTTTGAGCACTTCCTCGCCAATTGTAGAAGGCTTATCAAAAATTGTGACTTCTACCAATCTGAGCCTCAAGAGGACTCAGTACTGTGTGATAGAATTGTCTACTGGGTTCAAGGTAAGACAGTGCAGGAAGCCCTGCTTAGGCTGGAGGATCTAACCCTAGAGAATGTTCAAAGTGGTTTTTAATGGTCAGGGGTGCTTTCCCCAAAAGTGTTCAATCACAACACTGGAGAATGTACAGCCCACTACAAGGGTGCCATCTGCACTCAAGGACAGGTTGAGTTAGACTGCAGAAAAAGAAAATAATTTATAAGATGGAAAGTCTACTAGTAGGGAGTGGACCAGTAACATTGTTATTACTGGGAAGCCAAATGGGGATTTGTGTCTTTCTCTTGATCCAGTTGACTTAAACAGTGCCATTATAAGGCAATACCATAGTGTTCTAACAGTAAGTGAAATATCTGAGAAATTGAGTGGTAATAAATACATATTTCAGTGTATTTGATTTAAAAGAAAGGTTCCACCAAGTAAAAATAGATAAGGAGTCATTCCTCCAATACACATTTTCAAGTCTCTTTGGATATCTTAGAATACCATATTGCATTTCTTGTTCACCTGACATTTTTCAAGGCATAGTTGAGCAAAATGTTGCTCATATACCAGGGACCATAATTTATTTTGATGATCTCTTGTGCATGGGCAAGAAAGAGGGTGAGCATCAAATGGTTCTTGAAAGAGCCTGGCTTTGAATATTTAATTCAGCAAAACTATAATATAAAGTTGGAGAGGTAAAATATGTGGAAAGTCTTTTTTCAGAGGCTAGGATGAAAACTGAGCCTTGAGTTCCCTACCAATAAGAAAGAATTACAGAGTGCCTTAATTATGTATGTCACTTCATCCCAAGTATGACAATATTAACTCCTACCATTGAGATAAATCACAATTCAGAGTGATCCCTCACAGTCTGGTTTAGGTTATTACTTGGTTACAAGAGAAAGGGGTTGGTCAAGGGCTACACCATGGTTCTTTTACCTATAGAAGTACCTGAGTGAATGGGAACAAAATGCCTAGGCATAGATTGAAAAAGAATTTCTAGCTATGCACTCTACTACCTCAAAATTTCATGTATGTGTTTAATTTTCATGTTTAAATTGACTACATGCCACTAGTGTCAGTCATGAAGAAAAGTATTTGTAGAATAGGGTAAGTAAGACTTCAAAGGCTCAGACTCAAACTGTTACGGTGCTCCCTAAATGTTTACTATATCCCAGGAAAGGACTTTCATATCATAGACATGCTGTCAGGTCGTAAATCAAGGGTGAAGTGGAGGATGAACCTCGACAGGTTTAGATGGTTCATACCATCAGTAGGTATCTAAAGAAAGAGTTTCAGGAAATCACTAATTATGATTAAGTCTTAAAGGTATTAGTTAAGGCTTGCACAAGTGGGTGGTCAGCTCAGCATAGCAAGATATTATCTGAATTTCAACCATTTTACAAAGTGAAAAATGACCTCTATGTTGAAAATGGACTTTTTCTGGGGTACATAACTGCTGTACCAAATACATTGAAGTCCTATGTGCAATGTGGTTTAAGTAAATTCCATTTCCTGGTAAGACAGCTAATGCAGTTAAAAATTCAACACCAAATGTGTTTGCCACTCATGGGAGGCCTAAGGACTGCATTGCAGACAATATGCCTTTTCTATCATATGATTGTTGAAAATATTTGTGTAAAAAGTAAGAAAGAAGTATTATCAATTATGAATCTGGCAAAACCATAAATTACTGACTCCCTAGTTTTTATGATGGTCATGGTCAAATTATTACAAATGAGATTGTGAGCAAAACTAATTTATCTTTTTCCAGTTTTCATGAGTATAACACAAGTTCCATACAGGACACAACATTTGTGTGGACTCGTCATCTTCAATATGCTGATGAGAAGCTCATGTGAATTTGTATCAAATACCTTTCTGTAGTATTGTGTGACATCCTGGGATATACACCTATCAATAAGCAGATTGTTTTTGCAGCATGTAATGCCTTGCTTGAGTCCTCTCTAGTAAAAAATGAGTCCTTCTGCTAATAAATCTCCACCACCACCAATTAGATGAAGTCATTCAAGATGGATGTGAACACCTTATATACAGTGTTGAAGATATTCACTGCATCCAATTTCAGAACTGATAAATTATCATTACCAGAGAAAGCCTTTCTCATATCACTTTCATGACTGAATGTGGTCATTCCACATATTTTAGGTCAGTGGTCAAAATGCTCTTTGGAGAAAAGAGTATCTTGGCTGAATGGCTTCTAGGTTTCATAGATGGCCTTCCAGTATTGCTCAGCCTCTGGTGCAGATAGTATTATCAAAACAATCAACATGCAAGGGTGGATGGATGAGATGGCTAAAGGAAGAATTTTCCCTTCTTAAGATTAATTTTTTTCTGGGCCACTGTATATCCCTCTACTCCACCAACCTTGCCCTCTTCACTGTGAGTAGGACAAGCTTGACCACAGTGTGATGGTGGGTCCTCAGTGTGCTTGACCTTGGGTGTGAATGCACACCCATATTCATTCATACAATCACAAACTAAATTTTTGATGCCCATTGTCTGGCCTTCATTTTTTTTATGCCCGCTAGCCCCTTTATCCTTCCAGTGTGATATTATGGAGAGACATCAAAGTTTTGGCAGCAGCATAGGTCATGCAATTCTCGGCCAGTGCCTCATTCAAATGAGATTTTTCCCTCAGAGGAATCTTGATGTGTATTTTTCTGTCAAATTTTCCTTCATTGTAAAGAATTTTGCTTTCAAGTCAATGTCAGCCTGTGCAACTTCTTTCTTTCACAATTGTTTTGCCACACTGGGTGCAGCAATCACATCAGAGATGGAATGGTCAATAGCCATAAGGAAGGAGGTTTGGGGGGTGGTGTACCCCTCTGACTTTGCTGTTGGTGGAGTGTCATCTTGTTCAGCATGTTTGGCGAAGTCTTATAGGTTTTATTGGGAGACAAGTGAACTTACAGGGTAAATCTCACATAACAAAGACCACATCCCTGTCATATGACCCCTTCATTGGCAGCAAGGCATGCGAGTTGGTCCTCCTTGGGTCTAATCCACTTCATGCGAGCTGCCTTTTTAGATTTTGAAGTTTAATTGTGTAAAAGCCTCCAGCTGGGGCACCCATCTGGGAGGGGACAGTTTTGAGCGGTTCTACATTATTTTAAGTGTTAAGTTTAACATGATACACAAATGTACACCACAGTCCAGCTGAAGTTGTTAATCATGTACACCATGAGTAGGGTGGTGGTCCAAATTTTTGTATCAAAAAATTATTAATATTATTATAAAGGTAAATGTAGTAACAAACTGGAGATAATGATGGCATACTAAATAAAATCAGCACTATCACAAAGAATATTTTTGCAGATGACTGTACTTAACATACATTTTGATACTATCTTTAGGTCACAATTTTCAAGAGAGGAAAAAGTATTATCAGTTTGCAAGAAAAAACTACAATATCACATAATATATGATGCAGTAGGATGAACTTTTGGGAATAAAAAGTATGATGGAATATTAATGAAATGTGCAGCTGTTTTCATTATCACCTTAAGCACCTCAGACAATTTTCTGAAAAACATGTGATGATTAAAGAGCAGGGAAGAATGAGATGTATTGGTACAACATTTCTGAGATATTCATCACCAAAAAGTATAACAACTATTGAGCAAGGACTTTAATTGCTTTAATTACAAATGCTTCTTGTTACATTTGAACAAGAAATGAAAAATACTCTGATTATATGTGGTTACAAGATTAAGTTAACACAAATTTGCACAGTAATGGAAAATGATCTGATGGGGAGCCTAAGTTTGGAATCGGTCCATATGCAAAGCATTCTTCTTTGCATAAAAGGCCCCAGCGGGAAATTAGTTTAAGGTTTCCTTCAATGGGTTCCATGTTGAGACCTCTGGCTAGGCAACTGAAATTAAATGAACTTCGTTAAGAATTGTGTGGACTCTTTCAAAACTTATTATGTTTATATGTATCACCTCTTCCCAATAAGGTCAATTTTGGTTAATACACTATTTGGAGTATATCTTAATAATACTTAAATATTATATCAATTTCACTGAAATTTTGATATAGTGATAAAATTTTCAATTGATGATGTTCATGAGACATCTAATTTTCATGAAATGTACATTTTCCATCAGCATTATAAAATGTCATTTTATGAGTAGCAATATGGAAATGAATTTTTAGATGAGTGGTGTGTGCAGATTTTTTTAATTCTAAAAGTGTCCCATGTGTCTTATCTACATTATACCGGAAATTGCAGTGATATTGATTAAATTCTTCGAACAAAACCTCCATTACAAATAATTAACAATTAATGAGACTAAAAATACATATTAAGGTGAGTTTTACCTCTAATATGAAAATAATATTAGAATAAGCTTTGAGTTGAAAGTGAATAAAATCATTCTAATTGTCAAAGAAAATACTTTGCAATTCCATACAAATATTTTTATTAGCACAACCAGGTTTCGCCACAGTTCAGCATCATCAGGTGAGTTTTTTCCCTATCTTTCATGATGAAAGAATTCCAGTGGCCCGAAAAAGTTTCTTATATTCCTATTGTTGCTTAGATGTTATCACTCAAGCTGTCACTAATGACCTTAAACATCTTGCAGGTTGTAGGCACCTTGTCTAGGGTGGTATTTAGGTCCTTTATGCAGCTGTTTGAACAATCTCTGTATGACATTAGGAAATTTGATGCACCCTAAGCACACATCCCTTTCATATTTAGTAATGAAATTAATTAGGTAGCTAGAGTTGGGCTTCCAGCTGAGGTACTGGCAGCATACCTTTCTCCAGGTGATGCACTGCCCCTAAGCTTTGAAGGTCAGAATGAAACCATCATCTACAATCTGCTTTGCCCTGAATAAATTTATTTGGAAGCAGTCACTGTGCTTCAAAACAGGTTATGAAGTGGACACATTTGGGGTGGCTTTCTATCATCTGGCTCTGGAGATGCGCAGAGAGAGGTTTGAAAGGCTGAAGCTGCAAATTGGAAGCACACAGGATTATACATCATGCCCTAGTGAAACTTTTTTCCACAGAGTTGCTAACGTTGCAACTTATCTTAGAGGATTGCTTTTCTCATATCAAGACAGCCATTCTGTGCACCTTGGGATGATAATGCTGGGTTGTGCATAATTTGTGCATATTTCCTTGCAGCATACTGCTCCCTCCTTATAATGTTGGTGTATATGGTAGAAGGTTTGCCATAAACCTTCTTAGTGAGAGTGAGAGGTATTGGCACTGACAGGATTGAGTCGGAGTAGGTTCATGGTAGGGGAGGAGTGGCATGTGTTTCACATGATAAGATGCATTGAAATAGTTCCAACAAATGTCAAAAAGTTGTCTCAGTCCAATCATAGTTGTCCGTTATTTTTAGGAAGTATGTAAGGCCTGTCTTAAAAAGGTTTCGACCGAAAATTTACATGTTCAAAGCCGTGACAGTAAGGTGATGCCACTTTCCATAGTGGGGAAGGATACCTGGATTTTCATACCTGAATTTTCGCACAATCGCTGTGTGTGTCAGTGACTGTTTGGTAGCCATTGTGTGAGGTGCTGTGCTATGCCTGTGTTGGATTTCCAGTTTACTCAAGATGAGAGAACGTATAGAGCCGAGATGCTGCATCGTTTTAATTATTTAAAATAGGACCACATACAGCTGTAACTTGCCAATTTATAATGGAACATATCACAACATAAATAAAAATGAACACATTCAAATGTCAATGAAAATTATAAGTAACAACAAAATTAACAAAAGAGGTAGTTATTTTATTAGTTGTTAATGGAGAGAAGAGAGAGAGAGAAAGGTCAATAAATGTCACAAGGTTGGCAATTCCCAAGCCAAAGCAGTTCGTATGGTTTGATAGATGTTCAAAGATGATGCCTAGGAGAAACACAAAGGAGTGGTTCAACCAAGTCAAAAATAACCACACATCTGTGGCTAGACTAGAATTCTGGGAGACCAAAAACAGACCACAGTGCAGCTGTCGTTGAGAAGGTTAACATTTGATAATGAAAGATAGTTGTTTGACAGCATGGGAAATCACTGACAAGGTTGCGATCAGTAAATATTCCACAAATGCAATTTTACAGAAATTGGACATGCATTGAGTGGCTGCGAAATATGTACCCAACCTGCCGATGCAGGGACAGAAGGAACCATCTTGATTTAGCACCAGACATGTTGGACACTGCCAACACCAATCCTCAGTTTCTCAATACTATGATAACTGGAGATGAATCATGGGTGCATGAGTACGACCCAGAAATCTCCTGATTTGAGAGTAGAGAGGAGATAACACAATGACAGAGCTGAAGCCCATTCCAAAAGTGTTTCCTGCAGTGGAAGGATCGGTTTGCTAAGTTTTTGGAGGCATAAGGGCCCTACTTTGAATGGGATTAGGGTCCCAATCCCATCAAGTACGCAACATTTTTTTCACAGCCAAATGTCAGATTCTTTTTAGACAGACCTCATAAATATGCATGTGTATGCTCATTTCAGAATTTATAACACTTCCAGGATAGAAAAGCTGTTTCCCATCAATAATTTTAATGCCATATTAATCTACTACAGTATGAAGTCAGGAAATTGACTGACATGGTAAGTTATTTTGCATGCATTTATTGGG
This sequence comes from Calopteryx splendens, assembly GCA_002093875.1. Lineage (NCBI taxonomy): Eukaryota > Metazoa > Arthropoda > Insecta > Odonata > Calopterygidae > Calopteryx > Calopteryx splendens. The sequence continues at coordinate 1,635,381 of LYUA01000048.1, read as the reverse complement.
GCAATACTGATATTGAATTACGTATATGCCTCTATCATACGTGTGCACACAGGGTGGGCAAGTGACCACCTTGCAACCTCTGGGATATCTTTGAGTATACCCGGTACAGTTAATTGACCTAGGATCGATGCAACTGCCACACACTGACTACTTGCTTTTCAAATAGGTGTCCTTCAGTGCAGTGATTCAAAACTCATCTTTTCTGTAAAATCAACTTGGAAAACTTTTAACACAATGGATGCTGTACCTCTTTTCATCATAATTCTAGGAAATTGTAATTTTTAAAATTGATATAAATATTTAACTTGTGTGTGAAAATTCGCCATAAAATTTTGGCCAGGATTTGAACCTGTATCTCCCAATGACCACTCAGGTATTCTAGCCAGCATCACTGCCAAAGTCCAATTAATGGGGCTTCCAATGGGTTTTACCCACCTCATTTATAAATATTGCATATACCTATGGCCTCCATATACATTAGGTACTATATTGCATGCAAATTAGTTTTTTAAAAACACTTATGAAAATAATTTGCCCCCACAATGATGATAAGAGCTGAAGGTAGACACAGTTTTCCAGTGTATAACCAACTTATATGGAGACGGTAGAGTGGTCCAAAATGAATATATTTGCCAATGAGAAGAGATTGCCTCTGCTGCTTCGTTACAGAGATATAGACCAAAGAAGTTGGACGTGTGTGTTGAAAATATGAATTATTTATCTCCCAAGGTCACTGGCATTATATTAATACCAGACCTTACAAGTTCAACCAAATATTTTGTAACAATGATAGAAAATCAGACTAATATTGCCCAGTCCCTATTTTATTTTAATGCAGAATCAGGAGTTTAGCAGTTAAATTTAAATGAAGAATCAACTGCTCATCATTGTGGATGTGGCAACATCAACAGCATACTGTGGGCAGTAGCTAGTGGTCTCAGGTAAATTCATCTATGCCACAGCTAGAATAAATATAAGTTTTTATGCACAGAAATAGGCAAGATGTGCTCAAAAATGAAAATAATGAGACATACCTAACCAAATCTTGTACAACATGTTCCTGATAGAATCAGCTTCTCACAATACCTTCATTGAATGGAGTTCTGAGCACATATGTAATAGTGGTGTTCACAATATTTCACGTTGAGAGCTGAACTTGAAAGTCAGCCCTCTTAGAGAAAATTCTTTGACAAGTTTCAAAGGTTCATTTCTCTGTAATGAAGCAACTAAGACAATTCCTTCTCATACTCAAGTATGCTTATTTTGGACCACTACCACCTCCAGCAGTTTGTCAGTCGAATTTTCAAATGCCCTGTATACATACCCCGTGGCTTGAGAAGGTGAACAGATTTCACAACTGAATGAATTTTTCATTACCTTTCTGGTGAGATGTGATTTAAAAAAAATTTGGAATAAGAACTTTTAATCTTGATATTCTATTTTAGTCTGTCCCGTGCATTATCTTTTTTACCGTAGTGGATAAATGAAGGATAGGAAAAGGTTTCACACAGTAAAATACCATTTTACAAATTTAAATCAAACTGAAAACTTATAGGTCAACTGCTCTTATAAACGCCCATTAAACACTTTCGTGATCCCTTTCAGTTTTAATTTTCTTTATAACAAAATTTTCTTCACAAAAAGCTTGAATATCAATACTAATCCATACTTAAGGGAAATAAGCTTTGGGAGTTCTGGCATCCTAGGAGTACACTCAAATAATGTGAATGCCAATGACATTGTAAATGATCTCCTGATATTTAGCCATTGTTATTTCTACTAAATACTAATCTTCACTTAACCTTTAAAAGGCTGGTTTAAATCTGAGCTATTGCTCTCGGTGGTTGGACAATGCAAGCAGTATTTAACAAAAATACATTTCTCATTTCGAAAAGAAATTCAATTCTCTCTCTTCATTACATTTTTTGTTTCAACCATGACTTCCTATAGTAAGTTAGCCAGGTGATAAAAGTTTAAGATAATTTCAGTTTTGGACTTAACTATCTAAATTAAACTTTGAAGGGATAATTGGCAAAAAGAGTAAAGTATAAAGTTTGTACATAAGTATTTTTTGAGATATAAGATTTCACAATTTAAATTTTTGTTAAAGAGGTATTCAAAAAAAGGGGTCTTGGGAGTCCAGTAGGTACAGAGCTGAGCTGCTAACCAGAGGGTCTGAGGTTTAATTTTCAGTGATGTCTTTGGGTACCCTTAGCTTAACCCAAGCTGTGTACCATTTTTTGGGTACCATGTCATCCTGGGAAATCATAGGTGGTACTGGGAAAGGAACTGGCCCCCCTACCATGATGTGTGAATTTCACATGCCGTTGGG
>LYUA01000048.1:1598020-1610451 GCA_002093875.1 Calopteryx splendens | reverse complement strand
CCACCACTTTTCCTTTGCCTTATTTGTTTCTCACCTAAGTTTATTGTTTAACTCTTTGAACATCCTTCTTCCTACTTTTGAGTTAACACTCTTCCATTTCCTTCTCTCGTCCATCTTCCTAATAATTTATTTATATTTATTACTAATAATTTATGTATATTAAATATTTAAAAAATATTTCTTGAACAAAACCAATCCATGAAAAATAATTGACTGCAGACCCATCCCTTGAGAGGGATTGCTAATGTTGGTTGAAGGTACCTCTGCCAGGGAAGGATCTGAATGGAAGGGTGGGTGCCCCACTATGTTTCAGCTGGTAATGTGCCACACAGTTAAAATAAGCAAAATGTTGTGTATGCAATTTGATTCAATATTTATTGATTTTTGAAAAAAAGAATCCTGAATCCTGGGAATTTGCAACCGGTCCCAGAATTTTCCAGCATTTCAATCCTAGATTTATGATAGATCCTGGGATCAATTGTGGGACAAGATTCCTTGGCAGTTTCAGGCCCTGATTTAAAGGGAAGTACAACAGCTTCATTTGCTGCTGAATCCAGCCCTTTAAATAATTATTAATATGCATCACCCATTGGTTCTAGTATCCAAATGAATGGGGGCAACAGTAAAGTGAAAAAACAAAAACTGCATATAATGCAAAATATGATTTAGTTAGTTTTACAACTTTTATTATCACTACAAAACTTTAATTTAGCAAAGCATTGTTTTGTCTGGCTAAGCGACAGTTTCACTAGTACAGTCTGCATCTTTAGAAAGATGCCAGTAAAATTGCCATCCGGCAAGATGGAGTAGTGCCGGAGCATTCCAAGGACCTTGGCATCAGTCGTAATTTAAATGTAAAATAAACTTCCACACAAGGGATCACATGGTGCATATTGTAGAAAAATATTTAATCTTTGGTTATTGCTCAAAACAATATTCTGAAGAGGCATGCACTGCTATTGAGGATTAAGTAACTAGTGCATCAAGTTATTTTAACCAGCAAATTCTGCAGAATATTGACTAAAATTATAATTGTTTGGTTAGTGGAATATTTGCCATATTCAAGAAGAATATTACATACATGCGATACTATTACATAAGTAAACATTTATATTCTTATATTGATGGCACTTTGTCAGGTGAGGAGGTGCCTTTTTTGTTTTCAACAATGTTATAACTGTGAAATTTAAAAACCAATAACAAATTAATTAACTTGGAATATTTTTCTGTAAAATATTTCACATAAATAGCTCAGTATTTAAATTCTGGACTTCAAAGTTCACTCTCTATATGCATTTCAAACAGTGTTGCCAGCTTAGCTATTTGTTCTCCAAGCACCTGAATGTATTTTACTCAAACTCTTTATGCCCTTCAAAGCTTTTCACTCTGAGGATTGGACCACTTCTGTGATATAATTTCTTGAATGTAGCATCAGAAAGTTTAATGAGTTTGGGAAAAAAGTTTAACTCAAGTTTGCAAATGATTTAAGAATCATTGTTGGATAATTATTTGTTTACTTATTAACTGTTATCTCATTTCAGGAAACTTATTACAACAATAGTCAACCTACAAATTACTTAAGTAACTACACTGGAGATACAGCAAATACTGTCCAACCACCTTACAATTATGGAAATCAGTATCCAAACCAGATTCCAAATCAGTACTATCCTCCAATGTCAACTGCTGCTGCCACTGCGCCAACTCTGTATACCAATCCTCCTGACTTGGCACAGTTTCCACCCATGGATCAACAACAATCCCACCCAGTTTCTGAGGTTATAGTTCAACCTGTGGTGAATACAATTCATCAGCCATATCCCATTGGTGGTGATCAAATGAACTATGTTAGTGTTGAATCTCCTCTGATTAGTGTACAAGAAAGTAGACCGTCTGAAATACCTAAGGTTCTGCATGGCAATGATGTTCGTGGTTGGTCAAAGTATGACAGAAAGAGAGTCCCAACTCGTACTAACATTCCTCTAACTTCTGAAGAAAATCAAGCCAAGGAGGAAGACCCCATGCGTACTCCTCCACCACCTGTGATTGCAGATGTAAGTAACTTTATATATTTTCTTTACATAGTTGTCATTCTAGTATCTAGACATTTGAGGTACTGTTTATTGTTATATAAGGTCAACTATAATAAATAGAATGTGTGTTAGCAAGTTAAGAAGCGGTGCATGTAATTCTGATGTTGATGAATGTTCTCTAACCAGCCATAGGTGTTACCTAGCATAATAGTGATTTCAAAGTACCTAATTCAAAACTTTTTCAAAGTCTAGAATTTTAAGTATTAATACGAGTAATACATTTTAGATTCCCTCGTACTTTATTATTAAATATTGGACCCATTTCTTGGGGTCCAAGTTTAGATGTCAGTGTTCATATGCAACTGGTGTGGAGTTGACTTACATTCCTAGTAATGTGATTATGTACAAAAGAATTATTGGAGAAAACATTGAAGTTAGACTTAATATAAATTTTGTGTGAGAAGTGTGGCAATTCTCTAAAGAATTGTGCTTTAATAAATGTGGGCATAAAAAACACCATGATTAAGTTTCAACTGGACATTAATACTTGTTGGATGAGGTGGATTTGCCAGTTACTGGGGAAGAACTATTATTTTTGAGACAATCCATGAATTTTTTAAAAATCATCTTGGAAAATTGGAATTATACCAGTGAGTATTGCTAGGTGCCCTAAATACAATAGAACCTCTTCTTTTAAGTTGATCGAATTGAAAGAAAATTCAACTTTTTAGATCAATGTGGGAAATTGGAGGTTATTTTTTGGGAGGCCAAATCTCAGCAGAGGCAAGCTAATTCCAGTGGAATAAAATGCACTCTAAATGGAAAAATGGGTTTTGGAAGTGAGGTAATATCTTAATGGAAAACCTTGACAGAACAGCAATGCTTTCCTCAATAAGAAAACTGATAAATAATATTTTCAATTGCATTGTACCTAATTAGTACAAGGTCTCCACCAATCGGGAACATTTTGACATTTGGGAAAAAGAAGGAAATATGTTGGCTTTATTACTCCATCAGGAATATTATCCTTGTTGTTAATCCATTTCAAATTTGAATACATAGGTACTTTCACAAATTTATCATCTTAATTTTGATTTGTTGGTGGTTGGTTTCTCTGCACTGAGGACTATGCTTACTTATTCTGTAGAATAAAAAATAGCTGCCCAATGAATCCATAGTCTTGGGTGTTGTACTTATACATGGTATGTGAATTGTGAACTGGACGCATGGAAACCAATGGTAATGGATATTGTAACTGGTGAATATGCTTATGTTTTACATTACCTGTTCATATATATTATTCCAGCTATCTTTGTTCACCAGTCTCTTGACTGACCTTGAGGAATATAAAGCAGTGTGTTGACGCAAAGTAAGTAATTTTGTATTAATGTGTATGGAGTGGCAATTGTAAGTCTATAATAAAATATATATTTATTTGTCTTTAAATGATAACAACTGCAATGCACATCTTCAAGGTCTGCTCTGACCATCAATTACAACTATGCTCGTTGGTCTGCTGTAATCTCTAACAATAATATTCTATCATTTACTGCTCTATATTTACTATTCTTCTTCCCACATTTTTGTTTAATACCACTGCTACTCCACGCTGACTCTCTTCCCCTCTGCTTAATATTACTTTATCACTATCATGCCAGTAATCCCCACTATCCTTCCATCTCACCTTGCATAAGCCTATCAAATTAATGTTTCCTCACTCCATCTCTTGTTTGATGTTTTCTAACTTCCCTGACCTCATCATCATCCTAACATTCCATGTACCTATTCTGACACTTGCATTCTTCTTCTGAGTCTTCTTTTCTGCTGCTGTTGATTTGTCTGTTCAAGGGTTTTGTGTGATGATGATCACAGAGGCCTTGCCTTCTCTGCTGCCGAGCATGAAACACACCCCTTTGGCCCGTGTCCCATAGTTGCTAGGACTAATTTCCATATTTGCATCAATCATCATTTCTTGGGAAATATAATTGAGGTGGTTTCCCATTGCCTTCCTCAATAGGGTTTTTAACGTGACACCATCACTTAAATGGCTACCCCACTGGAGTCAGACACCTTTGCAGCTGCCTCACTTAGGAACAAATGCTGCGTGGACTACCTTTTGTCCGGCTCCTATCTTTCAACCTATCTGGCATGGGTGACCCTACCAGGAGCAATTTTCATGTTCCCACCTGCACTGCTCTAAGGGGTCATCAGAACATTCAAGCCCTCCCACCAAGTCAAGGTTGTAGTCCATGAGAAGGGATAAAATGGTTTAGATTTTCTTTTTTCATGCATTATTTTGTTTTTGTATTCACAAATTGAAATCAAACTATTTGTTGTATAATCCTCACATATTGCTGCTTTTCCCTTTTTTGGGACAGGAATTAATACTGATCAAATTATGTCTTCTGGCCACATTCTACCCTAATAAATGTTGCAAAAGACCTCATAAAAACTCTTTCTTCCATGTTTTCCTAAACTCTGCAGGGATATTATATGCCCTCACAGCCTTGTTCAATTTCATTTCCTTCAATCCCTTTTCTATTTCCCAATCTATAATGCCTGTGTCTAAGCTATTCTATTCGACACATATTCTCTTTGTATGTTGAAGCTCACTGACCTAATGTCTTTACCGTAGAGTTCTTGTATGTATGGAATGATAGTTACTGAGTAATATTCAGTATAGATCGATAGAGCCACCATGGAGTAGCAGTGGTAGTAAAAAAATAAGTAGGAAGAAGAGTAGTAAAAAGAGTAGGTGAGTGATAGAATATTATTGGTAAAGATTAAAGCAGGACCAAATAATGTGGCTCTAGTTCAGGTTTACATTCTGACAAATAATCATAGGGAGGAATAAGTAAACTGTGTATAAAACCAGCTAGAGTAAATGATTGAGGGTATTCCTAGGAATACACTTAATAGTGATGGGAAACTGGAATGCCATGGTGGGTGAAGGGAAGTATGGGATAAGGTAAGGGAGTATGGCTTAGGAACAAGGAATGACCGTGGAGAGAGAGGCACAGAATTTTGCCTGAGGAATGGCTTAGGTGCATATAACTAATACCAGGTTTTAACCCCACAACAGAGATATGTGGAAAATGCCAGGAGATTCGGGGAGATATACATTAGATTACATTATTGTTAGGTATAGATTTAAGAACAGCATTCTCAATTCACTCAGTTTTCCTGGAGTGGATGCTGACTCGGACCATCATTTAGTACTCATGAAATGTAATATAAATATCAAGAAGACAGTTAAGGGATGACGATGGAGAAAATGGAATCTAGCCACATTTACTGGGATGGAAAGAAAGGAGTACCTGAAAGCAGTTGAGAGAATTCTGAGTGACAGCAAGGGGATGGGTACAGTAGAAGATAGGTGTTTAAAGGTCTTTTAAAGAGAGCAATACATAATACTTCTTTTTATCAATTGATCGTGCTAACAAATAGCAGGATGAGAGATATCACATTCAAGCAATGGTTCTAATTCAGCTTTATAAATACATTTATTTTGTTCTTTGTTGGTTCTTTTGGATATGCAAGATCCAGTTGGTCATCATGACAATTTATATCAGTGTTAACTTTTTCAATAAAATGTCAAAATTATAAACATTTTTCTTATGAGAAAATGCATAAAAATGGATATTTGCCAAATGATGCCGATTCTTTGTAAAAGTAATGTCCCTTGTAATAGTTTCACTTTTGTGGCATTTTATCTATATCTTGGTGCAGTTTGCTATGTGATGCAGTCTGATATGTGTGCTAGTAAAATTATTTTAATTGCTTTTGGTTTTTAAAATTTAATACATTTTAATAACAATGCTTTTTTCTTGTTTCATGGTTTAGACATGGAGGGAAATCGAGTCTGGAGGGAAGAAACTATCATCTCTATTGGAAGGTACAATTGTTTTAATATAATTGTTAAGCTCTTGGTTAAAGTATTTTATAATGAAGTTATTCTAGTGAATTTTGGGTGTTAACTTGCCTTATTTCCTCTAAATATTGAGACCAGCACATTGATGCTTTACCAAACCATAATCATCAACCTGGAAACTTGTTTGAGATGATGAGAAGAATATTTTAATCCAGTGATGGGTGAAACTATGCATTTGTAGGGGGTGAGATTGCCTTTATTATTTCTGACTTTCTGTGAGAACTCTTTTGCAGTCTCCCATTCTTCTAGCCTCTCTGGAATGATGTCATTTTTGGCATGGTTTAGAAGGTCTAAAAACTCACTGAAATATGTAAAGAATGTGAAAAATTAAGCTAAGCTAAGAGTAACTTAAATGGATTCACCTGCTGTTACTGTGCATTTACTAATGTGAAAAAATTCATAATGTAAAAATCATTTGCCTTAGCTGGGAGTCGAACCAGGATCCCTCAATTGCCAGATGAGTGCATTTGCCAGGAAAGCTACCAAGGTCTTACTTTGTGAATTTTTTAGAGGTTTAAATGGAACAAGATGTTCTTACGAATTGCCATACATACAATTTCACAAAGCAATCGTTGCCGTGCGCAAGGTGCCACAGTACATAAGGCTAAAATAGATTTAAGCATAAAGGTGTTTAACCTTTTTCAAAGATAGTAAGATTAACTTTTAGCAGATTGGGTGATCCACTAAAAGTTACTCTTAGTATCCTTAGGTAAAGTACTTTGAACCCTTGTGTCGAATTTTCACTCCCATAATTTTTTTAAAATGTTTATTTGTTTTTAGTTAATGTTGGCCCTAAATACATGTGTAATTTCATGACAAAAATTTATAAACTGGGGTAGTGGTGTGGATTTTATTTATGCATATATATCTCTGAAAGGAATCGATATTTATTCATCATTCAAGCATTGATGGTAAGTTTATAGTGTCCTTTGTTGAAGGCTAAATTTTTATGAGCGTCAACATTACAGTTTTTAATTAATGGTCACCAAAAGTTGACCAAATGTGCATTTTACTTTGTATTTGTCCATTTGAATAGATATAATGGGAATTGGAAACATTTGAACAAATATAAAGTAAAATTCCCTTACTGTGTGTTGGTAGGAGTTAAAATGCTCATTACTATCCTTTAATTTGAGTTCTTCAATCATATAACTTACTGTAATCTCTTCTAACGTCTTCCAAATAATCCAGTGTAGAGGTTTGTTCTCCAGAAATGTTTATCTCCCTCTGAACTGCCCACAGCCCTGCCATAGTCACAGAGTAGGATAGGCTGGTACAGCATAGATAGATGGAGGATGGCAGCAGCAGCAGGAAAGCCCTATTTTTCTCCACTTTCCCCACCTCTTTTCTCCACGCAGTCAGCTGATTGAATTTTCTCATGTGGTGGAATTTTTATGAAAATATTAGGGGGTTATTTAAATACTGGGATGCCTCTCATAAGCATTCATGCCTCACTTGCTTTTGGTAGAACTTCAGCATACTGCTCTATTGAAAGTGAGCCACTGTTCTAGTGGCAGAGAGGAGTTACTCTTTGGTGTTAGCAGAGTTTCCATGATTTTTGTAAAAAAAAACCCTTTGACAAGACCAATAGTTATGACTTAAGACAGCAAATATGTAAAACAGTGACATCTCATGTAATTTTGTTAGCTATGTGTGCGACCACCTTCAATTCTGGAAGCATGGAGTGTTTATTAAAGTCAATTTTTAGCATTTTTTATCATGTCTATAGGTTTGAATGGCCATAGTTCAGTTGAAAGACTTCCCACATTTGTTTGTTTATGAGAACACTCTCAAAGTTTGATAACATATTTTATGGATACCCCTTTCATGAATGCTGTTGCTAACAGTAGTAGTACTTTCCTTAAGTGCAGTTTTAGTTTATTATAAAGGGCTGCTTTTAATTGTTAAGAAGTTTAGGGATAGTAGTCCACCAGGTAGACCGCGGAACTACTAACTGGAGGGCCCAGGTTCGATTCCGGGTACCACCTCTGGGGTCTCTCAACTTCACCCAAACTGTGTACCATTTTTTTGGTACCAGGTCTTCCTGGGAAATCACAGGTGGTACAGGGAAAGGAACTGGCCTCCCTATGAGTGCATTTCACATCCTGTTGGGCTGAGTACTTGATGATCTCTACCCTCACCTACCAAACTTATCTTTGGGTTGATTACTGTGATGGTCCTAAGAAGCACCAATTTTATTGAATACATGTATTGGTGTATCACCCTTCATTATCATTACATATTTTATTTTTATAATTATTGTATTTTTAAGGCATTGGTTATAAATGCAATTAAAGATTCCTTCTTTGTTATTTACAGAGGCAAATAAGAAGCGTGAAGTTATAGTGAGATGTGAGGATATGTTACAGAAAATGTTTATGAATGATCCTGTAATGGAGAGATTAAAAATTCAGTTTGAGAACATGCAACAATTTTCAGTCATAGAAGAACCAAAGCAAGCACCTGAATTAAAATCAAAAAATGCAATGAGAGGAGAACGAAGGGCAAGAAAGATGATGCTATCTCAGTCTCCATTACTGAGGAAAAGGACAAATCCTTGTCTGCAGTATGTGCCATGGTTACCTGGTGATGAAGATCTCAGTAAAGCTGTTGAAGTTGAAAGTTGTGAACGTTCTGTTCATGCTAATGTTCAACTTCCAAAATCTATTTTAAAAAATGCTGTGCCAATTAAAGAAGAAGTGTGTGCAACATGCTGTGCTAAACGAGATAGTATGGTTTCTGCATCCACTCAGACAGATGAATTGGTGACTAATGAAGTGGCAGTGCAAGTGGAAGGTGACTGGAATCATTATTACCCTGATAGTAACTATAAAAACAGTAACAGTTCATATTCAGATTGGTATAGATGATAGAAATCCTTTATTTTTGTTTTTGTTGAATGTTTGAAGATGTGAGTGGGTTATTGCTATATTTCTTTAATAAATGTTTAACTTGTAAAATTATATGCCGCATTGCTGGTTCCTTTCCAGAATTTTTATTTTGAAGGTCCAGTAAATATATTTTTTATGAAGAAGCAAATGTGAAAACTTAATTGCATCTATTTCTTGAAGCTGAAACCATTGATAATCATTTTTGCTTTTTGAAGAACACCCAGATAAAAAAAATGTATTCAGCGTCAAGTACCTTTTCTCTTCAATTTGGTATAAATCACTATTCTCTCCATTTTGATATCACTGTATACCTTTACTAAGCATTTAGATTTCTTTTACAGTTCACATTATTTTCATCTCTGGGGAAATAGCATTTTTCTATTCTGATGCACTTAGGAGGCCAAGAAAGAATCCATAATAATAACTGAATGTATAATAGTGAATTGCATTGAAAGGTATTTTATGACTTCTATTGAAAAGAATTCTTTTTATCCAGTATATCATCATTTGTTGCTTTTAAAAGTAATACGCAAGTGCCTTAAACTACTTCTTTTCCATTTCCTTCAAGTTATTACATATTTTAAAAATATTGTTGCCCAGCATTCTTTACCATTTCATTTCATACTTGTGTAAAAATGTTAAAAGTTTTCCAAGGATATTGTTTCACGCTTAAAAATATGGAATTCTTTCAAAGTAATGGAAGGAAATGTAAATGAATTGAATCATGTATTATATTATAAAAGAATACCTCTTGCATTGTCTGTGCTTAAGTTAATTTTACAGAATGAAATATTCTTAGTGGAATTAAAATAATTACCAAATATATTTCAAAACCAGTCAGCAAAACAGTAGCACAGATTGTGAAAAGTTTTTTAATGAATAAAATGGAAAATATTTTATTTATTCAAATGCATCTTAATGCAAAATGGGCATCTTTTCTTGGTGTGGCAGGAGTAAGTACAGAAATTATTGTCAAGTAGCAATTCAAAACAAGAGTGTGTGTGCCAACTCTTCAATTTCTGGGATTTTGTTAAATATTTAGTAGGTCATAATTTGAGTAACGCACAGGTTGCAATGTCCTAGTCCAATATGTCATTTTTGTAATATTTTCAACTAAAAAACTGGGTGAGTTGAATTGTGACAATGTCGGCTTCAATTCAGATGAGTTTGTTATAGAATCTGATTTATAACTGGCATAAATCATCCAAATATGTTGCTTATTTTCTTTGTTAAAACATTATGTAATATAAAATGGAAATTGTCTAGGATTACTTTAGGTTAATCAGGTAGAGTGTTATGTAGTCACACAATTTTTTTTAAAATTGCTCAAAGTTATTTAAAATACCTAATCAAAACATTTATTTTAGAATTTTTTATTTTTTTATTGTTATTTATTTTTTTATGAATTTTAGTTTCTTTTCCACATAAACAGATTTTGAGATGGAGGGGGGGGTGGGAACTTTGGTACGCATGGTGTTGGTGCTCAATGTGTGTGGTCAAATGGGGTGTAGACTACAGTATAAACTACACCGAACAAGAATATCTTCTTAAATTCGGGTTTATTATTTATAAAGCAATGCATTTGTATGTTGTGCCACTACCTCTTTGTCCGAATATTGAAAACAAGAACAGTATTATAGTAGCTTGTGTATTCAGCATGCAATCGAGAGAGGGTAGTGAATGTGGTGCATTTATTCCCATTTGCTTATAAAAGGACCCCTGCATAATTGTATCAAAATCACAATAATCAACCCGAGTTAATTTGATGAGGGAGGGTAGAGCTTACTTCATACTTAGCTCAATGGCATATGATATCCATGAATCAGGTTTGGATGGGTAGTTCTTTTCCATGTGGTTTCAAATGCCTTTAATTTACTTGGAAAGTCTTAAAGAAGAACATATTTGTCCTTGGCACTTTTTTATCTCCATGCAATGATGTAAATATTTTATTTTGGCAGCTCACAGTGGCAATGCTATCACAATCTTTAAAGAACCAACCATCTTCTTTGTAACTGAAATAAAATTGTGATTGTATCCAGGAACTTTTTACTGATGGCATTTACACCAAAGGCTACAACAATCTCCTTGTAAATTTATTTATATATAGTTACAATCAGGTGATGAACCTGGTTAAGGAATTTTTTAATGGTAGAACATTTAATTATTCAGGAGTTTTAGGATCAAGAATGATCTTTCATCAATAATTGAAGTTACTACCATTATCAGTTATAGTTTTTGTTCGAAAAGAGTTTTAATCTTTGTTTATTTGGGTATGGTATGACTGGACTGTGCAATCGATCAGTTGATCGATTGCGTATTCGATAGTATTGCTTTAGTTCGACTGGGTTTCTGCCAAGTGAGGGTCACCAGTCACTCTGTAGACATATATGTGAAAAATCCACAATGCAAAAATCATTTGCCTGAACCGGCACCGGAGTCCCGGTTCAGGCGAATGATTTTTGAATTGTGGATTTTTCATATACATGCGCTATAGTGGGTAACTCCATTATAAAAGTTACTGTCGCGGCATTTCCCACAGTTTACTCTATAGACAGGCTCGAGGCAAGGTCCTTTCACTTGCCTACTCGTGAAGTTCTGCTCCTCCTCTGACTCTTATATCCTTAATATTCGTTGCTACGAAATTACATTTTATTTAAATTTACGATATCTTTATCATTTATATTCCAACATTTTTTGATCCTTGGGGCCAGATACCTGGATATTCACTAATTATCACGAATCATTGTATCGTTATGGCTTTTTTGGCATATCAGATCAACAAATGATCTTATCTTTCTATACGACTAAATAAGTCGTTTAAGTATTAAATTGTATCAAGTGAGGACAGGAGCTTCTTAAAACTTGTGCAGTGGAGAACTCACATTGGCAACGCAGTAATTTCAAGAGCAGCATATCAAGACAACGCTCGAAGAGGATGTTGGTGAATCATCCAGCCGTCCTTGCCGTGATGGTCAGCTGACCTTGACATTGAGACGGGCTTTTTCGTGAACTCCATGCAACTCATGTATTCCAGACTGGTTACGTATCGGCATTGACTGTCAGTGGGCTTGGAGGCAGACATCATATGGCATGCAGAGGTGCTCCAGCATTACCATCAAGCCAAGATTTTCATCTTCATTTAGCTGTCAAACCAAAGTGTTGGTGGCACCCAGAGTAACTTCCTATAAGATGCCATGCAGCCTCAAACAAGGACTGGTGTCACTTGATGGATTTGGTGCTGGCTGACCCCAAGTTCCAACAGGCTGGGCCCATCGTTAAGCTCCTTGGTGCTGTCGTGCATGCTCGAGTTGTGGAAGGACAAGTTATTGAACGGAGGTCGAATCACCCCATTGCAACGGCAACTGCTTTAGGTTGGATCGTTTCTGGTGAGACAAATGCTAATTTTTCTCAACGTTCATCATCACTGACTATATAACATATTTCTGCTGAAATGTCATTTGAGTCACTTCTTCAGCATTTTTGACAGCAGAAGGAGGTTAATGTTCAAGTCTGTTCTCTCACACCTGAGTATCAGACATGTGAGAATCATTTTGTGTCTAATTACTCAAGATCTCC
>LYUA01000048.1:1568414-1578853 GCA_002093875.1 Calopteryx splendens | reverse complement strand
GCCACACGCCCTAGCGGCGGCTTGCGGAGTATTGTGTAGATAGATAGATAGATTTTAACCCTAGTTACAAGTGAAAAACCGCTTGAAAACCATGTAATAGTAATCCTTGGTAATTGAAATAGATTGAGTTCAATTCTTATGAATCGGTTCTTCGTTGGTTTTACCATGACGGAATCATTAATCAACGTTTAAAGATTTATTGCTTGAGATTTAACTCGACTTTACAGCCTTTTGGAAAAACATGCTTTTGTATTCAGATTTAAGGGGGCATGCATAAATATTAATCGTTGTATTATATTGAGCTTAATTAGGATTATGTCCATGAAAATAAGTTTTATATTGTAAATGAGATCATGCCACTTTTGGCTGTCGTCTACAAAACGTCACAATTAAAATGAACTGAAGTCAAATTTATGGTATGAAGAGTACATTTCGTGCAGTGGGGCTTATGGTGATGTAGATGAAACTCCACGCTAAGGTGGGGACAACCGAATAAAAAGAGTGCAATGGGATAATCGGGATAATAGGAATTGCATCGAAATAAGTGGGACTAATTCGGAAGAACTCTCGAAAGTAAGATATTCAAATCTCAATAGGTATGCATTCTTTGAAGATAAAAGATACGCATATTATATCTATTTAGAATTAATCGCTCCATCGAAGAACAATCTTGTAAGAAAATATCGTCAAGGCGGCACTGCTATCTTTTTTTACGGACTTTTGAATCCCACCGTACACTACTGTACATTGATTAACACTCGGGCCCCATGAACGTGCTAAAGAAGGTTGTAATTGATTCTATTCCCTTCAAGTAAAACGCCTACCCCTCAATATTTCACATGGCTTTCACTTAGTTAAATTTAAAAGAAGAAAACGTAAATTGAACCATTTGCTTGTAAACTTCATGCACTTCTCCGCTTACGTACCCATCTATTATGGCCTTTAGCATCTCACTGCCTCTCAATATTTCCTCCACCCATCTTTTCTACCTTCTTCGAATTTCAACTAGTAACTTTCTCTGTTCTCCCACCATATTTAGGACGACGTCGTTGGTCTATCTCTTTGTCTTTTCTCCATTCTTCTCCCTGCCCGCATCTCAAAGGTCTCTAATCTTGCGTTCATCATATTACCGTTAGTGCCAGGTTTTTGGATCCATACAATGCTATACTCCATACTAAAATTTTTAAGTCTTTTCTTTACGTCTTTCCTTAGTCTACTTAGTGTAATTCCCTTCGTTTTGAAAAAGATTCTTTTGCTAACGCTATTCTTCTCCTTAAGTCATTACTCTACGACCTTTCCCCTTTAAAATACTACCCAATACGTGAAATGCTACACGTCTCGTTTATTCCCAGTAACTTTAATGTTTAACTTAGCCTTCCTGCTTCTTGAGAATCTCATTACTAATGTTTTCTTGTGGTTAATTCTAATCCGATACTTCTCGTATTTCTCCTACAAAGCACAAAAATAACTGCAATTTCTTTGATGTGAGACTAACTATTGTTTGATAGTGTTGGTCAAACGCATCGAAACTAGTTGTAATAACACATAATGAAGTGGAAATACTGCGAGAATGCCTCGCAATATTTTTCAAGGAATACCTGATGCATGGAAACATTATTTTTCCCACTTCTGTATTGATTCACTAGGCTCCAGGCGTTCTTTTCTCCTGTTGACATTTTCGACCTTCAGTCAGCAAGGTTGGTCGTTATGGACAAAAGAATGTAACCCTTTAGCCTCGTGTCCGTCTGTCTCGTTTTCATTCGGCCACCTTCACCGGCACAATCAAAAGGTGAGTGGTATGCGGGGGTAAGGCGTGCGAGAGGACTGGACGGTCGCGCGCCTCCGCGCTGCGCCCTCATCCTGTTTTTTGGTCGATGGCTTGTCGGGAATCTCGGACGGCCCCTTCGGAGGGCGAGTGGTGGGAGCCCCAGTGAAAGGAACTCTCCTGTCGTGGAAGCCACAGCCTCGGGACTTAAAGTTTTTTTCTCGAATATTTATTGACCCCTTAGCATTTAATACGCCGCTGTGGTGCGTCGTAAGTTTCTGTGAAAGTGTTTAATGAGAACTAAAGAAAGCACGTGGGGATACATATTCGGGAGTATGGAAATGGAAGAGAGGAGAAGAATAAAGAGGCTGAGGAATCGTTAGTGTCCGAAAGTAACGATTGAGATTCCAGGATTTGAGAAGATTTCGAACAAGGAAGAATGAAGTTGAGGGAGTGATTGCATATCAAGGCGGTGGAAACATTTGGGGAAACGATAATAAAATAAATCGAGTTTGCCACATGTCTTTTAGTACTATTTATGGAACCTGATGCGCTGAAAATGATTGTGACCTGGGAGATTGTTAACTGTTTCCCATGCCAAAGGACACACACGATTTGAAGGGACAAAGTAGAATTATGGACACTGATAGGATCAGAAAGTTTGATGTTACGAGGTGTCTATTGATAAGATAGCGATCTAGTTGGCGGAAGGTTAATGCCAATAGTATCACATCTCGTGGAAATTGGTTGGAAAAGCTTAAAAGTAATTTCAGGATGGGTTGCACCAAGCGCGTGTCCCATATTCAAATGCTTTTTTTATCAAAGGGTTGATTTTAAGATGAAACATAACTTTCCTCACCATATTATTTGCATGCATTCAAAAAAACTTTTTCTAAACATGGGTTTATAGGGTTGCCGCAAGGTCAGTACCTAGATAATAGGAGCATGTTTTAATGCACCAGTGTGATATCATGCTCTGGCTTGTATTTTATTGTTTTTTCATAGGGAAAACAATTGTATTTCCTATTTCGTTTCTCTCAAATTTGTTTTGAGTAAGTAAAAGTTTAAGAAAATATAAGGTAGAAAGAAGTTATTCCGTTGTGTCATAAAAGTTGAATGTGGGTGGGGATTATAATCTTTGGGTGCTACCAGTGGGACAGTTAATTTATCGTGGCAGCGCGTGGTTTTTATAGGTTTAAAATAGTTTTAATAATAGAAATGTTCTTATCCTTGTGTACGCACGAGTATCAAATCAACCGCAACATACCTTTTTTGTAGGTTTGGATATTATTGTAGATTCAAGTGCAGACGTACAGCCTTAGGGTGAGGGGCAGTTAGGATAGGTATATCTCAACTCCATTTTCGACCATTTCCTCCATAATGCTCCGGGCGCTATTAGTCTACAATTTTCACACCGTGAATGTGGATATAATGATTTACTCTATCTAGGAATTTACTTACAAGTGGACAAGTTCGAGAGAGTCAATTGGAAAGAAAATGGTCCAAAGTATCTGAAGAATAGGCCATGAAAACTACTAGCCTCGCAGAATGGGCTTGGGGAAAATAGTGGTATGTAATGTGTGCAATAATTTAATTTAGGTAATAATTAGGTGTTTCTTAAATACGGTAAATAATTAAGGATTATTAGGCATAATATCTATGAATAGTAATGTTATATGTACGAGTACTTCCTGTCTCGAAATTCTCGTATCGCTGAGTTTGTAGCTAAATAAAAAAATCGCAAATTAAGAAATGCCTATAAATTCTTTCTGTGATTTGTGGTTTTTTAAAAGGAAATTATTTCCTACCTTTGAATTATTTTTTAAACAATGAGTTATATATCATTCAGGAAAAACCCACGGTTGATGCTTAACCCAGAATTCAAAAGCTAATTATAACTGCACTGAAAATAATGTCGTACCTGAGATTACTGGTTGGATTAGTATTAACATGTTTTACAATTTTCAAGTTCGTTAAAGTCAGGTTAAGTTAAATCAAGTGTTTATCGTGTCCCCAAAATTTTTACGACTGATATATACGCGCATAAAACTCCAGAAGATTTACTATTGGGAGACCGTGTTCTGATAGCAAAGGAAAGCAGGCGGGCCAAATAGGCTTATAAAAACGTAGATGGACGCCGATTGAATTTGAATGAAACACCAGGTTATTTGATCAACCTATAAAACTTGTATTGATGGGATCCGGGAGAGTTAACCTAGAATAAACATTCAGGTAGGATAAATATATAGTGCTCCGGAACCAGATGTTCCGGATAAGATAATGCTGGTAGGAGGGGGAATATTTTAGCGAACTGCTGAGCGCGAGCCAGGGAATGGGAGTT
Source organism: Calopteryx splendens (assembly GCA_002093875.1). Taxonomy (NCBI): domain Eukaryota; kingdom Metazoa; phylum Arthropoda; class Insecta; order Odonata; family Calopterygidae; genus Calopteryx; species Calopteryx splendens. The sequence continues at coordinate 1,574,747 of LYUA01000048.1, read as the reverse complement.
ATGGTGAGGTACCCACTGACCATTGCCAGTGAAATTCGATTCAACTTTTTTTTTGGTTTGAGTGGCTTTCGAAAGAGTGTCACCTCTGTCCATCCGCTGACCTTCTTGTAGTACTCTTTTATACTTGTGGCAACTGCTGCAATAAGTGACGGGGAGTGGAGACAGGAAGTGAGGAAGACAATGTCCGATCAGGTATTTAGAAAAGGCGGAGAGTAAACTACACCAATTATAGCTCCTTATTGAATCTAGGGGCCCTTTTATTCGACCTGATGTGGTTATTGCAATATTTTCACTTGTAGAATCACAGATTGAAGGTGATCTGCCCGTAATTATTTTGTTTATCCTTTGGCAATTGTATAATTTCTTAAATCTTTTTTCTTTATTTAACTTTATTGGGGTACATTCTAACCTTGTATATGTTATATCCTTATATTTAAATGGAGAAGGAATCTCGGGTTGTGACCGTTGTACTTGTACGTATGTTTTAATTTTTAACTTGACTTAATATTACTTGTAGCTGAAGAATAAACATTAGAAACCATGCCAATTTTATTCGCTAGCCTGAATTTATAGGCTACTAAGTTTAAGGTTTGCCGCATAACATTCAAATGGAGAGGTTTGCTTGGTTTAATGTGTGCCACGGTTGAGACCGAAAATTAAATTCCGTCCAGTATGAGCTTGAGAATGATAAATGCAATTAATTTGCTTTTTCTCAGATAGTCAAGTAACTATGAGTGTTGTAATTTTGTTGAAGTGCGATTTGTTATATCCTATTGATCTGCAAAGATTTTCTGCTTATTCCTCTAATTGAGTTGATTTTTATGGGGTTTTCTTTCGTGGGTGACATTTTGTGTGCTAACGATTAGTCTCCGTGGCTTTATGTCTCTCTGTATAAAAATTATCAGATGCACTAAAGTTTACGTAGCAGATATTTTCGAGAAGAGTTTTATCTTCGTTTCATCGGCTAATGAGATTCGATATTAATCGGATTAATTTCTTCTGACAAACCCACTAGAACTTCGGGGAAATTAATAATTTGGAATGTTATGGGTACCTGCATGTTTGCAACGAAAAAACATATCTTTATCTCAGCCCTAACTCCTGTGATTCCTTTACAAAGGTTAAGCATATGATTCAGTAATTTTCCCGGTCATAGTTACATTATGGAATTGCATGTTGAAGGTATTAAATGTTTTTGAGAAGTTTATTGTGTACGCATTTCTATTGGGAATGAAACAGATTTTAATATTAGTTGAGAATAAAAATTAAAATATTAATATCGCCGCAAATATTTATATATTTTTCCAGCAGCTCTCTGTGCACCACCACTAGTCCGTAGCGAGCTGTTGTAAGCGCGAAATTATATTTGTAAGATGTAGCCTGAACCTTGGAAAAAAGATTTTTCTTTCTTAAATGGTTCGTATATATTTTTATAATTGCAATTATTTTTTTTCTTGGTGTTGCTGCTTACCTTCCTCGCTACCAAATGCTAAGTTGCAATCTCTGGGAAGGATTTTTACCTGGCGCCAATGACAGCGTGAAGGGGGCATACACTCTTGCAGAAAGACGCTGCCACCATGTTCATTTCCGTATAAGGTAATCCTACATGAATACTTAATTTTATTTGGGATATCGGAAATGAATTAGATGACCAATCCGGTCGAAGCGTATTTGGTTAATTTTCTGACTGGAAATTTTATATAAGCAGTTTGATATTGATTAATATACTTCATAATATAACTTATTTGTGTACATTTATGGAGGTTACTTTATAGAATTTCCGAGTATTAAATGGGAAATAGAAGATGAAACGTTGAAACGGAGCGAGGGAAATAAAATTTTGTAGGAAAAAATATTTAACCTGGCGGAATGTAATTTGAAATTTACGAGGCGTGGTCAGAAAGTAAGTACCGTTTTAAGTAAGTTTTACCGTGATAGTTCCGCAGAAGCGCTGAGCGCTGTCCTGCATATGGGTAAAAGCTCTTCTGACATCTTGGCTTTCCATTGTTTCGATTTTGGCCGAAAATAAGTTTGGTTACGTTTTGCTTTTATTGCTTGCTATGTTTAAGTCAATAGAAGATCTCGCCGACTGCGAAATACGGTCTGTTATCCGATTTCTGAATGCAAGCAAGGGAGAAAAGTAGTTATTAGAAAAGCTGATGTTTATTTTTCATAGTTTAATTCATGTGGAGGTGTATTTATTTTCAGAATCCTAGTATTGATCTCATTATAACATTCAGATTTAGCTTTTTATCATCGTTATGTAGCTGTTGTGGTTGCTATGTCATAATTTGTACATAGGTACTGCACCAATTGTACGGAAATAAATTCAATTAAATTAAATTAATGCTTACTATCAAAGGTGGCTTCTTCCTTTCGAATTATATGAGAATTAATTTGTAAAAATCTACTTTTAAAAATATTAGTTTAATTCATGGTATCACTTTTTAATTTATCTTTGAATTGTTAGAATGATTTAATGTAAATGTTTGTAATTGAAAATTACAGTAAATCATGAATAAATACTCTTCATAAGCATATGTATTGCAGCAATGATAATCTGTCCGAAAAAGTCCCTTTAAATCTTAGACACTTTTAAAAGAGCAAAAAATTTACTTGACTCCAACTCCTGCTACTTTCGGTCGCAGTTTACCTAAATACCTGATCTCTTATTTTCTTATCCTCCCTCAGCTTACATTCTATCTTCCGGGCCCCCTTTATTTTTTCCTTGTGTATATCTCTCTAGGCCCCTTATTTTCCCTTTTTTGAATACTCCTTCCCCCAGCGTATTAATTAATCTTACTAAATATCCCACTAATTTTTGGCGTCCTTTTACAAACCCTTACAGTTCTTTTTCCACCTCTCAAAAACTTATTTGCGCTCTAGGTATTTCATTGGACTCAAGTTGCCAGAGCTACAAAACGTTCCATTTAAGTTCTCACTAATCATCTTAAGTTCCCATCAATTCCCTCATTCTCTTTAACGTTTCTTTATTGTTGCAATTGTACAGCATAGTCTTTACCTCTTGAGTTGAGTTTTTAACTCTTGATAAGGGTAATAGGAAATAGTAATTCCATAAAATTTAATGAAAACAAATAGTTACCTTTTGAAACATACGCCGCACTGGATAAATGACATTTGAACACAACCCCGTATTTCAATCCATTGACACCTAAAACATTTCCATAAAATGGGAGAACTATCCTAGTTTTCATAGGAACTAGACAAAGCTCATTTCAAGCGTTGCGTCGCCAGATAAAAAAATAGGAACGTTCCTAGTTATTGCTAAAAATGCCTTAAATTTTCCTCCTTCTTGCCTATGCACATAATATTCTCCCTTCTATCTCATCCCCCAACCTCTTCCATCTCTTCCTTCTTCCTCTTGCCTTCCACCTCCCCCAGCCTCTTAATATCCTATCTTGCCACCTTTTCTGCCTTCTAGGAATTTAATACGATACATTTAATTATTTAACATAATTATCTCACTATTCTATGTTTTTATTTCATTATTGGCTTTCTGCGTAGCTACGTACTCATCTCTCAGGTGCACTGCCAAGCGTAATCCCTAGGTAATTCGCAGGCTCAGTACCCATGTTACGTATTCCTTCTCGTGATTAACCGGGATTACTTTAAAGCTTATTATAAGTTATTCTTGAAACACATTCTATGTCATGGCATTCTATGCACATTCAATGTCTTTCGTAAGTGATAGCAGTCTGATATGCTTGTATACGTTTGATGTGTTTGTATTAAAGTTTGAATGCGCTTTGTTTTAATCTCGTAATTGCTTTTTCTTCCCTTGAATGTATTTTGAAAGCGTTTATTCGATTTCAGGAATAGTCTCCTTTATTCATTAGCGGTAAATATTCCTTGCGGCTACGGAATACCAAATGCTCGTTGCCCTGAAATATGGATGAACCACTTACGAATGCAGAATTTTCGCAACATTTGTCATTATCTTGTAAATAATTCACTCCGAAATGTTTATATATTTATATATCCGCATATCCTTGTAGTATATCATATCTTTTGCTTTTGCATCTTCCCTTGCCGCTACGCTGTGCAGGCCTTCGTATTTCTGTAAAGAATCACTTCTCCTTTTGGAGATTTCATCTCGGAAATTGTCTAAAATTGTTTGGTATAGCTCATAAAGAAAATTATAATAAAATTTTCAAGGAATAAACAATAGCAGAAGTACGCCTGTAGACTAATAAAAAACATTCTTCGTCGTACATTATGCGATAAAAACCATCAGTATATATGCGACATACAAAAATAAGTAGTTAAATTAATAGCATATTTTAACAGAATTTTAAATCACCTTATGCAGATAGGAAACATGTAAGCTGTCTCTCCAAGGAATATTTTGTGGTTACAACTAACTACAGGGATATTTTTTTAGCAATAATATTAGGTGGGTATAATGATGAAACACTGAAAAAAAACTTTCTTTGGCAGTATTGGTCCATCCCGCTGATATGGTGAAACGTGGTGTAGTCCTCATTTCCCCAGTTACACCCCTGAATTTGTGTTTTTCAAACTTGAAGAACGACAAACTAGAGCCAAAATTTTGTTTTTTTGTATTGCTTCGAGATAGAGATGAGATACATCAACAAGATTTATCTTCATCGAAAAGGTTAAATATTATTGAATTTAAAGTGCATAAGTGGTACACAATATTTTAGAACTTTTCTTCATATATTTTGAAATGAAAATTGAAGAATTTTACCGTGGAAATTGTTAGCGGAGCTTGAAAACGTTTGGCGATCAAGGTCAGAAGGCCAGTTCCAAAAGAGATGAAACGAAAATCAAACTCTCTAGGGTAATGGAGAATCCTCAAGATCGCGCGAGGAAAGGCATTCTGTAGTGTAATTTACGCTCTATGGCACTTCTTATAAGTCCTTTGGCTCCTCACAGTCCTATCTCCTAATCTTTCCTAACCTTTAAGAACTCCCTAAGTCCAAGATTTTAAAAACCAACTATCTAGACATTTTTATGCATTTTGTGGAGGTATTCAATCGAGGAATCGAAGAGATTCGTATCCGTGGAGAATGGAATACAGCCTAAATTTTCCTTGAGGTGGTCGTTAAAGAAAAAGATAGTCGATACCGCATGGACGAGGTCATCTAATTTTCGGAGCCGTCGGAGGAGAGTGCGAGTTGGTGGTTACAGTGGTCAACCGTTCAAAAGATCCAATAGGAGTGGACGATTGGAGACTGTCCTCTCCGATCACGTGAAAAATTCCCCCTTCCCCTTCTATGCCTAACACCGCTTCAAGTAAAAAAACGACGTCCCATTCTTTTTTATGAGTTTTTTAAACGGCGTCCCTTTATTTTTTTTGACTGCTGTACTATCGACCACGATTTCATCTTCGATGAGGACATCACTTTAAAAATCGAAATGCTTGTTAGCTGGTTTTCCTGTCCCTCTTCCACTTACTCCAATCCGTGCGGACCCTTTCCCCTTACTCATCGATGGGAAAGTCCTACCATCATATACTTACACTCCCCATTTTTCTTCTTCCTTATCCCCGTTCTTGCCTGTGCTCCAAGTCTTCGGCGACATTTTAAAGCCTCCTCACGTGGGCTGTGTAAATGCATGCTTGGAAGCTTAACACAAAATGTGCCCTCTTAATAGGCGTGCGTACATTTGCTTCTTTTTATTTTTAAGAAAATCGGCGTCCGGTTTTTGGTGTGCTCACTTTTTTTGTTACTTCAGGAGCCCTTGTCCTCTTCCCAACGGATTTTTTCCGTAAAGTGAAAGCCGAAAGCTAACTTCTCGTCAAATGGATTCACTCCCCTTCAAACTTTAGTTACACGAAATAAAATGGGTAGGTAAACGTTTTTGTAATGTTTCAGAAGGGGAAGATCACTGTGAAAGTGCTTGTTCTCCAGTAGCAGGCCATTAACGAAAGTCATGGAACTATTAGGGAAGATTATAAAAAACAAAAGCAGGGTATGATTTCATTGGCATTGAGCTCGTCAATTTGAAAAAATATTTTTTAGTTTTTGTATAAATTTTTGATGAGTTGAAATTCATTGAGGAGCCGATAGAAAATGTCATATGTTAGCAAAGAAAATTAACTTGATTTCTATACCAACTAATTCGTCATGAAATAATAATTCTTACTTTACAAGAAAATTGGAGTCTTCTGCTTTTCAATATAATAATGGACGAAATAATCAATAAAAAAGAGGGTGCAAGATGGGAGAAAAAGAGTTCAAAAAATTTATGCTATGCTGACGGCGCTGTCGATGTAATAAGTCAAAATGAATATCATTACAAAGAATATCATTACAAAGAATGTTACATGAATTCAATGCTACAGCGAAA
>LYUA01000048.1:1507240-1520378 GCA_002093875.1 Calopteryx splendens | reverse complement strand
GCGAAATTTCTTCATTATACATAATTTTATTTCACCAAAATATGAACCTGTAATGTCCACATGATAGGACGAGAGAAGCTAATTCTTACAATTAGTTATTCCACAAAGCCATATTCCTTTAAAGCTCCTTTCCGAAAGAGACTAGTGGTAAAACCTTAAGTGACACCTTAGGTCAATTCTTTCAGAAAATGCAGCTGGACCGTGTTACGGGTATCATGTCTAGTTGAATAATGTAAATACCATTCTGCGTTCGGGTCTCGGCCAAGTTAAGTTACTTCTTTGTATGTATATATGATGTATCGTCATGCAATAATGTAGGTAAATTAATGGAAAGTTTGTGAGTATCGCTATTTTAACATAAGTTTTGTGCATTTATGAGCGTGAAAGATAAAGTCGATTAAGTTCACTAGCGCGGACTTAGGAGTAAGGTTTACAATAATAATGCCCCCAGAGAAAAAGACTGGATGAGGGCTGGAACTATCTTCATGGATGAATCAATGTTAAGAATCACCAGTGACCTAGAAAAGTCTTTAGCAGAAATCACACTAGCGTTTTCTTCTATTAGGAAGTTGGTATGTATTTTCAATTTAATTCTTTATAATTTTTGTGTTTACATTTATCCATCACTCTCTATTTCGATCTTTTTTATTTCCATTTTCTTTGGCTACACATGATGTGAGTACTTATTTCACATGTGTCAGGAATTTCTCCATGCTGAAGATAACGTCACAATAATTAGAAAAATTCATCGGAACAACAATTATGTCATTAATTAGTAGTTGCAATGAGCTATTGAAGAATATCTTTAAATGAGTCTTTTGGAATATTTTTTACTGAGTCTACGAGTAGATACAAATATTGGCTGTGTGAAGAAGGATATATAAATCAGATTAATCCTTTGTCTCACCAGATGCACTTTGATGATTGAGTCTGGTATTTCTAGGCAGCATAGCTAATGTAAGATAAGTATATTAGTAATCGGCGTTCACAAATCTTGAAAATTTACCCAAGGCATGAGTTTTTGTTTTTATTTGATTTGCACCATATAGATCACCATAGTATTACTTGGATTTCATTTTTATTGGGGTACCCACAGATTGAAACTTTCTTTAAACGGATTCTTATTTGAAATCGCTAATCCTTTTTAATTAGAAATTCAATGTTGAACTATCTTTGCAGAAATGTGTCTTGTGTTGAACAGTAACAAGTGTACTTATTTATTTTCCTGTGTAATTACAATAATCAATTACAAGTGAAGAAGTCAAGCTTACATATTGAAATGTTTCTTAAGGTAACCGACTTACAATTTGCATGCACAGAGAGAATAATAAGGCCATTTACATTGAGAAGAGAAACTTCGTGGCATTCGCTTTTGAATTTTCGTTTCCGTGGGAACATAGGGGTTCATGAGAGGAAAAAGCTCAGTTTTAAGCATTAAACTGGACATCAGATAAGTTTTTCACTATCGAAAATATAAGAGAAGCATGTGTTATTCAGTAATTTATCTTCCCATTGTCATGTTTTTCTTTTAATGGTGGACTGCCTTCCAACGAAGACAACGCCTCCACTTTCGAAAACGTCGCCAAAGTTGTCGTCTCCTTTCTCGCACTATTTGTATTTTTTTTCGACCGCAACCATCTCCAAAAACATAACTCTGAATGTCACTCCCCTACTTTTCCCCTCTCCCGTTTCTCTCTTTCTTCCTCTCGTACCCTCTTCACCCTTATCTTCTCTCCCTTTGCCACTTTCACTTTCGCCGCCATTACTTGCACTAAAATAAAACATCACCACCCTCCGCGGGAGATGAGATATATGCCAGCCGGAATTTTTCACGGCGTCCTCAAGAGTGAAGATAAATAATGATCACCGATGTGCTGTTTTGATTCGATTAGGTATGCCGATAAGCAGGAGGGTATATAGAACCATCGATTTTGTAGACGAATTCTTAAAAAAAGTTATCTTTTTAAAAGAGAAAGAAATGTCTGTTCCTTTCCTGTTGATTGAGATGTATATAAAATTTCTACATATCATTTTCGTTTATCGTTAGAAATTCAAGATTGGCATTATAAAACTAGGATAATTGAATGCATTAAAAAAAATTATTTGTGTTTTCTGGAGAAAATGTATTGCTATAGCAAGCAAAATCTGGGAAACTATTTAAGGTATTAATTGATTTTCACAAAAAATCGCAAAAATAAGTTTTGATATTTGAATTCAACTATAACTATTTTCAACTGTCCAGCAGTAATTTTAACCGCCTACTTTTTATATTTCTTCATTTGAATAGCGGAGAAAAGTGAAATTTATAATAATATTTATTAATTTTTGTTTTGATTATATGAACGCTGCTTGAAGGTCCCTAAAAATGAACAGAAAATGAAATTAGTTTTATCATAGAATAAATAATACATTTATATCAAGCCGAAACAGTGTTTAAGGAATTGCATGTTAAAAAAATAGATGTGTTTATTAATTTAGCATCGAATGAATGAGTCTTATTGATTCACTGTAACCCCAAAATCCCTGATAGTTATAAATGATATTTAGACAATATGAAAATAACTGAAGTTATATTGATACTTTATAAAATTGTCCATCGATAAAATTAATTTGATATTTGATCTTTTACTTAAACCATCCTTCGAAGAAGGAACGACTTTCCACATTCTGCATGCAAAGTTTTACACTCAAGCTAACTTTCAACTCAAGCTAACTCATGTATGCTTCATTAATAATCAATTAATATTATTTATTGCCGATTCCATTAAAGGTTCAGAATTTCACGTGCGCATAACATCTGAGCCTCGCAGGCAATAGGGACTCAGATGTGATGTACGGTTGTGTGCGAGTAACAGAAATACGAAGAATTGGCTGATAGGTGGCGTTGGGAGTAATGAGAGCGCTAAAAGCCCATCTCGTGACAATCGCGTGCTTCTTTCTCTCTCTCTCTCTCCCTCTTCCCATTTCCTCCATCTTCCTCTCGGTCCTCGTACAATGCATATTTTACGAGGACGACAGCCTTCGTGCCTTGTCGGTTCCCTTGGCTCTGCGGGGTCCCTCCCTCTGAAGTCGCTATACCTCAAAGAAGTGCCCTGCCTTCCTGCACTTCCCTTCTCCTCTCGACCCCACACCCCATCTGCCCTATCCCCCGTCCAACCTTTATTCTACCTTAATCGTTATTCATTCATTTTTTATTGTGCTCGTTTTTGTAGCCTCGCCCACCATTTGTAATTTCTCGCAAGGATCGTGAGGGGGGAAATCTTTTCATCTTCACTTCTTGATGTAAAAAAATGCAATTCCTTCCTTCTTCAGTTACGACGAGAAATTCCGTCTTGCTCTGCATTTGAATTGAGCCAAATACAAGAATGAAATTGATTCGTAATTGTTATTAATCAAACTATATTTCAAATATTACTCCTGAGATTTTGACATGTTTTTTTGTGTTCAATCTCAACTAGGTATGTCTATTTTTGACTATCGCTGCCACTCTCGCTTTCTCTCACATACTTTTCTCAATTCACTGTAGAAGATGCATTTACGTTCAGTATGGAAATTGAGTATTTAATGCAGGGAGTGGGATTACATGAGTCATTGCTAGCTCATTTAATTTATTAAAATTAAATATTTCGGATGTTGGTAAACAATTTGCTAGCGTATTTTAAATTGACATAAGCCAAGCAAAATATTAATGCCAATTAAAAACCAATAATGCGTGTAGGCACTATTGATCTAAGTTCACGGGCTTTATGTTTTACGCCAGGTATTTTTTTAACGAGCGTTTAAGTTATTGAAACTTCCCGCTGTAAATAATTCCTTACTTCTCATTAGGTCGTAAATGACATTTTCCATTGCCTTTCTAGTATTTGCAATGACGTTCGCCTTGAAAATTCCAAGGGCTTTGTTACCTACCTTATTTATGGCAATGGATCTATGTGTAGGAAGTAGAGCTATCTCATTGCCTGCGGCATCTGGTTCAAAGGGAAACGATGGCTGACTAAGGCTACATTGCCCATCACTTCTGCCCTCTCCGCCCTTAACACCATTCCAATTAAATCCTTCATCTGCAATAGTCACTTATGTTCCGTTTTCATTTCTCCTGGATTTCTTGGTACTCAGTCATCTTTTCATGACTCTTTTTCATCTCGCAAGTTTTCATGTAACACAATTTCAGGGTCTAAAATCTTGAATATTTTACTGCACTCTTGCGTAATCATACGGACTGGAGTTGTTGAGTGGAGTTATACTTCTTTCAAGGAGAATTTTTGGTTTATCTTATAGGAAAATAGACCGAATTGAACATTTTTTCATTTTGTTGATATTTTTGGTGACACACGGATAAATGTGAATATTGATAACGTTATTTTTTTATTTGAGGCCAATAAATGTTTTGTTTTCAGTTTTTTACCATTCGGGTATTCTACTTTGTGGGTGTAATTCGTGTCGGAAAGTATGTTACACGTTTACGTCGATGGTACTTCGCAGCCTGCGTTAATGCCCGTTTCCCCGATTAAAATTAAATAATGTTTTTTATTATGATTTAAAAAATGATAATTGGGGAGACACGTGAAGGGAATTCGGATTAATGCAATTGATTATGCATCGAAAGAATTGTGATGTCGATAACCCGATTCCCGGTGGCCGCAAGATGTTTTTGTCGCATTCTAGTACCTATTTATCTGGGTGTCATAAGGAGAAAATATCAAGTTCAAGGCTCTGTCAAAAATGAAGTTTGGATCTGAATCACTGAGATTCGGCAATTTTCCATCTCTAGTGACACGGGTACTTTAATGTCGGGCGATTGTATTTTTTTTCAATTTTGGATCACTACGATATATTAGCGAAGAATTTTGCGCCATCCACAGCCACATACATACTACTACCATCACAACGCATTAAGTTTATCTGAAGGGCTTCATTTTAATCATTGAAATAAAATTTTTTTGATAAAAAAATGTGTCGTCATTACCCGAATGGAGATTGAAGTACAAGTACATTTAAAATGAATTTCGTTATCGACTGCATAAAATTAATTCATTCGATTTTGATTACTGAACATTTGCGGTCTCCAAAAATTAAAGCTCATCTTACAAAACTGCCGACATTTCGATTTCTCTATAAATCATCTTTTGGGCAGTGACATTAATATTTATATGATGCAACTAATTGTGTGTACGAAACCACACGCTATATGAATGATGAAGTATTTGTTCTCCAAGCTTTCCTTCTGTGTTGAGTGTCACTTTTTCTCACGTACTGCTTTGGTGATAAATGTTCTGGTGCTGTATTTTAAAATAGCCATTGCAAAACCTAAGCTAATTTTATGTAAATTAGTTTAAAAATATTAAATAATTATTCCTGAATTACTTAATTAATTTTCTGCACCTGTATATCGATAAAGAAATCAACTTGACTTCTGATTTCTGATTCTATGGTTTTGTGAGAAAGTAAATAAAAAACGTAATCAAAAGGAACTATACAGGCATCATAATAGAGGTCAGCTTGATAGGTGACGTAGGGTTCACATTACACTAAGCTCTGTAGCATGTGAAATTCATATATTAAGTGTAAGTGGTGGATCAGTTCTTATCTCTGTGCCTCGCGAGGTTTTATAAGTCCTGATTTCCTTAATATTGTATAGCTTAAGATTAATTGGGGATTTTCCGAGGAATATCTGGATCTGAATTTGTTTTTTTTTCACCAGTATCATCTTTATTTGCCTCGCGTTCGCCTTACTTCGTTATGAATAGGAGTGAAAAATAAAATTCCTCTTAAATAAGGGAGCATTTTGGAAGGTGTTTGCGTGTTGATTGGTGTGGTACCCAATTACTAGTTCAGCCAAGTTCTCTATATCAAACCTATATAAAATTCAATTGATTTCTTATGCCGATATTTTCGTGGTTACGGTTAACGGTGGATAGGAATTATTAAGAGGATATGAAATATAATCATCGGACTTCACATAGGGAAAACACTTTAGGGACAGCTGGGTATTTGTGTTTAAAAACGGTTCCATAAAACGAATAGTTTAAATATTCGAAAGAAAAAGTTAAGGAGATGTGTCATCTCGCGTTGGCCCTGAGAAATCAAACAAGGTAGGAATAAAATCTACCCAGTTTCGTTAAAAATCCTAATGGACGAACAGATAGTGTTAAATGATCTTTAAAAATCCTTAATTGGGATCCATTGATGCACGAAGATTATATTAACGACCTAAACTACTCAAATAATTCTATTTTAGCATTGCATTGATTGATCCAACAGCGTGAAGTTCAGGGATATTGACTACTGGATAGACCGAGAATATCCGTCGCACATTCCGTGCCCATAGTAGCAGGAAGCATCACGTACGACTCTCGGAACTACGTAAAAATAAATATGTTACCATATGTTAGGAATCATCAGGTACTCCTATGGCTGATGATCTGTCGCACGCCCTTGTAGATGTTGTATTCACCGATGGCCGAAACTTTAGCGAAACCGGGTCATTTTGTGACCGAAACATGCATATCCGCCGAGCGTCATTCGTACTTTTTTTTCTCCTCTCTCCCTTAAAATATTTCCATCATTGTGACTAAAATCCACTAGATTGTTTGCAACAATTGTTTTCTTTCTTTGCAGTTTGTAATTTGCTTCTCCTGACCAAAGGCTCTATTCTTTCGTAAACCGGTGTCCTCCCTTGTCCTGCAAAGGCCATTCGAAGAGGTCACTGGCGTTTGGATTAATATCTTTGTATACCACTCAAATGAAATTTCTGATTCTTAGTACGTGTGAAGGGAATCTTTCCCGAGCTAATCTTTTTCAGGGGATATACTCCTGTAAGGATCCATTAGAAGGGAGTGCGAGAAAACCCGCATAGGTGTCGCGGAATATATTTTCCCGTATAGTCGTTCGTGTTTTGATGTGCGAGTTCCTCTATCATGGTCTTCCGCGTCGAGAGTTGTGCTCGTGCTCTCCGAGGCTGGTGACTAGCATCTGGCCTAATTATTGTAGCTTGCTTGAGTTAATTCCTGGCTATGATCAAGTGATATTTGAATGAATGTTTAGTGTGTGATCATGACTATTGTTTTATTTATTACTTTGTGACATCAGGATTAGTAACAAACCCCAATATTGCGGGCAGAGAAGTTCTCCCTTTTGATTTTACTCATAACTTGAAGGACTTTACAAGTCTTAACTTAAAGGACGCATTTTTTTCTGAAAAAAACCTTAAGACACGAGGTTATCAATGTGCAAATAAGGAAAAATTATTTAAATACATGATAAATTTACCGCCATTAAATGTTATATGTTAGAATATTTTTTGCTGAAAGATTGGTTTGCCGTGTGAGGAACTCTTTTCTTGCAGAATTCACGCGCAGCTTATTCTCTTTCAGCTGTCCTCCCTTCCTCTCGCGCGTTGTTTGTCCTGCGAAAGACCCACAATGAAAAGCCCTCACCTCACACCCTTGCACCCTCTTGACATTTCTCCTCCCTTCCACTCACTTCCCCCTGCATACCGATTCTCTTCAGCGCGTTCAGGTTTCCGCGATCCCTCTTCCCACTTGATCTCTTTCTTTACCCTCGGAATAAATCGCCTTCGGTGACGGAGTCGCTGTAATGAACCGACAAAGTAAGATGTCAGGAGTGTTGATGAATGGAAATGGGCGTTTTTTCTGCGCTCCGTGAGTAAAAAAAGTCCTATTAAGGAAAGAAAGAGCAGGGAGAGATGAAGTGGGCCAAGACAAAAGGATTGGGGATGATGGGATGGAGAGAATGGAAAGAGGAGCGAACAAGTGAAGAATGAAAAAAAAGGAATGGAAGAAAGTGCGTGTTTCCGAGTCCATGGAAGTTTTGATTCCCGTTTATTATAGGATACTCAAGTTAATAATCTCGAATAAGTCTCATCACGATTCTTTTGCTTCCCAGGCTACCAGGCCAATCACTGCTGGTGAATCGATCAAATCGGGAAGCTATATGCGACAAAAAATTTTGACGTGGAATTAATTACTCCCTTCTTAAAGATGTTCATATAGTGCACTGCGCCAGATATTATTTTTTGAGATTACTATGGTTGTAAGTAAAATGGTGCATTGATAATTTTTCATTGATATCCGCACAGCATCCGATATAAGCGCATAACACTCTACGCTGCGGACAATTTTGGGTTTAGAGGAACTCACTAGAGGAGATAGATCAGTATTTAATAAACCTTGTGAGGTGTTGAAGAGATTTTTTTTTGGGGTGCTAAGTGTTGAAATTTGGCTTTAAGCGTCGTGAGAGTTATTAATTATATTTGAAATTAATTTTTCATTAATAATTAGGGTTATAAATTGTCTTTACAAAACTTTCCTCATTTTTCATCATGGAAGAGTTAGTTACTCGCGGACCATTTTGGGAAAAGCTGTCGTGTACCAAACAAAAATTTTAGGCTTAACCGTAATGAGGCTTTAAATTAATACAAATTACTTTCCGAAAATATAACTAAAAAGACTGAAGGAAACGACGAAAGCCTCTGGTAAGTACTCTTTATGCAAATATTCTGATCATACAGTTTAAGTAGGTATTCAACCAACTGCATGTATTAACCCGGCTAAGTTTTAGTTACCACAACCAAATGTTAGGAAATACAGATAATTTTGAGCACACGATATAAAAAGTATAGTGGTCGATTCTCCTAAACTTCTCATTGTAGTATCAAACATCGGAGGACATTTTTCGTCAAGCATGACACTTTTTCCATTTCCAAGCCAAATATTAAAAATATTATTGATGCAAAAATTATCGCAGAATTTGGATAAAGGAGTTTTAATTATCATCCCACTTCAAGGTTGAAGGGCACCTGCGGACCTTGGCATGTTAACGTTCCCGTATTAACTAAATGCTCATTAATGCCCAAAAATAAAACGCCGCCCGACCCGTTCGTCGGGGTCACATGCCAAGGCGGACCAGAGGGTGGAGGCGGAATGGAGACCCTCTGAGGGAGGTGGTGAGAAGGAGAGGGAAGTAGGAAGGAATCAAGCGAGGGCGTGTGAGAAGACTCGAATGGACAATGGCAAAGGGAGTGGAAAGGATTAGGGGAAGAATGGAGGAAGGAGACTTGAGCTGCTCTTGGAGGGCTGGGCACTAAATCCTTTGCCTCGGATGGTTCTCTTGAGGACGGCTGAGGGAGTCGCCGGGGAGTGGGAAACGGGGGTCGATCGCGATGGGGCATACACAAGGCGGTCACTCACTGGCCGGCCGTCCTTTGAGGTCCTTGCCTTTTGCCTCATTTCTCTCCTGGCCCGTTTATATCGAAAGAGGGATTCCGCCGACATCAGCGGGTTTCCCACTGAGCCGACCTCCTCTCATCCTCTTTGAGCACCAAGCCCCCCCTTTTTCCGAGGGGATTAAATCCTTCCTCCCGTCGTTCCACTTGTGCGAAACACCGTTTTGAAAACTTTCTCTTTGAAGCCCGCCTCGATTTTTACTTCCATTTCTCACTTCTCTCCTCCTTGCTCTTCATTCTATGACTCTGCATCTCCCCCAGTGTACGTTCCCCCTTTTTTCGCTGCTCCCTTCTTTGGATCTTCCATTCCTCGATACGCCCAGCGGGTGGAAAGGAGGCACTCGGAAGAAGGGTCGTCGTCATCATGTTGCTGCATGAACTATTGCCTCGGACAGTCTTTCTTCAAATCGCTAGACATGCGTCCGTCTTCCTAGTTTTCTCTCTTTATGACGTAGATTCTTTAGGATCTCACGAGATTCC
Organism: Calopteryx splendens; assembly: GCA_002093875.1. Lineage (NCBI taxonomy): Eukaryota > Metazoa > Arthropoda > Insecta > Odonata > Calopterygidae > Calopteryx > Calopteryx splendens. The sequence goes on along the minus strand of LYUA01000048.1, from coordinate 1,510,654 downwards.
TCTTCGATCTTATTAGTGTGCTTTTATATTTTCGCAGCCTTGCTCCATACTTTCTCATCAGATTATCATATCTGATTTACATTTATCCTATTCTGTCCTCATATTCTCAAATTTAAGTTTTCATTTTCATTGCGTTCTCCTTTCGAAACAATCTTCATATACCTAGTTACGAGAGGAAAGTGAAAAAAGTATTTCCGAAGCAATTGATCTTGAATTTACTGTCGAAGTGCATGTTTGAACAACTTAAGTACTTTATTTTGATCAGCTTTCCTTTATTTCTCCTAAGGATAAAAGGACTTTTTTGAACTACTTCTTCCTTTAATTTTATCTTAAAATCTTCCTCTTTTTCGAGCATCTTAATTTTTTAACGACTCTTTCATTATATCCCACGTTAGACTTTTCTCTTTGTCATTCTCCTCGATAGGAGTTCAGTTAAACGTATTCTTTTTAGTCTTTTTTGCCTTGTCCTTTCACTTGATGTCCGTTACAGTTGCACAGCAAAAATCGTGACTGTAACCACGACACCGGCACCACCAGTGCTGAATTCCGTGCGTTGTATTGTACCAGATAGTATCCATCAATCGTAATAGCCGGTTCATCGAACAGATTGATCTATAGTTGGATGTTAACAGGCTGCATATCATGAAAAAAAGATTCTCCGTTATTCGCCTTGATGAGATTACATTCTCTCGGTTTGATAAAAACATCACCGAGAGTTTTTAATTGGATAGAGTTTTGGTATTGGCTATGTGTCCTCTTAAATTATCGCCTTCTTATAATTTTTTTATCATGTAAATATGGATTTTTAACAGATTAACTCGATTTATTGTAGTGACAGTTTTTGGCATTAGGTTATTAAGACGGAATTTTCTTTTCATAAATCTAGGTTGGATTACTAATTCAGTGGAATGCCATTTTTTGGATAGTCGTATTTTGGTAGTTCGATTCAGTTCAGATTTTTCTTATAGCACATGCCGGCGTGATTATCTTTTTTTATCCATTTTTTCCATTTATTTGCTGATTTTCTAATAGGATACATAGCAAATATCCGTTCCCTATTTTTTAAAACTTCTTTCAGAATTTTGTATTCATGTTTTTTATCTCAACGTCTGCGAAGTCCTGGAAATTTCCACAATGTGACAGTCATTACTCTTATTAAGTAGTGGTGCATCAACACAAGTGGCGATATGGAACTTGGATATTTAGTTGCATCAAAAACAATATATTTATATTAAATTGAAACGAGATCTTAGTTGGAAAGAAAAATGCTATGATTAATACAGAATCAGTCACCTCTTAGGATCAGCTTTCTCCATCGATTCCACACGTTTACTCTCATTTCGGTATTATATTTGTTTTGCTAAGGTCTTAAAACCACAGTATCTACTTTATGATTAAAGAGATGATGATGGCGCTTCATGAGTAAAAGAAAGAAATCCAATGCAGCGTACAATTCAAACAGTATCTAAAAAGATAAGTATTGATAATGGACAATGAAATAAGTATGCACTTTTCCACAGAAGGTTTATTGTACAAATACATCATCTGTGGAAAATTACAAATTTATTTCACGTCTTCAAATTTATCTATTTATTTCTATGGATGACTTCAACCGCAATTGACCTAGAAATTTGAACTCTATAAGTATTGATATTTAAAAGCGAGATTTTACACGCTTATGATCCTAGACGAGCTGTCAATTACTTAGAAGTATCTTGTGGAATGAAAACAACCTTATTTTGATTTGGGTTTCATTTGATTATGGGATTTTATATTATGATGAAGAAAAATATTGCACATTTCCTTCATTTTTCCTTATGTCTTGATTCAATTTTCCTCCCACTCCGCATGAATGTTTTTAGATATATGCTATCGACATTTAAGTGTTGTATAACTATTCTACTACAACCCAGGACTGAGGGAGTTATGAAAGAGCTCTGGTGTTACTTTGTTTGTGCTAATAGAATTTATGTAGGGTGGATGTTGCTTTTGAAAAGGACACTTGTAAGATGTGAAATTGTTTGCTAAGTTATAAGCATGCAGGCTGAATTTATTATTCCCTCATAATTTCATTCGCAAAAAAATTCGAATTCGTGCTCGTATTTATAAGATATATTTTGCGCTGGTAATGTCAGCTCATTACAAGCCATGCCTTCTGAGACTAGCAGGGAAGTCATTCATTCAGCTAACAACTGATGCTCTCTATCCGATGATTGCCGGACGATCCAATTTGAGATACGTAATTAGAATCTCGATAGTCAATTTGAACTTTAATGGAGCTGATACTATTAAGCCTGGAAGCTGGTTAATTAACTACCTTGATACACGACTAAGTCATAAGTTCAATACCTATCCTTTCGCGTCTCGAGTGAAAATATCCTCATTTAATTAATTACTTGGCATGCCTACCCCTTCATATGCTTCACCTTAAAATTTAAAGGGCGAGATAAGATACATATCGGTCTATTTTAAGGTTCCCCGACACTTTCGAGTTTCTTCCTACTGATTCATCACCCTTGGCCCATCCATTCTCCCCCGCCGCTCTCCAACCTTCTTCCCCCCCTCCTGCGGCCTTACAACTGCAGAGTCAGCCAGCCCGCAGTCGGTAAAACATCTCCGGATTCAACGCGTAGCATTTACCACCGCACTCTTCCCTCTTCCCTCCCGTCTCTTCTTATCCTCAACACCTACCTCATTCTATGCCTATCTCATTTCCACTTTTTTCCTTTCTTTCTTCCAGCCCCCAACGCTCTTTTTTTTGAATTCCTCGCCACTCCGTTCCCTATCTCATCCAACTTGCCGCTTGATTTATTTGCCATTTTTAGACCGTTACCCTTTTGTCTTGTATGCTGCCCCGGATACCACACGCTTCTCAAAGCCCAAAAAAATAAAATAAAATGAGAGGGTCCGGAGGGAGAGGAGGTGAGGAGTACGGTGCTTCCATCCACCCACAAGATGGACGAAGTATGCCTCCTATTCCTGGCTTCATATCTTTCTCGCTCAATCTTTTTTTTTTGGTTTTATTTTTTCACTAAAGCCATTGATATTCATCTTATTTCTTCCTCGCATTCCACTTCTTTCCTTGCCCTGAGGAGTGCCAAAATGGAGTATGAGGACAACCGGAAAGGAAGGCTTCGGACTTGTTTCTTTCGCGAAGCGCAAAAAAAATATATTACGAGATTTCCGGGTTGGCAATTATTATTTGTAAATGGTAGAGATGCAATTAAATATGTTCTCTTATTGCATTTAAATTATTTTTGTTACTTATTTTAAGTCCTATTTCATATTAAGCCTGTTGAACAAGTAAGTAGTAGTAAATTGTGTGGTCTCAGGCGTCACTTTGTGGAAGCGAGACATATGGAGTAGAAACACTTGGTTTTTCCACATGAACTTTATTACTTACGACCTAGGTTT
>LYUA01000048.1:1491664-1507201 GCA_002093875.1 Calopteryx splendens | reverse complement strand
CCTGAGGATGACTTTGTAAGTCGAAACCTAGGTCGTAAGTAATAAATTTCATGTGGAAAAACGAAGTGTTTCTACTCAATAAGTAGTAGTAGTTATTAGGAGAGTTGAACGACGGCTGAGGTCTTTTGTGCCAATATGGATAGGTGGGTAATATGGTAGAGGCCGGATTTTCAGGGAATGGAAGCAGTGTGGAGAGAAGAAACCCGACGTAGGCATTAGCCTACTCCTAGCGAAAGGCGCCAAAGGGTCAACAGTTTAACGTCCCATCGGACGGACGGAGTGGATCTTATTGCTCTCCATATAGTAACCAAGTAGGGATCAGGTTGCCATTGAAAAGAAAAACTTGCCACTACCGAGGTCCGAACACACTATGGTTTAGAGTTTCTTTGATAATTGGTGATAGGCACATAAAATAATCCGAATAAGTAAGCACGCCAACGTGATTTCTGACTTGTTACTATGCCAGGTGATCTTAGGCAACGAAAATTTAAGATGCTTTGCAGGTCATGTCCTGCGACTTACCATTCAATAGCGTGCGGAGGATGTGTTAAAAAACTGTCCATAAATTGTGAAATGGATACGGGTTAATTTCACTAAATTTTTGTAATAGTAGAGAAACGGTTTAAATGGTCTCATGTGTTTCGTTAAAGTGAAATCTGTTGTGTTGATTTAGAAAAACCGTCATTTCTTAGAGGTTACCTAGTCTGGTGAATAGATAATTTCTAAGTCTCTATGCTAATCTCATGTAGTCACTAGACAAGACAAGATTGCTGGGCGAAAATTACTAGCGTATGCAGGCGTTACTAACTTGAACCTCCTATTGAGTAGGCCTCAGAATGTTGTGCATCCGTGCAGAATATTTCTGGCAATGCGTTGAGAGAGGATAATGCACTTTGGAGAACCACCAGACTAAGGAATTGGTGGATTAGGCACGGTGTGAAACAAAGTGGATGCGTGAGGAACTTAAAAGGGAGAAGGGATGGTAGAATTGTGAGGCCATCAAGGTCTGAAGAACTAAGCGTGACATAGTGAAAAAGGGAAGATTGAAGTCTCCTTTTTTTTAAAAATTACGTGCTGACGCTTAAAGAGGCATTAGAATGCCCACTCAGACGGGAAAAATTCATGAATCACTCAATCATCACAATAAATTGAGAAAAATCGGGTAGAGGTCCAGGTGATTGGAAATGACCGGTACCAAGGTACGTCAATTGGGGATGTCGAATAGGGAAGACATTTCTTTCGTGTTGATATCGAGAAATACGCGATTATTGTCGCTCATCACAGGTTCAACCCTATTGCGAAAACCAAAAACAGAACAGGAATGGCCACGGAGTGATGGCGGACAACAGGGGTGGATGGGAGGGGTGGGTTCTCACAACTCACGAATTGATAGCAAAGATAAGAGATATTATTCCAAATGAGTACCGAAGAGAATCTATGAGGTCAGATTCAAGATTTTACAAACCATGTGGATTTTCTTATTATTTCATTTAAGTTATAATTCACAAATGAAGATTTTTGAGAGCATAAAATATAATCGCATTTCAGCATTTAATTAAAATTTGATCTGGGTATCTTTTCAAGTCTATTAAAAGCTACATGTATGCTTAAATGCCCAATGCCTTTTCTCATCAGCCTGCATCAATCACAAGTGATGAAAAGTTTATATAAAGATAGTCTACGAGTTTAAGGAAAGTGGAAAAAATTTAAAATCTTCAGGAAGTAATAAATCTTTTGAAATTTGTTTATAATACTTACTCCGCAGGCATTTAACGAATAAAGTAATACTTATATATTTACTTTGGCCTAGTTCGCTGACCGAGTGACCGGCGACATAACTTTTTGGGGATGGAGTTACCAGTGATAGATGAGAGCTTGATGAAATACGGTATTATTAAAGATATATCGTTGGATTTACGTCTGTGCGTCCATTTGTTGTCAGTGCAAGAATTATGAACGAAAGAAATCTTTCCCTTCCCGGATCCCCTATCGGCCGCTGTCATGCATGCTATAGCTGGGTGTGGCGGTGGGTGTATTTCTTGTTTTTCATTTCGTCAAAAATAAACTTTCTCTTTTCGAACAATGATAACTCGAAACTATATCTTTCTTCACATATCCCTCTTACTCTTCTGTTATTTCTTCCATTATAGTCTTCCCATCTTTTCTACGTACATGAATTTCCTGTGTAGCTTTCATTCTCTTCATGTATTTCATGTCATAAACTGCATGGGGATAAACCTCAAATTATGAATAATATTAGGCGTGTTTACTTGCACTCAATATTGTTACATATTTAATTTATATTTCATGAAAATAAGATGCATATACGTGAGGTTCCTCGACATACGACCTTTGTATGTAGTAAAGACTAAAGTCGAAGTACCCCGAAGATATGAAGCCGTTTTTACATATTGAAGCATGCGTAAATTAAACCTTTAATTTGTCCATATGGTAAATTGGTGTGCCCTTGTAGGAATAGGAATTCTATGAGGAAATTATAAAAAAAACTGGCCATATTTATCAGAGAAATGCTAGTTAGTGAAACGATGCTCGACATATGATTTCAGAGCTCCGCCAAAACCTAGCTTTTATTCCGCTAATTAGTCGTTATAATTTTGTAGAGAAACCATAATTCCTTCTGTATGATTAGTGTGGTGGAAATAGACTCCATTACCGACATTACCACAATCAATTACATCGGTTGGGGTCACTATAGGTTCGACGACCTTTACGTGCATATTCATGTGGACTTGGTTTTTGCAGTTTTACAATGATCGCGGTAATGGATCCGAAGGTTGTTTTAATGGATTAGAGCAGAGATTACCACCAACTAACCTGATTCCTTGATTTTGATATCTTTATCACATTTCGAGAGAATTTTTTAGACAATTTCATGTACCAATTTGGTCTTTTTAACTTCACACATATTGAAAAATATTTTTTCTACTTTATAGTATTCCACCACCACCACAGTTATCCAACCAATGGTTGGTTTTGATTTTGGTAGTCGAAGATATAACTCATCTCGCACTAAGCCTTATGGTATGTGAAATCCATGCATCATCATATAATTGCCTCGTGATATTTGGAATTCTTACAGTCACTTTCTCTCTGCACTCTCTGATTCTGACTCTGTGATTTCCCATTAAGATCGCAGTTATCAGATAATGTTACAACTTGGATGAAAGGGAATGTGCTGGATATGTTATGGGTCATCACCTGAACCCGAGCTTGTATCCTTCCGGTCAGTAGCTGAACGTTCTGCCTACTGGCAACCCCATCCTGTAAAAATTACGGAACTTAAGTTTCTGATACCCGTTTTTCAAAATACTGCATCATGCTTCAAGGTAGGCTCATTATAATTGTCGATGAACTCCCGTTTATTCCGATTACCATTTTGAGCCTGCGTGTTACCCGGTGAAAAATATATAAAAAAGGCAATTTTCGTCCGTAATATCGAGGAAAATTGGTAATTGGAATCCAGAAAATGAGTGTGTACTCTGGGAAGGTCAATAGTTATTTTGCATTATAATTATGCTAATCATAATGTTTGACAAGAGGAGGACGTTTTATTAATAGAACATGTTTTAGATTGTAGAATAGATTTGAACATTTAGTACACTATGAATATATATATTATAGACTTATATTAAACTTATAAAAATGATTTATATTGATATAAAAAACGATGTGGTTGAAAGAAAACGTATGTGAATCTTTAAAAAACTCGTATTCATTGACATTGTCATTTGTTATTAGGTACCGTAAACTTATTAAGCCACTGTTCTCTGATAAATCTTGTGGTAGGGATTTAGATATGAGAGGAAACTTTACTGCTTCCATACTTATTTGTGATTTTACTTTTTCGTCTTTTCATTTGGATTTTACCTTAAGGTATAAAATTGATCAGAAACAATGTAAGAGCCATGAATACTACACACAAGCTCTCTATTTAATGGTAAGCTCCTAAAATGAGTCCCTTTCTTTTGGTACTGCAAAATAGAAGTGTAAAAATTATGGAGATAAACTACAACAATTTGTAAAAAAAGTATTCCGTATTTGTGAAAGAACTTTTATTTGAAATTTATAGGTCTACCTATCTGTGCCCTGTCGATGCATCGAACACTATTTTTAAGAAGAAAAGTTGTAGGGAATCCTGGGACAGGGTCATACTACCTACGTCCGTGCAAGTGATCTCCTGATATCGGGGTAAAGACTTGATATTAAAGAACATAGTTTTTCGTAAGAGAAGGATCTCTATGTTCATTATTGTATTTGTTTTGGTTGCGAAAATGACAAACTTAAAGGTTTAATGAAATGAAAAATCCAATAATTGGAAGTGAAATTTCTGTTAAGAAATCCATTAGTTTCACTTGCTATCTCCTTGTCTGATAGACTGATATATGAGTAGTGGTACCTCGGTTATTTATGCATTTCGTAAGGTAATTGAAAATATCTATTTGATTTCCCGAATCATTATTGTGCTTGGAAAGAGAATTCTTTCAAGACTAATTATTAAATCAGTAACGTATGTTTCCGTGAAATTACCTTTCTCAATTTATGCGACAGTAAAATAAGTTAAATGCTTTCTTTTACAAAATATGTGGGTTGTTAACATTCATTATTTATTCATGCGTCATCCTCCAGTAATGTTGCTCACTTCTTCCCCCTGATCGTTTCATCTCCACGCATAATTATACTGGCGTTCAGTAGAGAACCGACGTTTACTCGGTCCCACTTTTCTCCTATCCCTATATTTACAAACCCTTAAGAGGCGTATTAAGTCACCGGACTTAAATAGAGTCGTTTACAGGCGACTTTATGCGCTCGATTGTTGAATGCATTGATGTGCCATCGATGGTGGAGGATTATACCGTGAGATCCTCCTCATCTTGCAAATTCTCCTCTTTCCTTCCTCATTCCTATTCTCTCTCTCCCTCTCTCTTTCTCTCGCTCTCTCTTTCTCTCCCCTACACACACGCGTCATCTACCTCTCACATTTCCAAAAAAACTTTTGCATACACCTCAGAGCGTTTTGTTTAACGGATTCGACTCGCATGTTCGGAATTCGTGGCATGCCGCGAAACGAGGGGTTTCTCGGGATAAACGATTGGATTCCAGGGGACTGTAGTGGCCGATGGTGGGAAGCGGGTTTGAAGTAGGGGTCTATGGTCCAAGGAATGGGTTCACGTTCATGGAGGAGGGGCGGAGGGTTATATATCCACCGTGGGAGGGCACGACGGTCAAGGTCGATTCGAGTCGCTTGTGGATTAGCTATGCATCTATGCTTCCTCCACGCGCCGAATGAATATGGAAAAAAAATCATCCTTCGGTGGACGACGGTAGGAAATTCAAAAGAGTCACCTACATATACATGTATGGACACCCTATGGGCTAACCAACGATGTGTGTAAGAGATTTCCTAAATAGTATGTTATAGAGTTATCTTTGATATTGTGTCTAAACATGATTTAGAGCTTAAATGTTTGCGCAGGCATTCCTTACAATCATTTTCAGGTGGTCAATGTCAAAAACTGATGAATAATCATTAATATACTATGCCTTTTTCTTTGTTCACTTCGCTTCATTGTCTTAGTCTCACTGAAAGCACCTAAGACCCCTTTGTAAATGTTGATTTCGACTATGGGTATACTCTATAAAAAATTTTGTATTGTTTTTATAAGGCACTGGACGATATTATGGCTGTCATGAAACAATCATTCGTCCACTTCAATTGCGATACCGCCTTTCGTGAGCCTATCATTTGTGTCCTTCGACATGCATAGGTTTCCCTTGTAGAGTCGAATTTTTTAAACTGAACCATTTGTGCTTTTTTTTAATAGAAATACCACATCTTCCCATTGATAAATTAATTGGTTTGGTAAATTTTATGTTATTTTGATTTATAATTAGATTTTGGAGACTATTTTATTCTGCAGGTACTTATTAGGTTTGAACTACTTCAAAAATTAGGTCTGCCAGTTAATAGGAGTTCGTAGAGGTTTGAATTGCAGCTCCGACATGACTGCACTGTAGAAAGTCCTTTGAATCCCGTAACTCGTCCATAGTAACCAGGCCGATGCGTTTGACCTCTAGGGCAAGTTGACCTATCAGCTGTATCTGTGACAAAGTGACGGTGATTTTATTTGCCATCCGAAGACCTCCAGAATGACTTTCGGTGATTGAAAAAATAAATTTTGCTTTGTTTCGAAATGCACTGCGCATTATTAATTTTATGCCAAAATATTCTTGCGAATTATTAAGATTTTGACATTTTTTTGGTGACCTGCAAATAGAGGGATCTATCGTGTAGCAATTACTATTTCTGCTCAATGATGAGAACTTACGTATCTCAGATTTAACACGCCTCACGGTGCGCGTCTTCGTCGGAAGTGTTTCAGAACGTCATGTTGAACCTTAGCATAGCATTGATTACATTCAACTGTGAGAAGGAGACTATTTTGTTTTAAAAATGATTTCCATTCATTGCTGAACGTATATGGATTCTAAGGTGCATCGAGATTTTTTTCACACTATTTTACTTCAGTTAAGGAAAAGACTATTTTACTACTGTACAATTTCCTTTATAAACAACCATCGGGTGTTCTAAAACAAAATGGAAAAATTTTACGTTTTGCGGAAAGATCTATTTGTAGTGTTATTTCGCTAAGCTCTAGTGTCCTCAGTGAGTATTTTTTGCATCCCAACATCCCAGAATCATGAGAAGTGAATGTTTGAGAGAAAGTTTAATCGAATAGTAACACCAGCGGAATTTGATCTTATTTTAGACTAGGGTTGAGACTGCAAGTAACTTGTATAATTCTCTAAAAAAACTTTTAATATGACTTTAATGAAATTTCAGGCTTTTAAAAATTAATTTTTTACTGTAGCGGAATAGTTTCTGCTCATATATTTACTGTGTGCGTTCCTGTCAAATTGAAAACCCGTAGTATTTACTGTTGGAATAAAATATTACTTAGATTATTGCCTCCTGAAACACCGCTCTGTTCTACTCTCTTATTATTTATCATGGCATGGAATTGTAGGATTTATAAATTCTCGCCTATGCCATTATGTAAGATATGTCAGATTTCTTAAGAAACTAATCAGTTAAAATGCCAATCCCTTCTGCCCCTGTAATTTGCAAATTTCGAATGATTTCCCTCTTATTATCAAAAATACTTCGTCACAAATTGCATGGGAAGGCAGTTCATTAACTTCAATTCTTGGAAACTGCCTTTTGGCTATCTTAGCTATGTCTCCGTTAGCCTCATTTCCGAACTCTCTGATTTTTTTCTCCGCCATTATTCTTGGCACCGTAAGATAGCCTCTTCGTGTCGCTATAATTCGACGCGATCTTTATCGCCCTTGAAGATTGCAGGGCCTTAATCTTCAAGCGACGCAAAACGCGTGGGAACGTCACGCCTCCCGTTACCTATGGTTTTCTTTTGTTTCTTGACAGCAACATTTACCTGTCGACCCCTTAGGTCTGTCTCACTCTTTGTTTCACTCTTTTGCAGTCTCATCTTCCATTGGAATCAAACTTCCAAATCTTTCAAGGAGGAGGGCCGAATACTTGCTTCCTCGTTATAATGTGATTGCGTATCGTTCAACTGGAAGTCACGATCGGGTGCAAAGTGGCATCACGATCAATGCTGGGACTTTAAATGTCCCGCGGACACATGTAATGGATTCTTTAGGTGGGAAAAAAACAGGAGATAAATGAGTAGTTTTCTTTGGGCTTATTCTTTTTGATCCAATCCTCATATATATTACAACCCCCTGCAATCACTGAGACTCGGGTCTCTAATTTTCGTCCGAAATAAGAATTTTGCTGACTCTCCAGTTGATTTCGATTTAGTGAAACGAGAAAATAGCCATTGAAGAATTCAATCTCATAGACTATATTAATTAATCACTGAATTTGGCGGAGAGAGGTGATTCTGGCTTCTTTTCTGAATAAAAAAGGTGAAAAAGTAGCGAATTATTATAATCCGTGCTATTGACGATATAATACTTGCCACGATTAGTGATTAATTCATAGTTGATCGTTTCCTTTAATTTATCACTCACATAAATTCAATATAACTAGCGTAAATAAATATTTCTAAAATGCTTTAGACATGGTCTTCGTGAAAGTTAATGACCGTGGTTCAAGTATCGCATTTTTATGTCTTATTAATATCCTGTCTACAGATATTTTTTCTTTTCTTTCTTCTTCTGAATCTTAAGAAATAAAATTATCTTTCAATCTTATTTACAGCTCTAATATGCCCTTACCCGTTTTTGTAACAATGCATTAAACCGTTTTATTATATATATCTTTAAACTTCTTATGATCGATCTTCAAACATTTTTGTTGTGAACTCATATGGAAAATACAGAACAATTTTAAATTAGTTTTTTGATAAATTAAAATACCGTATCAAAAGAGAGAATTTCGCTGGAATTGAAGAGATTAAAAAAATGTTTTATGGGATTTATATTACAATTTTAGTTGCTATTAAGTGAATTAGAGTATAATTTGTTGATTTAAGTATGAAAATTAGTATCTTACTTGAGTTTTATAACAAGTGATGCAAATATTATCTACCAGTAACATTCTATATTTTCTTAATCTAAATTTAACATAGTAGGTTGCCATTTGTATTTTGCTCCGACGGTTGAGATTTAAATAAATTCTCTTTTTATACTACCTACTCATCAGGTTAGTTAAGCCAGCTTCATTTCATCCCAGTATTTTTGTGTCAAAATTACTTTCCTCTAACCGTGAATTCCTATATTTTCAGTTTTAATACTATTTGATCCTTGTGCTTATGATGATTTCTGTGTAACCGAATGTAATAAAATGTGTAAAAATTGTAGGCACACCTGTTAGGAATAAAAACCGATTAATACATTTCTATAATTTGTATTTTCTTCTAAGTCCTTTTCTATTGTTTTACTAAATTGTAATCCCTTAAGAATTTTTTTTCATTATAGTGAAAACATTCAAGTACATGAGCAGTGGAGGTATACATTTAAAGCATTTCCATGGGCCGAGAGGAAGTAGGCAATATCCCGCGAATATTACATCCTCCCTCTTCATAGTGTGACAATTTCAACTGTCCGTGCATCACCGTAAGAGGCACAATTCGTAGGTTTTGTTAACCCTTGAGGGTCTGTTGCTGATTGCGGTGGCGCTGATCTTCTCCGATTTCGAGCCATGTAGCTTGGAATGATCTGTGGAGCAGTGCTTGCACTCAAGATAAACACGTACCTTTTGTGCCTTGTCGTTGAGGATATCTCACGAATGAAATGGAAAGAAGGGGCATGCCGGTTATGCTCTTTTGCATAAACGTCTATTTAAACCTCTTTACATAAATGATCTTAGGCCTTCTCCATGTCATCACAAAGTTAAACGCCTCTTTTAGTCTCCACTCGTAAGTCCACACCTTCATCATGGAGGTGATTCTACTGCAAACCATTCTTCCATGGCCCTAATCTGTGTCTTTTTTATAACTTTTTATTCATTTTCTTTTACTGTAATTCATATTACATGGTTGTGATTAAAGGAGCACATTTTAATGCCTGATTTTTTAAGTTACTTGTTCATCGCAACTGTATGTTTAATTTATACCTTTGGGTTGAAACGGGAATTGAAAGAGGCATTTGTAACCTATCTGATATTCACTTTGGAAAATGGGCCTGTAATTATTCCAAGTGTAGTGCGTTCTAGATTTTTTTTCATTTTGATTAGTGGACGATGTCTTATTAGCATAAATGAACCACTTACGCTATAAATGGAAACACAGCACCCAGTTTCATTATTACTGAAATAATTAGTGTTAATAGAAAATGAGAGATTTATCATAATTATATAGTGTTAAATTCGTTATTTACAAGCTCTTTCATCTACAAAAGCTAATTAAGCGTTTTGGCTTACGATGCCATAAAAAAGGTGTTGAATTAAAAATGACAATTTTTAAAATATTTTTAGTTATACCATGTAACAGAAATTTTGAAGAAAATTTAGATTTTTACCTCCTGTTAACCGTGTTATGTTAATTTTATGTGCTCATGGCAATGGAGGGAGGGCTCAAAAAAGGTTAAAAATTAATTTTGTTAAACTCCAAAGGTTTTTATTTATAAATTTTCGGAATAAACGATAGTGAGGCATTAACAGGGCGCAGGTTCGACAAATTCTCTGCCCGCTAAATATATATTGCCTAGGCGTACGTCGTCAGAAATTAGTTCAAGGGATAATTTATTACACTAAGAGTGGATCTAAAAACTCACTACAGAATAGTGAGGACCGAAGAAAGAGCGATTAATTGCATTTACACGTTCTCTGAAATGATAACTGAAAATTTTCTTTCAGCCGTAATTATTATAAGGCCCAAAAATTCTACAATATTAAAAAAAGGAATTGAAGGTAGTCGTCGTCTTGGAGTTGTTCAACACATGTAGGTATTTAACTGTATTCACTCAAAAGTTCAGAATAGGTAAAATAGTTTAAAAGTACTAATTTGAGCTGTTATAGGAAAATGTTTGAAAACATAATCTCCTCGTCTTTCCAGTGTGTTAGATTTATATCTCCTGAATTTACAAGCAAATATTTCTCCGTGAATAATCTTCATATCTTTTTTAATACTCAATATACTTTGAATTGTGGATTTTCTCTCGATCAGATTGGTCACACATTGAATAAAAAATACAAATTTGCAGCCACGACATCCTTTATTAACGTCTTATAAGGAATACACTTGAATTACTTTCTTTATGAGTGTGACATTTTTATAATCCGAAGCCTGCATCTTAAGGTATCATCACCGGCTGTTTATCACTTACAACCAATCTCGCCTTTGCTTCCATCACACATCTGAAATACAAATGAACGCTTATGTTCCCCCGGTTCTATATCTCATTTGTAACGATCTGGAGATATTGTTTGCCGATATGATCATTTGTCAACCCGAGTATCGCTTTTAAGCTTGTGATAGATTGCTTGTCGCCGTAAGATGTAGTATTATGCATAATTTCCTAGCAAGACCTACTCATCTTCTCTCTTCCATTTCCTCTTGTCTTGACAGTCTTTCGACTGTATGTCAACGCCGATCACCTCGTACATCAGATTAAAAAGAGAGATTCAGGTTTACGATGATTCTCCAGTTGGATTAGAGCTTTGGACCGCTTGTTGAAGTTTCCACGCGAGTTTGACCCAGTCGTTGAAGTTTCCTGGGGAGACCTAAAAAGAGTTGATCGCAATTTATTCTCCACCCGCATCAAGTGCGCTGATCTAAGGCGTAGAGTTATTTACCTCTCTCACAAAGCATCCCACCCTCCAAAAATAATACTGGATCGTAAATCTTCGGAGTAATTTTATGCGGCCTCTTTTTGTTGCGGGCACTTTTTTTTTATTACGACGACGTCTCCGTGGTTCGAACACGTTTTCACGCTCAGCGGTTTCATACGGGTGAAGTTCCAACTTATGGTGACCGTTGGAGGGCTATGTTGGAATGTATTGGGTGTAGTACGGTCTCCCTTTGCCGCCGTGTGACGCGTGGTATGTTTGAAGAGGTTATGAAAATGTAGGGAGCCAAGGTTTATCAATGTTACTCGCGTAGTTTGTGTGCGAATAATTCTTGTCCGCTCGTACGCCACAGATAGAAATAAATAAATATTAAAATTTAATTGCGGGCGGATTAAGGATGAACAGAATTTAGTCAACCAAATTGTATATAAACTTTGCGTATGCTGTTTACGTGGGATAATATCGCATGTAACGTACCTCTGCGTCTACGTTTTTTTGGTAAAGAATAAGTACATGTGGTAAGTTGGTTCTATGTACTCTTGATTTTTATTAATGTGGAACAAAACAACCAAAGTAATCCAAAAATAGTTTACTAAAATCTTTTGTGTCCCTTGAATTAATTTCCAAGGCATGAATTTTCATTTGTGGGCTATGGTTCATTCGAATATTGGACAGGAAATCCAAGGCAATTGGAAATCCTGAGGTTACTCCGCTGAGGCAGCACTCATTTGTAGGAAATGAGTAAGAAATTGCCTCTGATTAAAAATGGCAATCTGGTGTGAATTCAGAATTTGAATACCTTTACTTAATTTGAATACCAGAGTAATTTCTTATTTCGTGTAATGTCGATGGAATATATATATATTATATACATACACACACACATATTAGTGCTTAAATCATAATCGTTAAATAGATTCACTGTACTTTTCTAATCATTTTGGTGCATGAGCTTGAAGTAATAAATATTTGCTCTTCTCTTTGCTGCCAGAACGAATATGGTAGTTTTTTTATAGCTTCTGCTAATTGCCTTCCCGTTCTCTTTCCGCATACTTCGTTACTACATGCTACGTCATTTACTTCCGTTGATTTCCTCTTTTTATCGTACAAGCAGTTAAATTTACGTTAAGTATGTAGATGCAAGTTTGTCATGAACCAAGCCCATTTGTCCACTTCTCTTTTCAAAATTGAATGTAATATATGTGGTCTAGCATTTGGGGAGTCCCTTGCAAACACAATGTCCGGTCGTTATGCTTTTTTTACTATGGTTGGCCACCAACGGGATGTAGTGCGCAATAATATGGGCTGAGAATTCATTGCTCTTAAAGTACATCTTAGCGAATAGGGACGAACAATGACTAATTCTTCTGATTTGACTTTTGTGGCGCATTACCGAACAGGAAACCGTCAAGCCGTTCCGAAAAATATGTGTGTATAAGCAGTGAAGGTATCCCCACCCACACCTTCCTTCCTCCGTATCCATTCCCTCCCCTCTACTCCGAGTCATGCCATATTGATGTTGGAACACTTTCAACGTCGTATTTCGGTGGTTTATCACGGGGCGTATACAAGGACCTTTGAAAAATCACGCCTCTTTAACGACCCTTGAATGTGGGCTGATTTGCCTCAGGGGAGGAGTGGGAGGAGATCAAAAAAGCTGTGACCCCTTTTTTCCACGCCGCCTTCTCGTCCCCAGTGCTCCGCACAAACGTTTACGGCGAGGTCCCCTCTTCCATCCTCGCCCACCTCTTCACCTCATCGTTCTTTCTCACTCTCGTCCGTCCCTCCTTTTCTCTCTCCTTTGCCCCTCCCCCATCTCTGCCTCCCTCAGCGAACTCTCCGCCTTGCTTCTTTACACCTCTCCTTTTCGATCTCGCATCTATTCTCCGCCAAGCACCCTCCATCGCTTCACCCGTGTCCTACCTCTCTCCTTTCCGCTCACATTCTGCCGCCGTGCCTTCTTTTCTTCCGTTTTTCCTACTGACGACGGTGGTAGATGACTTCGGATAGTTGGTTATAACCACATCGATTTTCCGTGAACGGTATTCAAGGGAAGGGTCATTTGCCTTAGTGACTCATTTGAGACAGGTTATTTGGTATAATGCTTATAAACCTTGGTGTCTACTAAATCTCCTCGAGGTGTGTGGCAGGGTTGGTGGTTCACGTACAGCTGACATGCAGCGAAAAATTAAAACAAAATTTATACGCACGTGCGTACACACATAACAGGCGTATCTAAATAACGCGTTTCGTGCATAACGCGACGCTAGCAATGGATAATACTTCACGGGCATTATTTTATTTTCAGTTGCTAGTTTTGGATACTTTGGAAATGATTTTATTTTACTAATTATTAGGTATCATTAATTTGTGAATATACATTGAAAATGTTATCGCTTCTTGGTTTCTTAATTTTCCTTAATTAAATGAACTGGACATGTTCGACGGGTGTAAAGTGGATGGAAACTCGCCTGCCACATTCAGTCTTCTGTTTATAGCTCCTTTTTTGTAAAACCTAAAAAATATATGGTTTATAATGATCATCCTGGAAAAAAGTCAATTATGAACTTGACGTTCACGAGCTGGGATCCAGAAATGAGAAATCGCATTTTCTGAGCTGAATTTGGAGAATTACCTTTGATACACATGCGTAGTAGGTATGTATATCCTTTATCTAGTGGTGAGCTTTTTAATCACTTTGGAAATTATTTACCTTTGATAATTGATAAGTAGGAACTATTGGGAAGAACAGTATTGTCAGGAAGTGCCAGTGGAACATTTGGGAATTGGGTAGTTGATTAATTTTTTTGTTAAATATTGTCCATTTACAACGCAAAGGAGCGGAATGTACGCCTCATTATTTCAATATTTTTTCTTCATTTGCATAGTATACATGTTATGACGCCACTTAGCTACGTTAACTTAGTTATTTATTAAACATAAAACGCTTACTGGATAGTATCTGGTGAGGTAATCACAGGCAAAAGTAATGTTGCCAGTTTGTTTCCATTTCATTGACTCATTCCCCTTTCACTGAATCACTCAGAATCCACTGTTTCGAGCCCACCTCCCAGCAAACCATGCTTCTGTATTTCTTACCTACCCTTCTCTTCCCCAAATGTTATTTGACTTCTCTTTCTGCTTTTTTATTTCTTGGCCATCTTGTGCCATCTACTCTCAAATTCCATCCGTCCCCCGTCCAGGAGCCCTCATTTCTGTACTAAACATCACACCTCCCCTTCTGTCTGACCCTTTCCATCCTCATTTTATTTCCATTTTGATCCCCCCATTTGTTCCACTTACTTTTTTTAACGTTAGATATTTTCACTCCTCTTTGTACCTTATAATCAATTCTCTCTTGTCAGTGAGATTTAACTCTTCTTTCAGCCCCTAAAAGCTTGTTGTTTATGATTTTGTAATATTCTTTTATATTTTTTATTTATATTCTTTATTCAGCTTCTTCCTCATTCTTGTTATTTCAATTTCAGTTCTCAGAAATTTTCAGTCGTATTCGAATGTGTTTTTGGTTCATCTAATTATTGTGTTAAATCAGTTTTCAAGAGCAGATCAGGTTTCATCTCAAGATCTTTAGCGTAACGTCGTGATTCCTTGGATCAAATGAATTTTTATAATTTTTTCGGTTTTACATCTTTAAACGTCGTGACATTAAATCAGCAGCTGCATATTTCAGAGTAGAATTTAAAATATGGGGTGCGCAACCATGGAGTCTGTGTGTATGCCTAAGTAGAAAAGCGTGGAGCTTAAAGGTGTCATTGGGGTGTCAGCGAAATGATGGAGTTATCACTTTAACATGTTCAAGATCACGATTCGGATACATTTCGTAGAAAAAGAAGGATATTCAAATTTCTATTTGATGGGTGGTTGTTTCCATGAGAAAAAAATCTTTGTGTGACAGGGGTAAGAGTTAGTAAAAATAAATAAACTTTTTAACCAAACTTTCAATTCCATGTTATGTGCATGTATGTTTTAGCCTCCTTGTTTTTGCAATCACTTCAATATACTCACGCGATTATATTTTAATTTTAATGTTAAAGATAACGAATGGGGTGAAATACTATGGATGGATTGGTTTTTACCTATATTTATCAATTAAAATACATTTCAGATTGAAAAGATCGCCAGGTGGTGATACAAACATTGAAAAATGCAAAAACTAAAGAAAGTTAAAACGTGAGAAATCAATTTCACACAAGAGACGCGTGTCGTTTGGAGTGGATCCTATC
>LYUA01000048.1:1451408-1462349 GCA_002093875.1 Calopteryx splendens | reverse complement strand
TGTTTCCTATCCTGTTTTTCCTACATCCTATCCCAGAGAGATATATTTAGCCCCCAAGGCGTATTTTATGTATAAATGTATAATATAAATCATTAAATAATTTATATCGAGTCGAAAGATTGCTATTGTGGGTTAGTTAACTGGATCACATTTGAATTTTAGACGTTTATTTGATATTTCAGTACAATTGTGGGCTAAAGTGTACACTTTGCAATCCCAATACGTACCATTGCCCTCGGGAATGCATTGCAAAATCGGCAGAGATGAGGAAAGTGTGCCGTATCGGATAGCTCCTATTCTCGGGAAGTAATTCTTTAGCCATGCGAGGAGCGAATACGCCCACCCTCCTCGCCTTCCTCCTTTCATCCTCCCGTCCTCTCCCCTCCCTCTCGTTTTTCTGCGTGCCCGCCTACCTGGCATGCAAAACAATCCCGACTCTTTTTTTTTTACCTGTTCGACTCCCTTCCTTTCTCTCTCGTGTTTCACCCTGTCGTTTCTCTCCCACCTCCCCGTCGAGCGGACACGCTTAGAAATCCCTCGCCTTCTTACATCTTCCTTGCCAAAGGGGCTGATTAATACTCTCTATACTCACTCCCTTCCCGCGTTCCTTTTCAGTATCCCGCGCAGAAGTCCATCTCATTCTTCCCCCAGACATCTAAACCGTCCACAAATTCATTTCCTCGCCTATTTTCTCCATTCCTTCTTCAGTTTAATCTCTCGTGAGATTTTGCGTCTCCTCTCATCCGTATTAAATTGCATTTCCGTAGCATCCGTCCGGATTCAAAATTAGTAACCGTCTAGGTATGATTGGAAAAACACCTGAAAGAATAGCTGTCAATCACATGTGTTGGTAGTATGTCCAATTTGGGTGAAATTGGAAGATATTGTTTGTAACTTTAATCAGCGTAGTTTTAATAATAATTTACAAATTCTACAATCGACGTGTTGAACAATACCTATTTTCTCGAAGAACCAATCAACAGCCAGTTCATAATAGTTACTCTTTTACCTCAGTAATCAACCCAAGCTGAGGGTGCGCACAGGCATCACCCATAATCGAACCCGAGCCCTCCGGTAGCTCAGCGCTCTACCCACTGGACTACCACGCCCCGAACTCTGTCTTACTGCAAATATTCCAAGTAATATTTTTATTAAGCTCATTTTAAAGAAATATTTAGAAAATTTTCGATTACTACCTATTGATTTTCTTTGATAAAAATTTTATCTTAAAATGTTCTGATGCCTGTGATTTTGAAGTTTTGAAGAACCTAATTACTAAATTTTGTATCATAAAAGTACACATATATCTTAAAACCCTACCTTTTATTTATATGTTTATGTGTATCATTCAAGCTTTAGCAAGCAAGCATAACTTTTTTATTGCCATATATGATTGGGTTTAAAAATCCAAAATGTGGTCATTCTTCAATCTGTCTAAATGTTTCCTATTCTTAGGCGACTAAGTATCGAAGCGCATGATCCTTTCGCTGAAGGGGCGGACCCATAGTTGTAACGTCACTAGTCGCTTCTATCCAATTGGTGGTTTAACTTCCCCTGACATTGGCTGAGCCGAATCCGATGACTTAGAAACTATAACGGAGCGGGCATCGAGTGATGGATAGGGACTCTCCCAAGTATTTCCAGCATTCTTTAGACAGTTTTATGCTCTAAACAATATTTTCAACGTTAAAGTAATTATATTTGATTACTAAATTTAATTTAATGTAATCAATTTTAATATACGTAGCTTAAATTCACAGAAAAAGTTTCAGGTGCTCATTGAAGGCTTATTCTAAATTGTTTTCATTCGGGATATAAACCACGGACATGTTTTATGGGCAATCGCAATGACTCTTAATTTATAATTAAACAATAAAACGAAATTATTGCAAATGCTTTGAAAAATCAGATAATGATCAACCTCCTTTACTTTTAAATTTCTTTATGTAGCCACTTCCATTACGTAGATAAATATTTAAATGAAAGTCAACATTGCTCAGATACCGGTATTTTCAGTTCCCGTACTTTCGGTAGTGCTGAGGTTAAGGAGAAGAACGGGGTATCGATGTAAAATAAAAATAGCACCCGTTGATACCGGATACCGTTATTTCTTTACTCATTCCTAGCACTGCCGCCATAAGGTTTATCCATGAAATATCTTTTTTTTCTCTCCACAGACGAGTTCCAAATGCTATCTGCTTCGCAAATGGAAGGTTTCGACGGATATATTAAACAACAAGGGTTGAGCTTTAAATTAGACTTTAAAATATCCAATAAGCTACGAATACATTTCCCGGTGTGCTACTGCGGAAAGCCATAAATTATCGTTTCCCGAGAAATAAAAGTTTTGGAAAGAATGGAACATTCATCTCGCTATACGGAAGAAAAAAGGGGATAAGATCGTTTTCATGTAATCCTTTTGTGCGCCTGTGATGCCTGCGGTGTGCATCTACCTTCGGAATCCTCGGACCTGATATGTAAGTAATATAAGCTCTGGTCGGCCTATCGGCGGCATTAGATGGGTTTGGGGAGGCAGGCGGTTGCGACAGGGATGGGGGAGTTGCGGAAAGGGGGAGGGGGTGGGGTTTGCGGTCTGTTAGCTTGCGCCAGTGCGAGGCGGATTTCACAGTCCTTTATATTGTTTCGGCGGCACCTTTTCCGACTTGGATCTCCCAAGGGCATGAATTGGCTTGGCGAAGAAAGGTTGATTTTAAGTGGGTGAGGAGGTGGCGGTTGGTCTTTGCATGAAAAGTTGCAGAGGGGCAAGAGGGGAACCGGATTTCTATAGTCGCCCGGAAAAGTCGCTACCTACTCTTTTTCGGACGAGGAATGGCGTATTACCTCTTGATTCCAATGGTAAAATGTTAAAATGACAAAATCCGCTCGAAATACAAAATTAATCGTATCTAAAGTGTACCAGAGAGAACAGTCATACTGGGAAATATTGGGATCTTTGTAATTTTCTCTGTTGTAATATGAATTGTGTCCCCTTTGATCAATGAAACCTCAATCCAGGCAGAACCTTAAATAATTGTGTGGTGTATGATTGCGACGATGTGTACTTGCGATAAATTTAAATTTGGTAAGTGAACATGCCTGTAAAGGTAGTTAGTACTCCAAAAGGAGCATAGAAAGCATGAGCAGTATCAAGGCGAAATGACATGGTTAAGTCTAATAATAGTCAGCAGTGAAGCTAACTTAGTAATTACATATTTTTGTGTTTACTTTGGACGCTGAGTGGAATTTCTGTACAAAGGATCCTGATTTTGAAAATGAAGACTGTAATTATTCACGAACTTGCGTTAGCGAAGTTATTTCAAAATTATTGTAACTACTATTTTTTGGAATACGACTCGTACTTATATTAATTGTATATGGAATTTGTAATCAGAAATTCGTATTTATTTTTGTTGTTTTGGTGATGCCCCGTCGTAATATGTATAAGACATTTTATTTTACTAACTATTGGAAAATTCGTAATTGCGCGTCAAATTCGTCATGCGTTTAGGCTATAGGAGTGTGCTGCTTTTTGTGAAAGATTTACCCACCTAAAGAGAGATGATTTTCTCCGATAGAGAAATTCCAGTGTCAGGTGTCGAAGGATATGTAAAGCTCTCCTTTATATGCTATAAAAGCTGGTGTGTTTCAGTTGCCTTTTTTCTTTATTTCTGCTTTTGGATTGACGAGAGAAAGGATGGGAACCTGATGACGCACTGAAAAAACGGCACCTAGATGCAAATCTGAAGGAAATTTTCATATTTGTTGGCATTGCTTAAATCTGGAGGTTTGCGGTTTTCTGCCTCGGGGCCAGAGTGAATTCGATAGGGTGGAGAATTTTGTACCTGGGCTGGGGATTTATCGAAGGTCTGATTAAAGAATGCGAAATACCTTGTGTTTTGCCAGAAATGTATCCTGCCGACCCTAGGTTTTTTTCAATTTTAGCGACATAGAACTAGCTGGAGTAGACATAGATATATTTGGATAAAATTAATCTGAAAGCTTCGTGGATGAAATTGAAAGTTCTTGCTTTTATCATTGGTTTTTGACCTTTTATTCCACAGTGAAACGTGGATGGGAAAGTGCATACGTTGTCTGCTATCATTTACATTTTATGTAAGAGTATCATTTTTAAGAGTCCTTTTAACTTCGTGCACGATCTTAAAATCATAAGAGGGTTGTTAAATAAAGAATGATAGTTTTTTTAACAACATACCTTTACTCATCCTCCAACTTTTGATGGTCCCTATCAAAGTAGTTCCCATTTTGTGCAGTGCACTTGCCCCACCTTTTTCCAATCTTCGAAGACGTGCTGGAAGACATTTGTCGATAGGTCCTTCAAAATCGCCTCGGCAGCATTCACCACTGCGTCTGATGATGAGTAACGCTTTCGTCGAAAATGTTTCTTCACATTGAGGAACAGGAAAATATTACATGGGGCTAGATGGTGACCATGGGTAGGACGAGAAACACACTTCGCATTGATTTTCGTTGTATGGTCAATCGTGGTATAAGCAGTCTCGGATCCCACTGTGCACAAACAGGTCTCTTGTGCAATTTTTCTGTTCTCAACGGATGAGTAGCAACCAATGAAATTTTCAGTATTTCTGATTTTGTTCTTAACGTTTTTCGACGATATTCTATCACAATGTCAGCAGAGGTGGTAATATAACTTCCGTAAGAGCAGTGACTAGGACTCCTTGTCTACCGTTTTTTAAAAGTTGATCCTCCCCTCTCTTAATGCATTTTAAATCCTCTTATAGCTGTGCTATAGTGAGGAAAAGACTCTCCATAAGCCTCCTGTAGCATTACATAGGTTTTAGATACCGATTTGTTCAGACGAAAGGATAATTTAAATGCAGCGTTTTTCTCATCGCGTGTTACGTCCATCTTTGGCGTAGGCGAACGGAACATGTTTCTACTTGAAACAGCTGCTGCTGACGCATTACTCGTGTAAAAATCATCGAAACTTGTACCATATATAAATGATACTTCAAGTTAACAAAATTAAATGTTTGCACAATAAATATTGTGAATAACAGTTTATGATCAACTCTTTATTGAATAGCCCTCGTATTATCATGATTAAGAGTACTAATACCTCAACGGCAGATTGAAAATGAAAAATTGTTTGTTACGGTGATATTATTCGATGCCTATGTCTATTTCTGCGAATGTGATAAAATGATGAATATTCAAAGATTAGTTCAATATGCGTTTGGAGGAGATTATTGTAGAACTCTTCCGAGTAACTTAAGACGCCTCTTCAAAGACACGGATTTTTTCATAGTAGTAAGGCTTTCATAAAATGAATTGAAACTCAGTATAAATTTAAATTAAGAGGTAATGAGGTGGCGATATTCACTATATTAGCTGATGGTAACGTATCCCATTTTTGAAAATGAATATTTTTTTCTTGGCGTTGCTCTGTCGATAAAATGTTTTTGTGGACAATGAAATGAGGTATGTTGGTAAGTAATGCGCACTTAATTGCATAATTATTTCCTCTATACGTTTTAGATTAATTGAAACTTGTTTTTACGATTAATCGATCCACTATTTTAACTCTGGGCCTTGGACTTAGAGCAATTTTAGAGTTTGAAGTCTTTTCATCAGCTTTAGAGCGTTAAAAAACCACAATACTCAACCCGAATGTTGGTTTGGAAGGATGGTTTGGTAGGTGAGGGTAGAGCTCACCCAGTAGGTACTTAGCCCAACGGCGTTTGAAATACACACGTCATGGTAGTGGGGACATTTCCTTTTCCTGTACCGCCTGTGATTTCCCAGGATGACCTGGTACCCGAAAAAATTATGCATGGTGTCTGAGGTCATAGGAGGATGAATCTTAGGTGAAGCTGTGGGAGCCCAGAGGCTTCACCCAGAATAGAATCCGGGCCCTTCGGTTAGTACTCAAGCGCTCTACCCACTGGGCTACCGCGGCCCTTACTACCCAATACCTAGCTGAACTAAAGGCGAAGTTCACACGTCAGGGTTTGGAAGCCAGTTCCTTTCCCTGGGCCACCTGAATTTTCCCAGGAAGATCAGATCGCCCGTAATCGAACTCGTGCCCTCTGGTTAGAAGCTCAATCCACTGGACAACCACGTTCCACCTTTAGAAGATATTTTTCCAAATTTGAAACGATGCATTCGTGCGTGACGTTTTAGTCAATTTTTAGGGAAAGGAAGTGTTTTTATTTTTAATACTCTTACCTAATTCATACGTAGGATTTTTAACGAGATAATTTTGGAAATATTCGAAGGATAAAATAATTATTCATCAGTTTCCTCTCTTCATCATCTTTAATAGCTAGCTATGGATAAAATTGATGGTAATGATGAAAGCTACTGGTTAAGTTGAAGAAGAATTTTATTTTTAATACCTCTTACTTGGCTGAGAGCATTTTAGAAGCTTTGGAGTGTTTTGGAAGGTGCTTGTGAAGAATTGTGCGTGTCTATAATAAAAAAGATAATCACTTGACCGCGAAATTTCCAAGAATCCAAAACATGTAGCTTTCTCATTAAGAAAATGAAATATATTTCATGCATTAATCAGTCACTTTCACTCCTCAATGCCATAAATCATTCGGCTGTGCTCAACAAATCATACACAGAAGAAATTGGTGTGCATAAAACAGAAACTGTCTTACTACGCGGAATCGAGAAAGAAATTAATAACTAACAGATATTAATCTCCAGTATGGCTGTAATAAAATTTTTGGGGTATTAAAATCACGAATATTAATTCGCCATCAAAAAACATTTATTAAAAACATTGATCGATTAATTTAATCCTTCTTTTCAGCGCGTACCCATTCCCGACTTATCAAATGCCGCTGCCGTTCTTTACCATCCAATTTAAATTCTCGCGTTCGTTCATTCATCAGGGCCGCATCAACTAAGAACGCCGGATTTATTTTTCAATTTGGTCGCGAAGAATATTTTTTTGCTCCGTTGTTCCCCCTAATATTTTCTAAAAGTATCAACTATTTCCATCATCGGATCAGTCCCTATCTTCCACCTCCAATGAAACTCTTTGATCACCTCTATCTTTCTCTCTCTCTCTCTTGTTTATTTTTTATTCCCCATCATGCCACTATGCGATGTTCTTTTTCATCGAAACCGGACGAGTATCTCCTTTCGGTCGCAAGATGGACTCTGTGCCCGAGATGCTTAATGCCTCCTGCCCGGATTTTTAATGACTCCTCTCTCGCCCCCTACTTAATTGGCTGCGGCACAGAGTAGGCGACAGACGCACATCGCTCGATTTGTTTTTTTTTTATAAGGGCTTCTCAGGAAAGATTGCATTTCTTAGCTCACGAATGAGAAAGTAGAAAAAATTGGTGCACGGACGCCGATGCAGGGACCCCTGCTGAATATGTATTTGCTCATGCGAGCGCAATTCGCAAAGATTCCCGCGAGGCTAGGTTTCGTCCGGATGTTTATTTCTGGCATGTAAATAATTGAGGCCGTTATCCAGGAAAAAGTATGATATCCAACGCCCTCGCGGTGGTTCTCCTCAGCCCCTAAGGTCGTCGTCGTTGCTCGTAATGCTGCAATATCTTTCAGCAGTATCCCAGGGAGCGGTACCAGGAAAGGAGATGTGTTGCTCTAAATACATAGTTGGCGTAACTTAAATACAATATGAAAATCCAGAAGAGTCCTTTTCGTTTCGGGGATATGTTGTAATTTACAGGAAACTGGTTTCGCGTTTGACAAGGAGTCAGTAATTGAGGTTATGAAGGGGTTCAGAATGGGATCGCTCTAATTTTAAATCTAAAAGTGATGTATAACATAACAAAATTATATATCGCGTGACAGTTTTGCGGATGGATGTTGTGTTTTCCAAGTGAAATCCCCCATAAGCCTAATGTGGATTCCGACCAGTAGAAGCCGGTTATCGCGATATTTGTCTGTTCATATTCTTTCTAATGCATTGTCTAACATTAGCTCTTCTGATACAGTTATTGAAAGAATGATGACTGCTAATATTAGAGAAATATTTGGAAAGTTGCTTTTCACTGTTATCTACAATCAATTAATGTTATCAATCTTGTAGAAGTTATAGGTTGGGAGTCATTTTCTTTAGCGTACTTAATGGATATATTATTTTTGTCATGTTAGCTATTTCTGCAAATTTATTAGATCAGTTTCCAAAGAGTTGACCATAATCACGATAGGAGAAATGAAATATTCTTAAAACATTATATTTTTATGCATCTATAGCATTAAATAAGATGTAATTGAGGCATAGCTAAATATGAAATACTTTATATAGAATTTCAAAGTTTAATAGTCACATCAGTTCTTATAACCTATTGTTAACCCGAAATTCAACGAAGTGATAATCACTCATCCATGAAGAGATGAGTGATTCTTTTTATGAATTAAGAATGATATAGGCACCCAGATCCAAATATTCTATCAACTATAGTTCTGACTTACCCAAATACGTCCAACGTTTAGACGTGGCGGGAATTTCGTGACAAAATATTAGAAATGGTTTTAAAGAATGCCCTAAGTTACAGCTTTATAGGAATCTGCCAAATCTTAAGATGTCAATAGTTTTCCTTGAAATGTGATTAAAATTAAACTTTCTTCAATTTTCTTATAAATTATATGATTATGAAATAGCGAAAGGGCCTCCGTTTCTTACTATACTAATTTATTAATTAGTCATTCAACCATTTGAGTTTAAATTTATCCGCCTTTTGATCCTTCTTCGTAAAGATAAATATTGCCACTTGATAGTACTCAATTTTACTCTCAATTATTTTAAAACTAATCAGGCGCGGCGTGATTTCCGCAATACTGTATGCAGAAATTAATTAGGAATTTTTTATACAGGAATGATAAAAGTACATAAATTGTTTCTATTCAAAGGTAGAATGCTGAGGTTTATCAGTCAGCACATACAATATGGTATGCCTGGCAATGCTTTTTGGTGTTCCAACCACTTGAAAAGTTATTTGCTAACCAGAACACATACTTTATGTCCTTCTCTATTCAGGATTTTCTACGATGCCTTAATTTAGATACGTAAGACTCTTTTGGCGCATATCTTCGTCAGTTGGCAACCTTTTTTTACACCTGTAAGAGGTGAAAAATGAAATCTAATGAAATGCCTGCCTATTCTATGTTATTATTGTATCCAATTGACCAGGATTCTTTGCCAGGTAAATGCAATAGCATATCTTAAAATTAGGCACTAGCTGAGATGAATCACAGGGAGGAGTCAAAAATTAATATTTTAACGGTATAAAACACGTTAAAATTCTGTAATCCGGTATACTGATACTTGTTCTGTTCAGCACGCCCCTTTACGCATTTCGGAAAACGTATTTCGAGTTTCACTTATCTATTCTTAGAACAGTAAAGTTGAATGTGTTTTTTTAAACTACCATTGAAATTTTTCTGGTGACTCTTCGAAGTAAGGGGCGGTACCTCATGGATCATTAAAGATGAAGGAACATTGAAGTGATGGGTGGATTCAGTGTTTTTAAAAGATTAGTTGGAACGTCGGATTGATAGGCGAGGACAGGACACACCTGACACTAAGCCTGGCGAGGCGTGAAATACCCACTTTCCGGGTAGAGGGTGTAAATCACCTCTTCCTTATGCCGCCTGCGGTTGTCTGAAAAATCTAGGTATCCAGAAAATCACAAAGCTTGGGTTTGCCTGGGATTTCCTGAAATAATCACTCGTATTTGAACCTGAAAGCTGAGCCATTAGTGGTGTGGTCTATACACTTCCCATGTTATATAATGCATGTTAGGTTAATGGAAGTTTTCAAAAAGTAGTAATAGACTGCGTGCGTGTTTAGAAGCGTTTTATTGAATAAAATATTGTAATCCAATTCGCTATGCAGCCAAAATATACCCTTCTGATATTGCTTTACATTTTTTCCTGACTTTTATCCAGGCTTGATAATATTATTCTATCCACGCCTTTAGCAGTTAATTCGTATATTTCATATATTTGATTTAAGCGTAAATTACACTTGTAAACAGTTGTATGAAAGTGTCATATATTTCATATTTCATTTTTTAGTTACTACCTCCCCCACTCAGATCAAGTCGAGACTCGCCATTGTGCGCACTCTGCTCCTCTTTTCCCCTTTCCATTGTTTTTCCTGCTGTCATGATTCCGATTGTCTGTGAGTAATTGTTTCTGTTCATCGTCGGGGCAAGTTCTCCCGCCTCACTTCTCCCCCCCTCCCCCAACACTGCTACTCAACGCGGCGGGGGATGGGCTCTGCTCTCGTCGGGAGGGAGGAAAAGCTAACGCGCGCTGGACGAGGAGGGAGGGAGGTGTGCGGGGGAGGTGAGACTTTAGCGTGGGAGCTTGGCGCGTGGGTCGGGAAGGTGGACGGGGTGGTGGTGGCGAAGGGCGGGTGGGTCCTCTTTGTACTATCCATCGCCCGCCTGCCCGTCCCGCCGCCTTTCCCGCGCGGTGGGGGGATGGAGAGCCGCCTCGGTGCTAATGAGCCCGACGATGAGGAGATACTACCTCTGGATACCCAGAATCCCATTACAACGACGCAAACGGATTCGCGGAGTGTGCACGTCTCTCCGATGAATAAAAATACATATATATGCAATGTGGTAGGCATGGAATCTTCTATTTCTCGTTTCCCTATTTCATTGCCCTCTCCTCCCTCCCTCTCGGTTTGCTCCAATTCTTCGTTTGGTCATCGCCTATCCGTGTCTTTTGGAGTCATGGCCTTGGGGACGGCAGTTCTTTTTGAAGTGTCAGAGTGTGACGGAGTGGCGCCGTCTGGCGTTAAGCGCCTGAGCGCTTAAATTGTGACGTCATGATAAGAGGTCATCCAAGACGATTATTTTTAATACCCTTATGTTAGTAGCCCCTCTTACGTCCATCCATACGGTAATGTTTTATAAAAAAGCATATTATATGACTCATACAGGATAATATATTTTTACGCAA
>LYUA01000048.1:1436335-1451388 GCA_002093875.1 Calopteryx splendens | reverse complement strand
AGGATTTTAAGATACCTATTCTTTTGCAGTACCTTGAGGGGATCCTAGAATATTCATTTGTGATATAATTATAATATTAATATGTTCTAAATCACGATAAATCTCATATAGATCCCTTATTTGTTTAATGAAGAGAATAATTCGGATTATACCTAGCTCTTACTAGCTTTATGATTATGTATATGAGCATATGTCAAACGAGATTTAGGAATCAGAGTACATTTTTGAATCATATTTTAATGGGGCATGCAGATTAAACGTTGATTGCTTTCACTTCACTAATTTTCAATAAAATTTTAATTATATTATAGTTTCCAGATTGTAATAATACTTACCAATCGATTTACTAATCATTAGAGGTCTATAAAAGAATACCGTTCATGATGAAGTAACCAAAAAGGAAAATTAAAGATTCGGAATATGACGGCTAAAAAAGTAAAATCTTATTAGATATGAACATTTCTGCTTAGTATCCTAAACTTAGGGCAAGCTAAACGTTTTTTGGGAACTTGAACCTCAGTGCGTAAAGAAAATCTCAATATGCCGAAGAAGGTTGCTTACGAAGCCATCCAACGCCACTAGACTGAACTTCGAGCTAATACTTAACCAATTTCTTAAATTCCTTAAGCGAATTGCCTAAACATGCCAACATGCAGTATGGGAACGAATGGTCTGATTGTTGCAGTGGATGCCGAGGCATGGTCTAATACGTTGACACAACCTACTGAAGCCCAGGGCTCATTTTTCAGGCCCAGTTTTGTACAGTAGCCTTTTTTCGTAAGGTGTTGGTCGGATTTAGTATCAAACCTCCATACTACTACTCGATTATTAGGCACATCGCTAAAATTTTAGTTACTTGGAGCTTGACAGACTACTTGAATGAAAATAATTGCTCCTCAATTTTTGCTAGTTATTGTGCACATATACCAGGTTAAACTTGGGGGATTTCATTTGGGAGGTATCCGTCTTTTTTCCAGTTAGATGCCACAGATAAAATGCAGACTTCATAGGAGAAGGGTGTTTCTTTCTGCGGAGCATTTTTTGGGCATTAAGTTGAACCGGATCATAAGCCTAATATTCGTACTAAATTTCTCGAAGCAACCACTAAACTCTAATAGAAGAGCCTTCTGGATTTCACTTCAATGTGAAACAAAAGCTTTTTGGCAAAATACGTCAAAAAGTATTTCAAAGAACTCTCCTGAAGAAACTAAGGTTTTTCTTATATCCGTTTAAGAAGCTCATTTTATAATAAATAATTAATGGAGTCTATGTTAGTCACTTAGACATTCAATTAATAGAGAGTGAAAGGTCAATAAATGCTTTCACATCTCCACAACCTTACTTTTAAATATAGATATCCATTAAAATCTACTGGTACACTGCTAGCCATCCTTAGTATTTGTGCCATAGGGTGATTCACACCCTTCACGCATTATTCAAAGTACATATACACACTGAAAAATTATGATCTGGTTTAGTTGAGTCAAATAATCGTTAAGGTGAAAGTAACGGAGGATTCTTCAAGCTTTATATGTAGAACAGTATTTACGTTTTAAGTAGCACTCAAATTCCTGTGAGGCCATCTGATAGTTGTCGGTATGATATAATAATTACGATACGCACGGCTGCAGACTTGGATAATTCATCTAATGAATTTTTTCTAGGCTACTTTGTTAAAACTGTTTTGGTCTCCTTTAGTACGTGGTATAAAAAGCTATTTTAAAACTTCCTTTTTTTATTAGCCTAACTAGCTGTTAAAGTGCCGAAAGTTTGCCATAATGAATATATGGTAAAAATTTGTTTCTTTATCCATTAAAAGTTGCTTCATATCGTTTAATATGAATTAATAAAGGAATTGCTGTGCTGGACACAAAAATGGCATCGGACGCCGACGTCCCTGGGCAGATTCCCGCGTGTTTCGTTAGAAGTTGGTCGCCGAGGCTGTAACTCATGCCCGTCCTTCCGTTCCCTATCTCCGTATTTTCATCCTATTTTTATCCTTGTCTAAACTTTCAAATGTCCAAATTTTGGATTTGATTTAATCTCTCCGACAGCGAGATGAATTTGTCCCACTTTAATTTATTCATTCTTTATTCTATTTTGGAGACAAAGCACACAAAACCTTGTCTTTCGGGCACATCTATGCAATTAGTATAATTTAGAGGTGCAAAATATTATTTGTGTCCTATTTATAATTATGTGTGCAAACCTATATGAAAAGATGAAATTAGTTTTTCGCAAAGCGCAAAATGAATGCTCGATTTTATAATACCTGGCTAAACTTCAGTTTAACTTTAACATTCGGTAAAGCCAAAAAGAGTGCCCTTTTCAATTTTTGAGCTGAATTAATACGGTTATTATGATTTTATTGACGAACGAGCAGCCTGAGGTGTTTATAAAACCGAACCAGTAGGTAACCTCCATATTAAGCGAACACCCAGGTCAACTAGCAATTGGATTGAACGAGACATAAAACCGTGCCTGAGTCTTTTAAATGTTTACCAATTTTCTTGGCCTTTCCGACTTCCCTTCTACGCCGTATTCTGTTTCTCTTCATTCCTTCAGTTTTTTCTCCTTTTGAGTGTTTCCTCTTCGCTCATCTCTTTCCTTCCCTCTCCCTGACCTTCGCCACAATATCCCCTTCTGCGCACCAACCCCCCTCCTTTCTTCTTTAATGGATCTTACGCTAATATTTAACGTGTCAACCGGACGGCGCACCCATGTTCGTGTTAGGCGTCAAGAGTGCAATTAATTGTTTCCCGGCGAAGAGAGAGAGAGATGGAGAGAGGGAGAAAGAGAGAGTTGCCATGGGAATCCTTCAGGTGCTTGTGCTATGAGCCTCGTGAGTACAGCGCCATAGTGGTCGGATGGAAAACTTAATGTTGTTTTTCTACCATGAATGAGGATGCCTTGCTTCCCTAGCTTGTTTAAAATAATGCGCTTCCATCTGAAAAAAGATATTGTATGCCTTCGCTTGCTCGCCTGCTGCTGGTGTCTTTTGTGCTTACTGAATTGTATTGGAGACTGAAGAGTAGGAGGACGTTAAAATGTTTGGCGGAACGTGAGTGAATTTTACTCAAGTACTAGGAAGTGATGTAATTCATGTTTAAAAATGGTGGAAACTCTCGTGTTTGGAATGCTTCCTTTTATACCTAGGCCATTAAGTAAGGATGATATGCTGAGCGACGGTAAATATTTATAGCTTACGGAGCATAAGAATTATACCCTTATCCATTAATCTTTCTATGAGGGATGTACCCAGTGAGCCTTTGTAGGTTTTCGAACTCCGGCTTTGATTTCGCAATTGATTTGAAAATAATCCTCACCTTAAGAGCTATTATCAAAGCATGAAATTTCCCCGAAGTGTGTATTCCATATCCATAACATTATTTCGTGTAATATTCTACTCCCATTTCTTGTCTCTAGGTAGGAATGCCATTAGGATTAATATGCTTCCTAGCTTGTAATTCTAAATTTCGTAATGATATATATGGTTTCATAATATTATTTCTTTTTACTTTGAGGAAAAGCGTACTTTGTACATTTAATGAACATGAAGTGAATAAACATTTTCGCTTAGAGATCATTTGTTTACATGCATTAACATGACCACAATTACGTATATCGAAGAATATTCATAAACTCATGCCATTTCCTAGTAGTGCTTTTCTATAGGTGGTTTTTTCACCTTAAACCAAATTCATTGATTATTCGCTTTGTCTCTTTAAAATTAATAATAATTGTTTTATGGCCCGTCATTTCTCCACTTCCAGTTGTCCTAGTTTATACTTTTTTCGTATTTTTCTCAGACTTTCCGTTAACATTTTAGTATATTTTAAGAGATAATTCAATGGTTGACCGAAGTTACACATTCCTTCTTGAGCCTGAATAAGTAATTCGTAAAGCCAGTTAGTGTATATGTAGCATGTTTTAATAGGCAAAATCGAAATATTAAAAAAATGATATTTAAACCAGTGTCGTCGACTATGCTTTATTCCAAGTAACTTCTACTGTGGACGAATACACTTTTTGAATGTGAATGACCACCCCTTATTCAATGCAAATATAACTTAAGTTTTTCCTTATCATCCTAAGGTTTAGTCCAATGCCCTCATAATTGCAAATAGGTTTGGAAGATGGAATTCCAAAGAATGTGATGCAAATTTGATTTAGGATGTTTACGTTGGCTATTTAATTTTATTCATTAAGGCATGTTGTACTTCACAAGAACTAATGAGTATAATGATGTGTGAAGCATCAACCTTATTCTTTATTCTTTGGAATAGTGAAGGATGTGCGAAGAGTGGCTTGATATTGTGTTTCACCAGTCATTGATTTATGTTTTTAGTCCTTTCCCAATAGAATGCCGAAAGCAATGAGCTGACATTTCACGTGTGTAACCTGTTTCAGCCAGCTGAATCGGACAAAATTGAATCTTGCGGTCTGCTATCATACAGTTATTTTAATCACTTAAAAACGTTGACGTGTGACTTGTGCCTCTTCGGATCGGGTCTTAAGTAAACAAAATGCAATGGGTGGTCGAACGATATATATAACAGTCATATATGACAGTCCACCCCCTTTTGGTCTCAATCATTTAAACGCTAACTATGTAATCAAGGCGCTTCATTATGTCAATGAAATCCTCCTGAAATCGCCAACTTTGTCAATTCCCACCAGCGTCATTAACCAAGGCCATTTTTCTTCCGCTTCGCATATCCCTTCGTTTTAATTGGGTAGAGGTTCGAATAAGGTTTCCCTCAGAATTTTTCCCATCGTGGCTGGGGGCGTATCCGAGAGGACGCTGAGCTTTCGCCGATAATTTTTCACGTCCTCTTTTTGGCTGTTCCCTTTATTCCTTATCCATCCGCAAAATCTCCACTCCCGAAATAAACTGATTCGCTTCGACAGCGAGGGGTTCAAGAGAATGAGCTTGTCGAATCTCATGGAAGGAGTTGAAAAATCTTCACTCTCCAACCTCCCGGCGCTCTCTCCGTCTCTCTTTCTTCCGCAACCCCCAACCCTCCTTCCACCTCGCGTGTGACGGAGCGGAGCAGGCGGGCCAGAAGGGTGCTTTGACGGCTATCGGGCCGTCTAAAGGAGGGAGAGGGATTTTTATTTAGAGAAGGCTCGTAGCCACCCACTAACCGAGCGTCCGGCGCCCGTTATCTTCCCGCCTCGAAATCACTTGGGGACGCCCCAATTTCCCAGATCACCCCTCTGGGATAGAACAGCTGCGGGGGTGGTGGGAAGGAGTAGAGTAGATATGGAGCTGGTCGTGGTGGGGGGGGGGGGGGNTTGGTTGAGATAAAAATTGAATTCGATACGGCGGGCGAGGGAGAGAGGGGAGGCTTGAGATTGACGACGTGGCAGATTTTCGCTCGTGTGTGAGGTTAAGAAATAAAACAACCTCCTCATTCCAAGACGGCGGGAATTGGCCCGGTCGCTGGCTAGTCCAGTGGACGGAGGTAAGAAAATGTGGTATATCCCGTTTCGAAAGCGAACTTATCCACACAAGTCACATCTCAACAGGCGCTCTTTTTCTGTATCAATAAGGAGCTCAGGAATTTCGCAAAAAAATATGGTGTTAGGCATATTTTAGAATCTTCGTCGTCGGGCTTTGAGTCGCGCAAACAAACTCTTTAAGTGACAAATCCAGGACTAGTTGAGTATCTAATGTTCTCGAGAAACGGAAGGTCGTTGGATGCGGACGCATGTCTCCTCGTTGTGACCCATCTCCACCCATTATCCCTGCCCCTCCATTTCAATACAAACAGCTGACGGAAGAGAGAAATTCTTTCTTCTTCTCCGTATCCCCGCTTTTCATAATTTCTCCGCGACTTAACCCCTCGGTGAGCGTACCACCCCTAGCCGGACAAATGCCAGGCCTGGTTTTTACGACAGCTCCCGCTGGCCGAAACCCGTGCCCCCTGTGACCTCCTCTCTGCAGTGGTGCTCTTCCACCCTCCCCCGCCCTTTCCATTTGCTCTCTTTCTCTCTTTTCTTCTTTCTCTCTGCTTTTCCTCCTTGGATCTTCTCATTTTTCCGTCTTTGATCCTAGCTTTACAATCCTATTTCAATTTTTTTCTGGATTAGTAAGAGAATGTTTCTTGTCTTGAAGGTTAAAAAAAATAATATGTTGTTACACACTTGGTAAGGACTGTCCGACGTTCCGTGCCGCTGGGTTTTGTCACCGTGCTGCTCTTCCATTAAAACATTATTTTTTTGTTTTTCTTCCTTTTAAAATATGCATGTAAAAGCTTAGTAAAGCTTCTTCAACACTTGACAACAAAAAACAGTGCAAATGATACTCTATCGATGATATTGTTTGTCATTCATTTTTACTTTATACGGCTACGTTTTAATGCATTTATCATGTCGTATTTATAACATTATCGTATCAATTAAGAAACGTTTTAGCGTTGAACGTGTATTGATTATAACGGACGATACTCTTTATATGAATTTTCCTTTGTAACCTTAAATAATATGTTTGTAGATATTTTGTAAGGGTATTGAGTGATTGTTGTTTGTGTTCTTTCATGATAAACGTTCTAAACCATTGAATCCGGACTAAATAATAATGTTAGATATCAAATAATATATATATATATATATATATATATATATATATATATTGGATAAGGATCTGATTCCTTTTGTTATGAAGGCCATGCATATCGTAATATGTCAGCATTTTTAGTCGAGGTGAAACCGGTTTGAGCGGAATTACAGTTCTTGTATACAAATTAAAAAAAAATTTATAGTGACGGGCGATGATTTTTGTTGTTGTTTGTCTTCCTATAGAAAAATAAGTCTGTTATAATTCCAATTTTATTTATAAGGGTGTTGTAAATACTTTTCCCTCCTAGGCACACCGATTCGCACTCCGTGTTGAAAATTATTAATAATGACTTTATAGAGATATTCAAGGCTAGCCATAATATTCCACTCTCGGAACGTTTGAGTGGAATAATATGCAGCGGACTCTATTTTCAATTTCAATCATAAGGTTACGGATTTAAATTAAATTGGTCTAAACCTTATTAAATATTTGCATTTGTTATCATGCATACATTTATGCATCGGATAAAATTCAATTTGGAATCCATTTTGTAAGTTAAACATTTATCTTCAACTTCATGCTAAGTTCTGTTAAA
This sequence comes from Calopteryx splendens, assembly GCA_002093875.1. Taxonomy (NCBI): domain Eukaryota; kingdom Metazoa; phylum Arthropoda; class Insecta; order Odonata; family Calopterygidae; genus Calopteryx; species Calopteryx splendens. Next base: position 1,444,228 of record LYUA01000048.1, on the reverse strand, counting down.
ATATTTATTAGGGAATTATGTCAACACCAGAATATGCTTAGTTTTCTGGTATTGTAGATCAGATGATTTATAGAATAATGTTTGGGTTCCATTTTAAAAAAACCTGTGATTTGAATTTATGAAAGCTTCCATCGTGCGTTTTCTTGTGTGCGTGCCCGATTTCAGATTAATACTCTTTAAGGATGCAACCTCTTGCGGACAACTTACCCCATTGTACAAAGGGGTTTCCATAATGTCTTGATAATGTGCGTCCTTTTTTGTTGGGCCTAAACACTTTAAAAATGGTTCCATACTTCCGTAATGCAAAAAGGAAAATTTCAACCCCGTCATCTACTCTTTTTAACTCCAACTCGCAGTGGTACGTGTCTCGCTTGTGGAGGGAGGGAGAGGGGGGAGACTGGCAATGAGAGAGGGTGAGGGAGATAAAGTGGTGTTCTGTAGGCAGGATGCAGGGAGAGAAGTCCATCCTCCTCCCTCCGTCACTTCCCCAGTCCAAACGGCCCCCGGGAGGGACAGCTGCGCGGGCGTCATAGTTACACGTCCGAGGAGGCGCCACATCGTCCAAGACGCGGATGCAACGCTCGCGACTTGCGAGTACTTAAAACGTCCACCACCAACAGCCGTCCTCCCCCCTCACAACAGAACAACCCACCGCCGCATCCTCCCCTCTGCCTCCAACCCTCTTCTTCGAATACCATCCGTACGATGAGACGCCCTCCTTCCCTCGCGTGATGCCTCCGACTGGCCTGCTCGGCCCACCTACTCCTACGTTTCCTTGTGGCCGCCGTAATAACTTACACGCCCTAAATAGTCGATACTTCCCACACTTTCTGGCGCCATAAATTAGCCAAAGGGGAAATGAAACCTTCTCCATCACCGTGATGATCACCTCAGGGTAATCGTTCAACTATCTCGATCTTTCAAAATAGATTTCTAGGGGCTGAAAAAACATCAGGTTGGGTCTTTTTTTCTTCTTCCTGCCCTCGTCCTTTTCTGGGTGGAAAATATTCTGCAGTCATTCCCAACTTTGTTTTACCTCTATCTCACTCACGTCACTCTCCCTTTCTGCCCACTCATTTCTTCAGCGTTCGATTCATACCTTTCCACCCACATCCTTTTGACTCCGTTTCTCTACCAATCTTTACATCCATTTCTGGCACAATTAGTACGTCTCTGTCATCTTGATGTACCGAAAGCTGCCAGTGGTAATGGCTAAATTTATTTTGTTGAATATGGTTTTTATTTATGTATTGATTTTGACTTACGTGATAATGGTAAGCAAAATCGTGTAATACGTTACGGTTGGAAGGGAGAGTGACAAAAGCGGATGCCGTTAGATAAATGATTAACAGTAGTCTACCGATTAAGGTAGGTTTTTTTTATGAGCACAGGGACTAAGCTCTGCTACGCTTCAGGTCCCGTCCAGCATGCCAATAAATATAATAAACTATTTATTAACGCCACATACTTTCTTCCCCCTTTCATTCCATCGAACATGTCCAATGTTTGATGCTAGTGCACGACGAGAGTGATTTCTTTTGCTCCCTTCTGTCCGGGAGTCGAAATATAAATTTTAGGCGAAGGTAACCGAACGGTGTCACGGTTTCTTTGGACTTGGGCGTTCTTAATTATCAGAGTGCGTACATTTGGACATAATTAACTTTTTCATCAATAAATTTACTTTCCCATTGAGTCTCATAAAAATTGATACCTTCACTAACAGTCGCGTGTTGCGTGTACTATGTGTCCTGATTGGGAGTTATTTTAACGGATTTCCGACTGATTTACCTTTACGGAACGATTTTTTGCTATTTCCGATTGATTGTTATAATGGATTGTGAGTAGAGTTTTACTACTCACTTAATCATTATTTGTTATTCAACCCGGCTTCGAATGACGCAGTTGTCGATTATAGTCACGGAGGTGGTGAACGTACTGGTAGATAGGGGCACGGTGATCATGCCAGACGATGGTAGCTCTCTGTTACAAGCTCTATCGTACTGCATGCATGGTACACATGTGATGTCTCGCGTGCACTGCTGGGTGGAGCATGTTTATGAAAAAAAATATTCTTATTCTTTTTGAGAAAATTATAAATACTAATTGTTTGGTCTTAAACATTAAATTAACATGTTTTCACTTGTGTGCTAAGTCCGTGGCAGTGGGTATGGATAATATTGGAAATATTAAAGTTGATGGATTAGAAGGCAAACGATGGTCTGTTCATTTTGGTGGAGGAAGGTAAACGTAGGCCTGGTATGGGGAGTAGGATATTCGAAGTGGTTGGAAATGGGTGAAAAAAGGGAAAATAATGGGTATGCGAGGTGGAGTCGGTGAAAATGTATTTTAGGCAGCATTAAGGGATTTAAGAATTATGTTAATATTAAGAATGATTTAATGTAATGGAAATGATTTTTAGTTTACTCAGAAGTTAGAAATTCGAAAGTTCCTCAAACGATTACGGCATTACTTAATAGTTTTTTGGGTACAATTAAAACCTATCTTTGGCCGCTAGACCATTTAACTATTTGCCTGCCGTAATAGCGAAGTACTATGGGAGGTATTCCCATAGTCTTGCTATTTACGATTAGTTGTATTTTCAATTGAGATATATTGGTTAAATACGTGAAAAAGTTCCAACTGTAATTTGGAAATAGTTCCAATTTTGTAAGTTGATTGGCTACATTGATTTTAATTCCTGGAATTATCTGATATTTATGCTCATTTTACTGACTGAGCACGGCGGAATATTCAAAAAAATAAAATATTTACTGAGAAAAATCTTAACTGTGTGTTGCGACCGGCACATTCATTTTTCCAAATTTCTGGTCTTCCTTTGCAAAAACTAATTTTAGAAACAAATATCTGATGTGGAGAGCACATTTATTCTGCTTTCTGATTTCTTCTCATGCTTAAAAAGGAAATTCCATGCATAAAAAGGAAAAATCACATTGCTTCACCATCTGGTTTTTCCTTTTTATGACCAAAGATAAGGACGTCATTTAATAATGCCGGTAACATAATGCATTACTCTTAAACGTCACATTAAATGATTTTCACTGTGCCTATGGAATTATTGGGACGCGGCTATTTATTACCAATAATTTGACGTGCCTTATTTTTCGGGGCATATATATGACCTATGATCATTATTTATACTATGCTATCGTTTTTATTCATATCACATTTTTTTCTGAGAGGAACAAAATCAAGGCTCTTTCCGCTTTTGTTGTCAGCTGCAGGTTCAATTTCGTATGGACAAGGGGATCGCGGTTTGAATGGGTTTATGAATTTTGCTTATTATAGTTATCCATACTGTTATATGCATGAATTAGTAATTTTTAATCACTGTGTTATAGGTTTTTTCTACTTAATTAAATATTCTAAATATGTTAACTGTTCGTCAAAAATCTTCTCTATAATATTCTACTAGATTTTGAATGGTATTATTTTTTTAACATAATAGTGTATCCTTATATATAGACTTATATTCTACAATGGGCTTCTGCATAGTGCTGGATAGTAGTTTTTCCTTCCTGCAGAATATCTTATAGGCTTCATGGCTTGGAACAGTTTTCCTAGTCAGGAGAAGGAGCCAGAAATGACCATGGGATTTCTGTGGTGACCATAGTGAAAATGGTAAAAAAAACACCAAACAAAAAGAGCATATGAATGACGTTTAATACATTTTTTTATGAGATGCGGTAACTGGTGAACAGAAAAAATATAAATTCTTTTATCCGCGTAGTGGTTGAAGTCCTACGCAACCGATATAATTCTCTGATATTATAGTGAGTAAAATGGTGCTTCTCGGAAATAACTACCTTTTAATGAAATATTTCCCCCTCTTTTTAAACGGATATTTTAGGCGACGCCAATGTCACACTAAAAAAAGCAAAAACGGCACGTCCAGTGGGTCGATTTTAACTAAATTTTAATCAGTTCATCTGCTATTAGTAATAATGTTAACTTCAAATATCGTGCTTCTCCGGATAATACTTTATGATCAATGATGCGCAAAAAAACATCACATAGGTACCCTCGCAGGCACACGGGTATACATCATTCGGAAGTGGCGAAAACGTGATCAAGGGACCTCAAAACATGCATTTTCAATGAAATCACGAAGTCGAATTTTTTTCATGGAAGCAATACTCTCCCTTATATTACATAAGAAGAAAGGAAAAATAATCTAAAACTTTACTTAACATACCATTTATCTTTTTGCTATCTCGCTAATGGTGGACGTACGTGCATAGCAAAATTGTCAAAAATAACTCCATTTACATTCGACGTAGTTATTCATTACAAAAAGTCTTTCAGTATTTTTGTGGTCGTTTCGATGAAGTTTTTTCCTTTAGTAAAAATGTCAGGGAAAATAAGGGAGTATTTTTGCATACGTCTTATCTTGTACGAATATATTTTAATTATAGAATACCTTTACTTCGTATCATTACTAAGTACAAAGTATATATATATATATATATATATATATATATNNATATATATATATATATATATATATCTTTTTTCAAGTACGTTACTATGAAATAAAATATCTTAGTAATTATAGGTCTTGCAAAAATTTGTTTAAAATTAAAATCATAGGGGTTTTTTTTATAATTAACTTACTTAAATTTTGAACTAAAAGTAAATATTTGAAAAAAGTTGGATGTCATGTTCCCTAAATATATCAATCACAGTAAACAACCAGAAGGTCGGTTGGTAAGTGAGAGTAGAGCTCAAACATTAATAAATTCAACGGCGCGGGAAATTCACGTATCAGGTTTTTTCCCAGGATGCCCTGTTGCATGAGAAATGGTACACAGATTAGGTGAGCAGCTGAGGGTGCCAGGAGGCGTCACCCGGAATTGAACCCGAGCCCTCTGGCTCGCCCCATCCTAAATACTCAGTGTTGGGGAAAATTCTTGATGAAAGGTTAGCGAGAAACGTTTTAGCTGAGAAAATCAATTTCAACCTCTCAAAGTATATCTCTTAAGTATCCCTTCTTAAGTCCACCAAATGGAGGTAGGCATTCTGATTAGTTGTTGAATTCTTAATTAAAACACCTAACAAAAAATTTAATTTGGTGAAGGTTAACAGTTTTGGAGCTATCCTGCCCAAGATAGAACATACACGTAAACATCATTGGTAAATTGTCAAAAATTAGGAAACCGCGGAGCGGGTGATTCCGATCTCAAAGTATATTTTTTACGTAATCATTATTTATGCCCGTATGGAGAATATAGATACGGAATTCCGGCATTTTATTTAATTTCAAATGTTCCTTTTGTCTTTTCCCCTTCTTAGTTTATGGAAAAGTATTGTTTTCATGAAAAAAATACCATGGGGTTTCAACTCAAATACATGCCTTGAAGGAATGTTTTGACCATTTTCCGAGTGATGTCTGTCTTTGTGTCCGTCTGTCTGTGTACCTATGTTGTAGTTTTCTGTGGACACGATAACTTAAAAACTATTAACCTGAGCAGCTCGAACTTTTTCATTTACCGTTATTGAGAGTAGATGGGCTAATTAGATTTAGGATAAGATCGACCCACCAAAAGCGACCTTTTTAGTCAGTTTCAGTTTTTAACCTGTGACAGAGTTTCCTCCCCAAGCAAAAAAATAAACCTTACCCGGAAAGCCGCCACGATGGGGCAGGGGTCTTGTTAGACCACTAGCCAATAGGATAAATTAATGATATTGAACATTAGGTAAAATTATAGTCTCGGATAGTTCGAATTGTTGTACTTGGCTCTTTCTACCGTTTTCATTATTAACTTTGCGACGGGAAAATAATCTAGATCGGTCTTTTCGGCACTCAATTTCCCTAATTTCTAGCCTGCTTGTAATCGTGGGTTAGAATTATTCCAGTTAAGTCATGCATGTAATATCCGAGGCTTCCGTGGCTCCCAGCCAAGGGTTTCCGATAATTGTGTGGCGCTTTCTGTTTGCTCATAACGATTTTTCACGAAAGGGGAGGGCTTTCTCTTGATTTAATTTAATTATGAAATCAGGTCCTCCTGCGTAAGGTTCTAAATCCTCGACGCCAATTCAAGTTGAGGCCTAAATACCATCATATTATTTTTTAGCAATTTCATTAGTGTATTTTCCCATTATGCCTTTGAGGAATCCGTTTTATTAATGCAGCTAATGTTTCTCGCCTGTTTTCTCCACGTTGTGTACAAAGTTAGTGAGACTTCCAAGTACTTAGCGCATAATATGCGCATGACTGCCCCTCCGAGTCTAAAGGCTCAAGAGTAAATGGATTAATTTTCTCAGAATTGCATTATTGAGCACTTTTCTCACTGTTTGTTCATTTAGGCGGAACTAGCTGCTGTAAAGACTATTTAGTCGATCAGGGGGACTATTCCGTAAGGAGTCGGACTTGTCGACCCTCGAAATGGACGAATTTTTTACGTCATGGGCTCAGTGTATCCTGGATTTTTTGTACTCAAATCGGAAATTGTGGAGGCTGCGGCGTCAAAATGTCGTCATTGTTGAGACTCCACTATTTCAGTCCCTGAAGTCTTTGTCTATATTCTACGGGCGATCTACGTGACTCCATATCTTACAACGTGTTGCCAGTTATTCACCACGCGGTACGGAGAATCACAACCTCCCAACATCTATGCCTCTCAACTCCCATATCTTATAACTTTTGGCACCAAAAATCATTCATGACTCAAGATTTGAAGCATACTGGAGATAAGGATGGGAATTAATGTAACACTGTGAATCTACCATGAATGTAAAAATTGTGCGCAAAGACTCACACTAAGAAAAAAGCAACGACTAAGAGGGATTCCAAGGGGAAACAACAAAGTTGATAAATTTTATGGATCTCGCAACTGAATGCATTAAAGTGATATAATTTCATTGGTAGGCGTGGAAGCAAGCCTCCCAGGAAGAAACGTACGCATCATAAGGAAAGAGCGAACGTTAATGGATCGAAACGGTTTAGTGTTTCCGTCGTTATACTTATTGCTTACTATTGGTAGTTTCTCAGTACATCCTTCAATATCCCCTCGTGAAAACCCCAGCAGCTTTTCCTACATTTTCTCCACATTTCGCTTCCGGTGCAAGGCGATTCTCATTTCTCGCCCACGCAAGAAACCTCTGCCCACAGCCCCACGCGTACCTATGCACCACATTTGATGTCCCTCCAATTTGTCCACGACACGCTGAGAAGTGTTCTCGGTCTAATGCCTTGGATGCTCTCCCCTCTTCCTCCCGCGTGTCCTCCCTGCACCATTCTCCCCCACTGAGGATATTTATTCGTGCGCATGTTCGTTCGTGTGGCTCTGGCGACTCGGCGGGGCGCGAATGGACAACGAATGAGGCTGGGGGGGNGGGGGGGGGGGGGGAGCGGACCATGCGGGAAGGAAGGGGAAAGGATGCGAGAAGGAATGTACGGGAGAAGGGGGGCGGGATCGGTAGCCGGAGAGGATTGAAGGGGGGTGGGAGGAGTTTGAGAAGGAGGCGTGCGGAAGATTAGGAGTGGAGCGTTCGGACATGATAATATAGCCGGGACGAGATTGAAATTTGAAGGCTGCGAGATAGCGATCTACGAAAGTCTCGCCGTCAAACTGCTGAACTGATTGTTTTAACTCCGGAAACCGTGCTCTCCCCAGCCTTGCTACTGTCAGAGAAGGACTTAGTGGTCGTGGTGTCGCCGAAGTTAAAAATTTTTATCTTCATTAGGAAGCTATAAATTAGGAAGTGAGGTAGTTAGACCTTAAGCAGGGATACTATTTTTGGTCTGGCTGATTACTCAAGTTCTAAGCATGTAATGTTTCTTGTCAGGAGCGAAACATACGGTGTGAATATTCCTTTAAGCATCCAAAAAAGGTAAAAAATCCTATAGCCAATAAAAAGAGTTTAAGAAGACTC
>LYUA01000048.1:1395712-1408908 GCA_002093875.1 Calopteryx splendens | reverse complement strand
CCACCGCCGTCCAACCTCCTCCCCCCCCCCTGACTCCATCCCGCTCCACATTAACCCCGTTTACTCGATTACACTACCGCCTTCGCTCCCTTTCATCTCTCCCTCGCCGTGGTACAGCAGCATCCACTCCTTAATGCCTTGTAGGTGATCCGCTATCACTTTCTCCGCGCCATCCCACGTCTCTTTTCTTTGTGTTAAAATGCATTGTTTCCCTGGGCATTCGACACCGGTGGTCCATATCCGGTTTTCCAATCTGTGAACTCGGTTCTCTTCGTGAACGTTTCCATGACTGGAATCGATTTTACTTGGCAAAATTCTCCCCTGCGATCGAAGTAGTCAGGGAGCAACTTTTTATTTTGCAGAATCATTTACTTATTAACCTCCAATGATGTTAATTGGCGATGTTGAATAATTAGAATTTAGATGTCTGAGGGCTAAATTCGGGCAGGGTTATTTTCTTAGGGTAAATTGTTAAACGATTGTTGAGGAACTTTTTAGATGCATTGATTGTGCCTAACAATAATAGCCTACTTAGCATGGATTAATGGGAAATATGATTGAAATGAACTAAAAATAATTGTAGAAATCCTGTATTTTAATGCTCAAACTTAAAAAAATGTTAATGGTACCCAACTTCTGAACTTTAAACTGAAATTGGTTTAATTAAAAATAATTAGCACGATTTTCATAGTTTCTAGTTTAAATTTAAAAATTCGGCTGACATGGGAATATAAATTTTTCAGTTGATTTGGAAAATTTGAGGATAGAAGACAACACTTATGGCATCGATGACTGAATTTGGAAATTGCCTTTTTAAATTTACAGAGCATGATGAAAAAAGTTGAAAAATTACTTCGGGGGATTTTCATTTTTAACCTTCCTTATTTTTTCACTATAAACGGATACCCAGGAAATGTTAGTTTTACTCTATATTGCGTATGATATGTGTACGTTAATGGTACAAGTATGGTTATTCATTCCTCGGCTTTTGGGTTAATACATTTTCGGATACTTTATTGGGGCAAGCGGCTGTCGTGACATTGCATGGGTGGAGATAGGGAAAGTTCCTTGTGACGTAATACCTAAGTGGGAAGCTCTTCAGTATATTTGGTTTATTGTTGGTCAGGCCAATAAGTTAAAATAAATTTTTCATTTACCCAACATATTTCTTTTCCTTTCATTTCTATCCCTTTCTGTGATATTCCTATTTAAAAATTAACGTAGCACTTTAAAATTAAATTTCTGTTGGCATGAAAGTATTACCTTACTAGAAACGAGATCCACAACCAATTTGCCACTATGTTCGGAAAATACCACCCATGCCATAAGTAATGATTCCTAAGTCAGTGGTATCCTCTATTTCGTTGAATCGTAATTTCCATTATTAATTTTTCTCCTTTAATTTTGATTCTTGGAAAAATAAATTTTCTTCTGAGCTTACTTCCCTGCATCATTTTTAAATTATTCATATGTGTCCTTGATCGTAGAGTCCTGGATGATTTTTAAGCTTGATAAATGTGAAATTATTTTGCCTAAGATTATATTGCGTACATCATAATCGATATTTACTAATTTTGCTTGCAAACCCGTATATATTCAGTTTGCTTGTAAGCCATTAAATCAGATAATTGTTGTCATTTCTGATGCTAAATTTTGTTATTGTTATTACACATTTTAATTAAAGATGTATTCATAATCATATGCTCATATTTTCTTATTTTACTTTTTTAAACAAGTCAGGATGACTCGTGCATTGGTAAAACGTTGCCTTGGACAACTGAAAGCCCATGCTCACGCACGGACAGAAATTTCAAAATAAATTTGAATTGTATTTAGGGACCCTCGAGTTTAGATTAAAATCCCATACTACTTTTCTTTATTTAAAACTTTTCCTGGTAAATAATCCGAGAGAGTAATAATTAAGAAATTATGATAATTAATGCCATTGCATGTTGATTAAAGCATTGCACTCTTTTACCTATTTTGGGAAGTAAATACTTTGGTAATGGTTGTTCTCAATGACTCTCAATGAAGTGGAAACGATATGGAATATTTGATTTACGGCAAGGGGAAGGCTGTCATATAAGGGTAAATCTAGGCTGAAAAGGTAAAAGTAGGTTGGTTGAGAACTTATTTTTGTTTCGTTTTAGTTTTGATTTTTAAATCGGTTTTGGTACGAGTACATGCCTACAGTCATATAGGTGGCTAACAGATGAGGTATTCATGATTTATCTTAGCTTATTTAATAAAGTAGATTAGTAAATATGGTAGAAGTAGTAATAAAAGTGGTAGAAGAAGTAATCGATGGAGTAGTTGCAAATATTATTAAAACAACCGTGCAGAATGTTTGACTAGATGCGCATATAAGGCACCAACATACTAATTAGTGTTAATAGACGGTGGTGGTCAAATTATACCCAGCACAAGTTTTATAGAGTAAGGAATATGTTATGTCATCAATGGTTACGTTAAAGATACACGATTTGCGAAAATAAAAGATAAAAGTAATTATTCACTTAGTCATTTACTCACAACATTCGTTCATCTATATACTCCATGGAAACCATTGCCTGATTAGTAATTACAAGTCAAAATGGAAATACGTAGGCCCGAGTGAAGGGTTGAGCGCGCGTGCATCTAAAAGAAAACAGGAGAACAAAGAATATGCCGCCCACTGAGAGTGTGACTCCTCTGACCTCACACTCATAAAAATATTTTGGGAGCTACCTCCTCCACAAAGTATCAAACAGGTCTAGAAACTTGGAGGAGAGTAGCTAAGGGCACGTTAGGGTCACAAGGAAGTCTGACACCCACTCCTAAACGGCGTGGTTTTGGTGCATCACGTTTGGTGGATTTTCCATCAAATCTAAAAAACGTTTTCCATTATTTTATGTATGGATTGCTATAAGTATGACACTGAAAAGTTTTTAACTAAGAATCTAGAAATAAATTAATCTTTTATGAGAGGGACGGTTGCGAGGTTTGGTATTATTATATAAATATAATTTGGTCCTTTTTGTTGAAACAGAAATCGAGAACGTGGCTATTTAAGTTTAATTAACCTAAAACTAGTAACGAAATTGAACTAATCAATGCAAAATGATGTTTCAGGTGTTTTCCTGTGGTAGCATATAAAGCCATTATCATTATATTATTTTAAAAACTATTTTTAATTATATTTTTAATCTTGACTTTGTGTAGAATATGCATCCGCTTATAACCAGACTTAAAACAGTTGCAGTGAAAATTATATTAAATAAAGAGTTATAATTTAGTAACTAAGCATGGAAATATTTTATAGTTACATATTACCTAGGAAACCAGATTCGCCGTGGCTCCAGGGTAGTATGAGGGACATAAATATACTTAATTCAATAACTAACGACATAGGTACGAGACATACACCTTATGCCTCGTATTTATTTCTCTTAACATTTTTCATTATATAATTAATTATGATCCTTTTATCCTCTGTAACGTTTTACTCAATGTTAATCAAAAATCGTCAACGATGAATTCATGCAATGAATTTCTGGCCATTTGCACTAAACTGTGAATAAGCTTATTATATTCGCGTAGTTTTTAAAGAGCTTTGAGTGTAAATAATATTTTTCGAGTACCGACGTATTTCTCTGAAGTATTTTATTTTATTTATTTCCCGTCAGAGTACATATCTCACAGTAATGTTACACATTAGCCCACAGGAAATTTCGTATTTCATGAAAATTGGTATCCTTTTCCTTTCACTGAGCGTTAAGAATATCTTAATTTACTTTTTCTGGGATTAGCAGCTGATGAGTAACAAGAGTGCGCGGTGTAGACGGACGAGTGAGCGAGGGCGGAAATGGTGCCGGAACAGAGCGATTGGGGGAAAGAAGATAGAGGGCCATGGTAACCGGTGGGCGTAACCGTGGTAAATCCCCGCTTAAGCCGGTGGTAATTGAATGTAAAGGGGGACGAGGCTCTCGGGGAGAATGATTAATAAGGCACAGGTTAAACGAGGAAGAACAAGGGCGCCGGGAGGAAGAGAGAGAGAGAGAGGGGAAGAAGGTTAGAGGGCATGCAGGAGGAAAAGGAGGAGGCAGCGGAGGCAGCGGTTGTGGATTACTTACGTGGGTGTAGTGGACGAGGCAGGACGGACCCTTCTGGCGGCATGGGAGGTCGTACGGCCAGCGCGGGAGGCGTGTGCAGATAATCCCCGTGGAGTGGGGTTTAATAGGCGGAGTGGGAATCGGAGAGTGCGGTGGGAGGGGAAGGAAGTGGGGCGGAAATGCTTATTAGGGAGGGCCATGGGGGAGGAGTACGCGCGTGGGACGGCGCGCCGTTTTTCATATTTTATATATTTTTTCGTGAACATGTACGAAGCGCGTTGGCCATCGTGTTATTAGGTGTGATTGAAAACCAAGGGTAAATTGAGACGGAACTCGTTGTTGGTTTTTGGTTTCTTGAGCTCCGCCGGTGATTTTCCTTTTCTTTTTCTGTGAGTTTCTATTGAAATTTAGAACCATGGACCACCAATTTACTACCATAAATAGTCAAAAGCACCCGGGTTCCAATCTTGGGGTAAATTAAAATCATGAATGAAATTAAAATTTACTACTCACCTTCTGCATTACTGGTGCGATTCTCATTTCCATTAACCCCTGGTAAACCTCCTCGGTATATATGCATATCTACTTTCTCTTGACTTAGGATAAAATTGATGAGGTATCAAGTGGTCTCAGAATTAAAGGTTCGAAAAATCCATTAGGGCACGATCATCTTGACACTCAATTAAGTTATGATTTATAATGCACGGAGTAAATGCCTAATAAAGGAAATATCTCTAAATAAATGTTTCTGTGTTTTGTGAAAGATTTTACTTTGAATATTTACAGCCACTGTTCAAAAATATCTATTCCTAGTAGCTAATGATCATAATCGTTATTGGCCATCACTCGTAAGATTTCTTTGATTCACCATCGCACTGATTCCTCCAATCCGTTAACCCCTTTCAGGTAAATCTATACTTATATCTACACTCTTTCACATTTCACGTTATTTTTATCATGTTTCACATCCTGATATCCTCTTTTAATCCCTTCTTCCTCCGTGATAATTTTCAGGCTATATATATTAAATTGCTGAAAAATCATTGTCACTGATTTTGCAGTTTTTATTAAACTAAAGTATATAGAGGGCACTTTAGTTTAAAACTAAGGAAAAAGTAATATGTAATACCATGTGTGGTAAAAGTTATTTTTTGAGTCAATATATTTTGAAACATTGGTTTTGATATATTTGGTGTTAGGTAACAATTTCTAGAGTAGCTATAATAATGTTATTTTAAAATTTGAAAAGTTTTAAATTATTTTGACGTATTAAAATTGAAATTGATGAATATAAATAATTTATTTTTACGTTCTTTGCTCAAATAATGCTTTGTTTATTAAGTGAAAGTAAAAAAATGGGGCTGAAAGAAAATATTTTAATAAAATATTTTAACATATAGGAAGTTTAGCATGAAATATACTTATGATTCTGGTAGTCATTACCTTACCGTGTTGAAATGTCTCTTAATGTTTGTTAAGCCATAAACCTAACTTTATGACAGATAATTCAATTCGTTTTTACATCAATTTTACCTATGAAATCTTGTTTATGTCGAGATGCTCGTGTAGTTTTTGTGTGACGTCTAAAGACTAGCATTACGCTCAAATAGATTAATGTTAAAACATAAAATCTTATCCTTTCAACCAGACAGCTAAATTGCGCTCGCTCGGGAGCTTCCACTAGGCCTTTTTAATTTAAAATAAACGGAAGTCGTCGCAGATTGTTTAGTTCATTTCGGTTATATGAATTGCAAACTGGTGTATTACTAAACATGCGTACAAATAAGAATAGTCAAGAATTATTTGTCCTTTCACCCCATAGTCGGGGTAGGTAATCGAATATCCATCCGGAAAGTGAGCATACTTCAGGTAATAATTTTGACTACTTGTCGGGACATGGTTGTACGTGGAAAATATTACCCAACGACGTGAGGAATAGCGCATCATTCAGCCTTACCCGAAGAAATTATTATTCGTCGACAAAAAAAAACTAGTCTCTTCTATGTATACAACTATTCCATGCCTTGCGACCAGCCACGAGTGGCTGCATGGAGGGAACAGGCAGGGAGCGTTTATTCACCAGCTTGTTCTATTGTAATTGTGTGTATATGTAAGACAGAAAAATAATCCAAATTATAACAAATTGTTTTTTTGTAGATTTGGAGTCAATCTCAGTTTTTTAGTGATAGCAAATATTTGGTTGTCTGTGAGGTTTTGAGTATTTGAATCTATTAGTGTTGCAGTCGGTTTCTGTAGTTTACGTATTCTGATATGACTTACAGTGTGCGTTCCCTTGGGGTAAACTCGAGTACCATGCAGCTTTCTATTGGGTATCTCTTACTCTCTTTAAGTTTTTTCTAGTTTCCCCAGCATCTTCGACACACTTATTTTATTCTCGTAACAATTTTTCACAAATGTAGTGGATCTTTTGTGAAGATGAATAAACCGGACCCATTTACCTGGAGGGCCCTCGATAAGGTGGTATGGTTAACGAGTTGGCCAAGGTGAAATATTGACCACTTAAGTTTAAACGGCGGATAAAATCATAATTTGTAGACCTACGTTTGAAGAACGCTGCTTGGAAATTGGAGTTTAATGCAAAATGCGATTTTTTTCTTTAAGCGCCCCTTTACCCTCTTTGTAGTTTTGCTGGCATGCGTAGTGCCATAAAATGCCCATTTTATATTAACTTTGATATGACTTAAAAAGTATTTAAAACGCGTATCCGTGAAACTTCATCTAATTAAAATAATTCTCTAGGAAGGTTTTCCCCTAAGGCTATACATTTATCAAATGTTTCCAATTTTTGCTTTATTTATTTCATAACTACCTATTACAGATGATTTCCTGTACAAGTGTGAAAAAACAGCGGAAAGTGTCAATGAGGGAGAAGCAGGCGTGTGCGTCTTTGGCGTCGCTAGGAGGGGAGTGGTTGGTATGGACAATAACCGTTGAGAATGGTAATTTATTGCGTAAATTGTTAGGTGGGACTTTTCCGTCATTCAGGCGTGTCGAACGAATGAGCCAGTTGGGAAATTTACCCTTTTTCCTTTTATAAAATTATAATATACGTGGCATTCACTCGCGGGAACCCTAACGAGCCAGGCGCATAAAAAACCCCGAATGGGCGTCTTTAAGCCCATTGTGATTAGTCTTATCCCGTTAGTCATACATTGTCTTTGCGAAGTGCTTATTGCTCTGTAATTTGAATATATTTTTGTTCAGTATTCTTCATGGGGAATTTCAACACTAAATAGACATTTCCGTTATTCCATGAAAGGTAAAAATTGTTTCACATCGTAATGGCATTTTAAAGTCCTTGTATTGTTTTCATTTCGTAACTAACATGTTTAGTTAATGAAATTAAATTATGTACCGATTTTAATTTAGTTTTAATAATGTATAATTTTTTCTGAGCGAGCAGGGAATCTCATAACCAATATATGTTTTTTTGTTTACAGTCAATAATTGAGACAAAATTGTAGAAAAGTTCATCATTCAGGTCTACTGGTAACTTAGGAGAAAGATTGGAAATAATGGGAAAGGTTTGATACAGAGTCATAGAGACGTCGTATTTATTTGAACGTTATAGTAGCAATTAAGATGAATTTAATTTTGTTGAGTGTCCCGTATTTATTTTATTTCTAGGAGTTATATTCGTAGACGAACTCCTCTGATTTCCCCGTTTAATGATACAAATATCTCGCTAATTGCCACATATACTATTTATGTAGTTTTACAGATGACGATCATTTTCGTACTGAATTTTCCCAATTTATAAATAAGGTCATTAAGGGAAAATAATTCATATATAGATAATTCACGAGAATTTGTGAATGTTAAATGTTTTAAAGTATGTGTGATAATCATTTCAGCAGCTCACTAATCTAGAAATCTGAAAAGAGATGGCGAATTTTCCTAGCGTACCTACTTTTATCAAGAAACATTGTTTCAAACTGTTTGGAAATATTTTAATTATTTTCCTTTTTTCTTTGGTGTCAATCTCTTTCGTCCATTCTCGCCATTGTAATATTTCACTGTCTGAGTGATTTTCTTTTTAAGTGAGAAAATAGGAGAAGATTTCGTTGCAAATGACAACCCAAGTTCAATCAGTATTTCATGTTTTAAATTTACGGCGTGAAAACGTATCCATCGAATAGTTTAGGAATCCAGCGATAAAATATTACCCAAGTTTGACGGCTCTTTGATTTCTCTCGTTAATCCTTCCCAAAGTATGGGTCTGTGGGTGTGCTCATGGTTTTCATAGCATTGATCATTAAGTGTTTGCCCCAGGCGACTATTTGTATCGATATGTGCGTGAATTATGCTATCAAACAATCAAGTGATCAAGACTTGTGGAGAATACATCAATGCATTAACCACTTATGTACCGTACACGGTACATGTAAATGGCTTCTTTCTCTGAAACGTTAAAGTCTCTTCTGTGGGCTTACTCATCGGAAAAAATTTCCTTGATCATGCTTAGAGGGAGAAAACGAAACGCCACACCACCAACACGCGAAAACACGCTCAAGGCATCTTATGTGCGATTGGAAAAAAAAACTTTGCGTGGTATCCTATCCCCCGAACAGCTTACGCACTCGCTTAAAGAAGCACATTAGCACACCGCCTCATTAGCATCTGCCGATATAGGAGTGCGATGGGTGTGATGACCCCAAATAGTGAGCTTTTTTTTTCTTCTGAGAGAGGTGCATGGGAATTGCGCCCGCGCCATGCCAAGGTTTGAGCAAGGCATCTTGTGCCTTCTCTCTCACTCCCCCCCTCCACCGCCGGGATCCCCCCTCAATCAGTGCTGACAAATATTACTCGATGTTTTCCCTCTCAGAAAGTTTGCCTTCATCTGGGAATAAATCCCCGGCGATGGGCTTCTTTCAGCGCGGACTCAAATGATGCCCATTAACGCCTCTGGCTACTTGCTTGCCTTTCTACTCCCACGCCCTCCTATTTGAACTCGATGTGAGATTTCTTCTTGCCTCGTCGGTGCTGCGAAGAGAGTGAATTGAGAAGGAAATGTGTCGAACCTTCCCCTCAATCTCTCTGATTTCCTCAGCCCGTCATTCCCCTTCCTCACCCACTCTCACCATTTCCTTTCCTCATCTTTCTATTTTCTTCCTTCTAGCGTTGCCATCTCCCATATTCACGATGCCTTACTAGTCACCTCGGGATTAGACCACAGAAAAAAAACACCTTGGAGCTAAAGCTTCTTAACTTTGGCTGCGTGCGCAAAATCTTTCGAGACGTTCGCAAACTTTCTCTTAAACTTTTCACATCTATGGGCATTGGAAATAAAAAACACTATCTTTCCAACAGTGCTATAATTTCGTTAACCTTTTACTTTCTGCTTCTGGCAGCCGCATGCCATATTTATTTCATCTCCACTACTTTTAGTAACCCTCAAAAAAACATTTGATTCCACGCATTCAGGATATATTTCCTTGTTGTGTTTATTGGCATTAGGAGCGGAATTTTCGTACATATCATGAAAGCAATAGTATCGGACTACAATAGCTTCAATGTATCTGCCCATTTATTCCTTCTAATCGGTCCTTATTGGAGGTCAGAAATAGCTAGCAACTTCTCGGTCTGCGGAATGATTCGAATTTGCCATATTAGACTATTCAGGCTAGCTTAGCTCGTATTACCTTGTACTTTCTTCTCTAATGCACTTCAATGATTCGCCATTAGCATCTCTTCCTCGTTACAGGGGACCATTATGATTCTGACAACCTTCTCTTAGGTGTCGTGGTTGCCTAGTGGGTTGTGCGGTGTGTTAATGACCGAACGGTCCCTGGTTTCAATCCTGAAATATGCCCTTGGACAATCAAATATAAAATCCAAGCGTTGCGATTTCCTGGTTACTAGAACTTCGTGAGAAAACGAATGGCACTGGGAAAGAAAGTGGCTTTAGCAGCCTGAATGTGAGGATTTCACACGAAAAGGCGTAGTTCGGGGTGAGCTCTACTCTCTCCTATCTAAACTAGCATTCGTATTGATTAATGTAACACGATGATGTGTGAACTTTCTATTGGTAAGGTTTCGATAGCGTTTTGGCGAACGACGACGGCGAAAACGAAACGAAAACAACGGCGAAAAACACTTGGTAACGTTTTCGTCTTTTCCTTTCCCGATGAAATGTAAGAATTTCAGTGATGAACAAATCTGAAGTCATGAAAGTGAAATTAAAAATTAAGAAATTTCATAATATACAAAACTTATTCACCTGTGCGCTCAGCTAAACAGAATAAAAATGAATTGTTTAATAATTGACAATAAAGAAACAAAAACGATAGGCACATTACCTATCTCTCATAAGCTCATTAAAATACGACATAATATGGTGAAGGCCATGAGAGTGGTGTAAAAGGAACGTACCCACTTACAATTTTTTCCTTTAACGAAAATCAGAAAATATTTTAATAAGTATAAAATTTACTCTGATTCAATAGATTCGATATTCAGGGACTCATATTTTATTGGTAGGCATTATTAATTTTATCTAAATTATCAACATTTATGGGGTGCGAAAATTACGATTCAAGCTCCGTGAAATTCGATGTTATCGAGGTAAATTATTTAAAACCTTAGGGGATATAAGAAACTTTAGCGCAATTAACCGAGGAACACTTAGAAAGTTGGGCATAATGATATTGGACTTATAGATCGCCCATGTTACCCCATTTTTCTTAGCCGTCTTTCTTTTCCATTTTTTGATTTTTGTGCTTTAATGTGCTGAAACATTTGGCATTTTGTAACTAGAACAGAAATGCGCCGAATATGTATATGATTTTGTGCATGGTACCAGTTTGGATTTAATTCTTGAAAAGAAATCTTCACAGCCTCTTAATACACCTACTTTGACCATTCTCCTCATGTACGCTCAGAATGACGACTTAACTTTTTGATGATGTATTGATATCTTTAATATATAAACCTCCTTTTCAGTAACTAATTATTCTTAGGTCATTTGCTAATTAGGAATGCTCCAAAATTCAAATAATTACCATTTGCGGTCCAATATCTTAAAACTTGTTTCGTTAATTAGGCATTAGGTTTTCATAATACATTTGGTTTCATTTATGTTATTTGTGTTATTTTCTGCACTAAAATCTTTCATGTTTTATTGCCTGCGGCTTTATATATATTTTAGCTGCGTGAAACGCTATTCTTTTAAAATATGACCAAAATATCATTGGAACTTTTTTTTCCAGTATGTATGTGTGTATATATATAATGTATATATATATATGTATATATCCAGTATGTATGTGTGTATATAGAAATGTAGGTATATATATATATATATACCTACATTTACCACACGATATATATATATATATATCTATCTATATCTATATAGATCTCTCTATCTATCTCTCTATCTATCTATCTATATCTATATAGATATATATATATATGCATACACACACTATAGGTCTCAATCATTGGAATTCTGTTAAATTGATATCTTAAGTATCTTTGTAAAGTAGTATTTTACTCTGGCCTCTATTTACATTTTTTTAAGCTTGATAAGCTAAGCATGGATTCAAGTTCAAGCACAGCTTATCTGTGACGGATCCCCAAGAATTTAGTTTGACGCGCTTGAGCAAAAATTCTCTTTCTCTTGAAATGAGAGTGCGATGAAATAAGCTTATTTCCATGTCAACTAAAAATTCTACTCTCCGACTTCATTCCTACGATATCAGACAACTAGCCAATTTTTTCATTAATTTCAAACGACAGGCGTTTTAAGGTCCATAACAGTGAACATAGACTTCGTTTTGAAAGTCTCCCGCGCATAATTTTTTATCGTTTTCATTTGTTACGGCAACTAAATATATTATCATGCATAGAAAAACAACTGAGAAATGCCTTGAGACTTTATTTCTTAAACATCATTCAGAGACAATTTTTTATTTTAGAAATCTTATCGCCAAGTATGTTGACCACATGAATGGTCCCAGAAAACATAAGACGTAATACGCACTCGTGTAAATGTAAATATATGCGAAAACCCGTGCGTTTTTATTGCTTGTTTCACTTCAAGCATATTGATTCAGTGATCTCTTGATTTTTATTTCTGTTCGCGAGGTCCGCCTCTAGCGCAACACGCGCCTGTGTCCTCCTTTTAACATTTAACTCTTCTCCCGTCCACCCCACTGTCTCCCCCACCCCAACATTTACCTCCATCGGAACTTCGCCTTTCCCTCCGCCTCCCCTGTGACGTCCACCCTTTTGCCGCCTCTGACCTCCTCAGGCCCGGTCCCCGGCGCCATTATCCGCTTCCAGTGCCTCCGGGGGGTACCCCGTCGTTTCCCACGGCCCCACCGACGTGCCGCGCCGCCGTCCACTCCCGGCTCGGCCGTCTCCCTAAGGCCCCGTTCCCGCTTCACCAACCCCTTTCCCTCACACCCATCCTCCGCACACTCCCCTGCAGACAAGACGTAGGTACTCTCTCACCTGCCCGCTCGTGGCGCCCTGAGTGGAAGAATCCGTCCGTAATCCGCCCCCCCCCTTCATCCTCCTCATCCTCCTCATTCACCCAACCTAACCTCCCTCTCTCTCCTTTCCATCTTCTCTCCTTCTCCGCACTTCAAGCCTTCCGATGCGTTGACCTCGTGGCTCTGGACCAGAAATAGCAACCCCGAATATGACCTCTTCTTCGCATTCACAAATCTCCCAATTTTTCCAATTCTTGTTCCGAACCTCGAGGCCATATCTCACGTAAATTTCCGTTCGAATTTTTCCCGTCGATCTTGAGGTTCTATTCACAGCCGTTATTTTTCGTATCCCTATGTTCCAGTCGACCCAAGTTCATAGTCAGTCCATCATAAGGCTGATTTTGCATGTTCTTACGCTCGTTTATCTATCCTTTGGACTTATTTTTTCACGATTCCCAGTAATACCCCATTTCTTGAGGTATTTTTCAAGTTTTTTTATAGCACTAGCATGAATTCTGAGTTGAATGGAAAGAGATTTTCATAGGTCTATTGGAACAGTGCTTGAATAACAGAACAAGCACTTTTTCAAGCGGTGTTCAGGATTAAACAATTGTAAAGCATGCCCATGCCACGAATTGTAATATTT
>LYUA01000048.1:1337181-1348028 GCA_002093875.1 Calopteryx splendens | reverse complement strand
TTTATTTTGGCACAACTAGTTTCAACGCATAGGCGTCATCTTCAGGTACAAATATATGACTACAGGTAAAAATATACGAGTGACTAATAATGTGACGTTTTTAGGTTTAAAATATTAAATAATGTTTATACATTTCAGTGCCAAAAGTTTTTTCCCGACATATTTACTTCGATCAGATTGTTTCACTATACGCAAGGCAGTTTCTGCTGTTGAGGAGAGCTTTCAATAAACTTTCAACATTAATGAGCTTCACTAGATCGTCAAATGTTACTTGAAAGGCTTATGATATTTTACCTTGAAAATGACGTGTAAAAGTTGAAATCGAGTGGTTTTAATTAAAGATAGTTTAGATCGCATAAAGCTCATTGCTTTTCTTGAGAAATTTTTACTGAGTAACGCCTAAATCCAGCAGCTATCTATGTATGATATGTTATGCCCAAATTTAACATTTAATAGGCTACCTACAATGAAGTATAGACATGCTAGCATGGTTGTGAAACTTGAATTTGCTTCGGGTGACAGTTTGTTGCCTTAGGAGTTTTTTTATAACTTGATCATTGAAGGTTTCTTAAGAGAGAACTGTTTGAATACAACGTAGAGCCAACGAACAGGGTAGTACACGATTCTCTCCCAGCCGCAAAATAATCTTTTTTTGCTCATTATAGCTCACACTCTTTTATAATTTCTCATTCTGGTCCCATTTGAGCAATTAACCAGTTAGACTTTCTGAATTTCCGCCAGTAAGTTTCCTGGCGGACTTCATCGAGCCTCTTCCGAAATTTCGGTTCCCTCCGACTTAATGAACGCTTTTGCTAGATCACATTTCTGAACGTTGGAGAAAAAACTTGAAGTTGATTGGAGGCTTAAATTTAAACACATTTTGAACTCGGCCATCGTTTTCTAGAGGATACTGGCATGAAATATTAAACTTTACTTATTAATTAGAAATCGACGGGAAAAGTGAATCAAGTGTTTAAAAAAAATCTGATTCAGGTTCTAATTGCCTTGTTTTGGCAGCTAAAGATAGTAAGATTGACTCGCGAAGGAATTATTTTGACAGATTGGAAAGTGAGAATCGGGTCAAGGAACGTGAAAATATTAGTCGCAATATAAAGGAGTGGGCATCGACATAATCGTAGGTTCTCAGAAACGTGTTGAAATCGAAAACAAACTCAACATTTGTGACCCAATAGGTGAAGAGTATGTAGTGAAATATGTAAAAGTATGTGCTACTGATAGCACTATATTTACGGATTAAAGGAAAGAATGTCTACGTCATCTCTAAACTCGATGTTGTAATTGCATCATTGTAACTTTCTTGTGGTTATCCTTCGTGTCCATATTAGCGTATGCAAACCAGGAGTCTCGATTTATGAATTTTTATATGCTTATAAACAGATTTTTTAATGCCTGTTGATAAACTTACTTTTAGAAAATTTTAGGTCAATATCAAACTGGAATATTATTTATCAATGTTCATAGCTATACTTTTGAATTATGTTCAGACCAAAAACAGCTATTCAGACTACCATTCAAATATTTAATTGATCATTTTCTTCTGCATCATTAGGTTTTATAAAGATAAATGAACACCGATGTAATGCCTTCATGATAAAAATGTTTATAAGATTCCGTATAAGGGATTTTTTTTTGCCTCTACATAGAATTATTATAAAATTGTGGGACACCAGTGCACTGGTGTCCACAAATTATAATTGTCTTTTATAACTGCGAAATTGTCTATTAACGGTAGCCACAAAGAAGAATAAAATGTATTTCTATGCTATTATATGAGTATATTCTAAAATTAATTCAGACGAAAAAATCAAAAACAAAAGTATATACTATTCCATCTCTATAATGCATTGCATCATCTCACTTTGCGGTAGGACTCTGGGGTACTCAGGCGTCACGTTTCCTTTATTATTAGCGTTCCAGTCATGATTTGTTTCATTTCTCTACCAGCCAGACGTCCAAACCGCAACAATGGTCGAATTACTGCACACGTTACCGTTATTCGGCTGTGGAGTGCTAAACCCTAACGTTCTGTATTGCACACTTCGTAAAGGCATGCGAATCACTTAGCAGTACGATTTCCTTTGAATTGGGCCTGCAAAAGGCCCTCGTAATTGAATATGGTGAGCGTAAAGTTCGTTTTACTGCTCACAGTCCGAAATGGTTTCTGAAAGCGACTTCGTGACCGCCTCTAACGAAATCCACGATACGGGATCCAAATGGAGATAATACTACAGCATGAAGATGCACCGCGCACTAAAACCAGCAAATCAGATACGACACCGCTTTTAATGAGGGTGGTAATTTTTTTCAGCGCTCCACCCCCGCAGCCAATCAACGACTGGCATAAAGAAAAGTTACTACTTAGAAAATTCAAGTCGTTCTAGACATTCCAAAAGCAATACTCACATGCATGGTTCATAAACACTACCAGAATAACATTTCTTTCCTCGTGGAATGGGGATTTTACTACCTATTTCGCTCTGCGGAGTGCTTTTCCTGTAGCCGCAAGCTAATACCTCCGTAATTGGTATCACGGCCAAGATCGTTGGCTCATAAAGGGTCAAGCATAAATTCTTCGTCACGGTAAAATCTGTCATACCTACTTCACTGGCGGTTAGATCGTGTTCTTTTTCGGTTCGTACTTCCCATGTTGTCTCTCCTACCATCATCCTTACCCGTTTCGCCGATATCACTTTCCTTTCTCTATCGGAGCCGCTTTCCTTGCGATTTTGTTAGTGGCTCATAGGTGGGAAATCCAAGGAGCTGCAGGAGAGAGCTACATTCATTAATATTGTCGAGGCACAATACTTAAGAAACATCGTCTTTATCGTGACCACTGTGACCCATTATATCAATAAATCATTCTTACTTAGTGGCAGGTTAATTTACCCTACCAAATATCTTTTGGAGTGTGAATTGTTTAGTTATACTAGTTGAAAAAAGTGTTGATAATGTTTTACGTATCTTATAGTCTTACTTTTCCTGCGCCATGAATAGTTAGTTATTCATGTGCGTCAAGTGTTGATAGATTACCCATGAGAGAACGTTAGTTGAATGTAAATGAATCTCGATTAATGCATATCCTTATTCATCCTATGAACCAGACCATTGATATAGAACATTCCCGTTCTTTGTCCGGCTACGCATTAGGCTTAGCCACACAAAAGAAGGTTACAAGATCGGTGTGATCTAATTGTATCTTGTAGGCATTCTTTCTACGGATTATCACGACATGAAATGATGTTGCGATTAGCAACATGTATTTAATCTAAATCTAACTCCACAAACCATTGGATGGTTCCATTCAGCATGTAAAGACATGTGTGACTAACAATTACACATTTAATGCCTATTATTATTAATGACATGAGTATTATTCCGATTAGTGGTAGGTTTTGGATGAACCGTGAAAGATAGGTTTGAGGCTCACCTTAATTGTTACACCTCTTGTCTTACGTCCATTTATTTTGCGTCTCTTCATATTTTTTTACCTCCTTTCATGCCTCCTAAAATAAATATTCTTTTCCACTCTCTTCCGCATTTGTCTAGCGTCACATGCTTCAACGTCCCATTACCTTTTGAAGTCCTCTCAATCCACTTTTTTCTGCCTTCTGAAATACCCAATAAAGCCTTATCTTCTCCAAACATACATAGCCCTTGGTCGGTCTTTTTCTGTCTTGCTAAATTTCTTCCTACTTTCTTGATGCACCTCGGAAGCCTCCAGCCTCTTCCATGCTCACCCTCTTTCCTCAAAGACTGAACCTTAAAACGCTAAGCGGCATGCAAAAATTATCTCGTATTTAGGCCCTCTCTATTTTTCTTCTTTTTTATTGTATTCTATAATATGCATATTTCATTTCATTGTGCATAGTGTCTATTCTTTTGAAGTTTATTTAGTTTTCTTGTCTTTAATTTAATCCTTATTGTGGATAGTAAATGCTTCTTTCGCTAACACAATTCCTCTCTTAATGCCATTTTTACCTCGCCCATTTTCGTCCATAGTATGATACAAATGCGGTACGTGGTCCACCAACTCTAATTTATGTTCTCTTACTTTGATAATTTGCCTAACCTTCTTATTTATTTTGAATCCCAGCACCTTGTTTATTTAATGATATCTCTTCATCCTTTACCTCAAACGCTTTGTACACTGCGCTTAACAAAGACTCAAATCCTTTGGCTAACGTGGTACTAAAGCTTGATAATCCGCAAATGGAACTGACGTAAACGGCTCCCTGTCTTCTCTTATTTGCACCCCTCTTTCCTCTCCCAACATTTCCTTGGCGAATATTTTAAAGAGCTCAGGTGATAACTGAAAACACCGACTTCACTCTGCCCACTTACCATCACGCATCTCATCCGCTAACGTCACTTATGCAGTCTGGGTCCTAAAAAGATTTCGAATGAAATACATAATCTTGCATTTTCGTCCAATGTTCCAAAATTATTTCATATACTGCGTTATCTCTACTCCGTCGAGCGTCTTCTTGAAGCCAAAGAAGAAAATAAAATACAGCCTGATTGTTGTGTATTCTTTTTCATTGATGTTACATTACAACAATGGCGTCATACGATCCCTTCCTCTTGCGGCATTTAACTTATGACCTCTTAGCTCTAGCATACTTTTTATTTTCTCAAAACAGCTTATGAATCCTAAAAACTAACTCAGACTCATTATTCCATTTTTCCCGTCACCCTTGAGTATATCTATATTCAACTGCTTTGCTCGCATGCATTACCCTTAGTTTCGCAAAGATGTTTCATCTTCTGACTGTATGTCTGTGTGCTGTACCTATAATGCTTCATTTCTAAAACCTATTATATTACTGAAAAACGTTCTTATTGACGAAATTTACCTACAGGTTATCCTGAAGAGCTGAATGGGTTGCGTGTTACCATCAAACTTTCTAACTCGTGTACGCTTTATGCCATCGAACAGTTAGTTTAGTAATCAGGAGTAATGTTTTCATGCTATGTACCATACAATAAGTCATTATTTTTCATGCTTCTATGGAGATGTGATATTACCTCGCATTTGTTTTTATTCAAGAAAAATATAAAAGTAACTTGAAAGGGAATTTCCATTGAACAATGTTACAAGTGTCTCATTTTAGTTTATGTAGTGTTGATATTAGTAGCATTTTTAGGTTTTACTTTACACCACATTATCCCGCACTTTTCATTTTTATTAAAACATTTTTATTGCTATTTTAAGGATTACACGATTCAATATTTGAAAGTTCATTGCCTTTCAAAACTCACGAGGCACTTTTCAATCTGTTACTCAGAATTCTCTAGTAATTCTAACTTATTACCATTTCCTGTCTCATATAAATGCTCCTTATCTTTCGAAAACTCCGAATGACAGCTTAACTTTAAAATCTCCCTAAGCCCGCGTTTATTTCCTCAACATACGATCATTTTTACCACTGTTAAAACAAGAATTTTTCTACCGTTTGAAGACCATCGGTCCCCCCCGTTCCATCAGGTTTTCTTATCGCCGCTATAATAAATTTTCCGACCCCTTTTCGAATGCTGTTTCGCGTCTCTCCATCTCTTCTCCATCGTCCCGTTAGCTTTCCTGCTCCCACAATTCGGAGTGCTCGAGCGAGGCGTGGCTAAGGCCAAAGAAAAGATCCTCGTGAGGTGCTGCCACCTCGAGTGGTTTTTGAGAAGCAACACGTCCATAGTGGTCAGCTTGAGGACCGAGAGTGGGGTGAGGGAGCATACCGCTCGGGGATGAGAACTTGGGCAGAAGGGCTGCTGGCAGTCCATGGACCTCTTTGGAGGCGGACTCCACCGAGAGAGCAGTGGATGGGAAAAGAGAGACGAATTTCATCACGTTTTACGTAACTTCGGAACAGAGCAAGAGTTCTGCCACAATAATAAAAAAAATGCAATTAGCGGTGCTGACAAACACTAATATCTTAATGATAGACTTCGGATTAAAGAGCAGAGAAAGGCTACAAAATTATCCACTTCCTCTCTTCCACTGATGAACCATTGCTTTAATACTTCATTAAGACAGTAACGGATGTTTAGTTATATAAAGTGAACCTGCGAATAAAAATCGATATCACATCGAGTCAAGGAAGCATAGAGACAAATACTAGAAAATTTTTGGAATGTTAAAGAATAAAAAAAAACTATCTTCGGAAAGGGATGATTTTTTTAAAGGCCTTTCTTATATTTAAATGATTAGTCATCGTGCCTTGCTTATTTTATTAATCTGATATATGTTACTTTTCTTTATATAATGTTACGATAAACTGTTTCTCATAAGGTATACCATCTGGGTTTACTATTCTGTGTAGCTGTGTTCATTTTTGGGCCATTGGAAGAATCATAGAGCAGTGGAAAAATTCATATTGACGGGATGGAATATTACCTATGATACAATTTTAAAATTACCAATAAGGAAAGGCTTTATGAATGAAAATATAATTGTTAATGAATGTATCTTCCTGAAATTAATTTTTCATATACATGTCTGATATAGTGCACCGTATGTTGGTTTTTCAACCTCATATCACAATTTTGCCTTGAAGAAGTGCCATTAATTTTTCAGATGCTTAACTTTATTGTTAAAGCAGTGATCCTCTTATCGACTGCTCTTGCAAGTGGACTAACGTCATTCGCTTAAAAGTTTTGGATTATAATTGCTATGATCGATAACAGATGAATTGAAGTCCATATGTACTCGTGTATAGTTCGACGTTTATAACCAAATTTTTCGGCCAAAAATTGGGGGTCGAACTATACGCGGTATTTCTAAAATTTTCTTTTTCACATAATAAGAGAGGTTATTTGTGGGAGTGCATTGGATAGGTGGTTAATTGAGGTTTAGGCTGGTAACTAACACTCATAGCCTCGGGATACGTGAAAATACTACATGCTGGCGCTTTTATTTAAGTTTAATTCTAAATATTTAATATCAAAGTTCGTCCATGTCTTATGCGGTGTATTTGGATGTTTAAGAATTCAAATGGCTTATTTGTAATTTCTTTCCTCCTAAAAATTAACTTTTATTTATAGCTTGAATTTATAAACTGCAATTTGGGAGAAACTTTTTCATTCAGCCATCCCGAAATGTCGTGAAAATATTGAATTATAACGTTTAAACAGACGTGTTTCAGAAGAAGGTGGAGAGGTTGATTACGGACTGCTTTCAGAGTAGAATCGTTCAAACTATAATTAAATAAGTTAGGTGGAGCGCAGAATGTTCGTTTTAGTTGACATTTAAAATGGAGATATCAAAGATAGCATCCGGCGGTATGTATTTAAGGTAGTCTTGTTCCAAATAGCATTGAAGTATAGACCATTAGAGAAGTCTTAGGTTGTAATTGGAGAACTAGGACGGGAAAGGAGAAGATGAATATGCCTATGGTTGAGGCGGAGGTTAACTGCCAGCGCTCACGCAAAAGGCAGGATTTTTTTGAGAGATTTATCTTGATAAATTAATGAGGCAGTTTCAATCCAAATATTTAGAAACATGATCGCTTATTCGGAACACGCTATACAGATAGAGAAACACTCGGCTAAAAATTCTTAATGGAGTATTTAAATGTATCGCTTTTCATTTCATCGAGTGTTGGTAATGGAAAGAGCGGCTATAATACTTTTTTTGGTTAGTTAATCACGTCCAGAAAAAGTGATGAGGGGGTTGCTTAATTCATGCCTGAATCTATAGTTTCCTTAGTTTTTGTTGGTGTCCTTGGCTTTAAGCCGTCAGTATCTGGATTTTAAAAACTAATTTGGGTGTCACTGAACATTTTTTTTATTACTGCTTGTTAAAAATCATCCTAACTCTCCGTAGGACTGTTTTTGGATAATTTTGAGTGGCGTGGAAAAGTATACCCAGGTGCTTAACGACAGTGTTCAGCTCTTGAACAAAATGGCGACCCATTTGCCGTGTCAGAATTGCGGCGTTGTTTGGTGGAGAGTGGGATCGGTAATGTGTGGATGAGATTGAGGGCGTGGAACGGGGGCAGGCGAAGGGGATGGTGAAACATAATGGATGGGAAGATGAAGAGAATTTTGATAGGGTGAGTTACAAAATGTTCGGCATGAGACACAGGACAGTGGAGATATACGAAAGCGGGGAATTATAAAGCCTGGATTAAAAAAAAGTAAATTCACGGAATGGCGGGGCGGAAGATGAAGAGTGACATGTATCTAGCTGGAAGCTGGGAGAGAGCGAGACCGATGGTTTGGCGCCAGTAGTTTGTGGCTCAGCGGCTCGCGTGAGGGAGAGAGAGTGAGAGGGACGGGAGAGAAGTGGTTTTTTCACTCTCCTTAGGGGCCTCATCGTTCGGGGCCCAAGGGAAAAGGGCCACCGGCTTCCTTGTTTCCCCCCACTTGTTGATTTCCTGCGGCATAAATAACCATCCAGTCTCACCGGACAAAACGGAATCCCTTTATTTCGACCCCTTGCCTTCGAATACGCGCCCCCAATCTCTCTCACTCTCTACGTTCCCTTTTCACTCTTTTCTCCTTGTTCCTTCAAGTCCCATCGATCTTCGACGTTATTTTCGCATCTAAAACACTCGGCTGTCTTGTTTTAATTTTGTCCATTCTAAAGTTGTCGGCGAATGATGATGGGAGTACGAATTATTTTCGCTGCAGTGTTTTTGATTATGCCGAGCACTCTGTAATTCATTGAATATATTTACAAAATTGGTTGTTGATTCTTAACATGTTTCGGGAGTTTTGAAAATATAACAGTGGAATTCTGATCCGAGTGGTGACAAACTGCCAATGATCACGCAAAATTCGAAATTTTTGGGCCGATTTATCTCGGAAAATTAGGTGGTCAGCTTTGATAAAAGTATTTGGGAACCTGATTCCTTGCTTGTAAGCTGAAAGAAATGCCTCATAAGTATAAAGCGATTGGAGTAAATATTGAGAATCAAGTTCTCAACTTAACATCTTTATGATGTTTGCAGCGACGGAACATAACCGTTTAATTTTTTAAATATTATTTTTGCTTTTTAATGGAATACACGTTTTTACCCTTCATGTCGTTCCCGTTCAGGGTCCATTCGTAGTCCACAGTAGTTGGTCTAAAGTTTGGTCTTGATAGTTGAGGGTAGAGCTCACCCAGAACTAAGCCAAAACGTGCGTGAAATTCAAATGATTCAGGCTATCGGGGTCAATTCCTTACTCTGTACCACGATTCGATTTCCATTGCAGGTCCAGTAACTAAAAATCGTACCGCTTGAATTTTAGATCTATGCTTTCGGAGTACGCAAAGTCAAAAATCCAGAGTTTAGGTTATTTTTGGAAATTTATTTCAAGTAACCGAAAATTACAGAATTAAGCAAATATTTCTTCCAAGCGTAATTAGTTTTTGACATGGATGATCTTAGGTTTGCGTACGATTCTCCTCCCCCGGCGATATATCTGATTGCTAAGCTCTTTTTTAAAAGTCTCTTATGTCCACAAGAACCAATTATTATTATCATATATAATCAATGGGCTTTTTCTTGATCATAAGAACAGTCAATGAATTGGGACATTTCTAATGTTGCTCTAGGAAAAGGAAAACAGTTTCTAGATTTCCAAAATAGTTTTTGCAATGTACGAGAATCTGTATAATGATAAATTATTAGAATTTATCTATTCCTAGGGACTGCTTGCTTCCTTCATTTTCGCCTATGCTCTCCTCTTTTGTCTGCGTTACATTATTTGCTGATGTCGTGGGCAGTTACGAAATTAATGGAGACTTCGGTTCGACATGCATTTCCGAAATGATCAAAATTAAGCTTCCCAAGAAATAATTTCATTCCTATTCATGTTAGTCTGGTGACATGTGTACATGTGACATGTGAACGTGGCTACATGTGTACAAAAAGTTCTTTGGGATAGGGCTGTTGAGAATCTTGCCCTGGGAAACATGACAAGTAAAATTTAGCTCATTGGGATCCAAAATGGCACAAAAACCACCAGGGGTAGCTGGCCAAGTAAAAAACCCTTCTCTTGCAATTAATTTAGTTACTGGACATTCAAACATAATTTACGACATTTTGTTTTAATTTATGTGTATTTTGCGAAGGAAAAAGGTTCCCTCATTTGTTATTTATATGTGTACCTTCCTATTCCATTTCAATTTTGGTTTAATAATTTTGAATAGGTGACTTACTTCATTGCTAGGTTATTATATCGGACCATGGGATTTATTAAACTTTCGAATTTCTATTCTGCTTTTAAACGGGGCAGCAAGGTGACCACTTAGATTTACCAGTTCCCCTTGGGATGGCAGTGAGAAATTAGGATAATTTCTATCCTTGAGGGTGAATTCTATTGATTGAGTGAGTGGAGGATTTGTCAACGTGAGACCCTTTCTTTTACTCCGTTGAGAGAATCGGAAAAGAAGTAGGGCAACAATTCCTCCATAGCATTCCGGAACATTTGTCACTTTTCCACCTCTCGCTTCTCTCATGTTCGGCATGTGGCTCAAGGTACCTCCGCGTCCACCCTTGGTCATTCCCTCGTGGTTGTGACGCGAAAACTCTTTTTCCCGCGAAGGTTTCTCCATCACTAACACGAACCTAATGCAATGACATCTTTTTCATCCGCCTCTTGCTTGTCCCTGCCTCGTCCCATGCCGTTCTCCTTCCCTTCCCCGGTCTTTCCTATCCTCCTCTCATCCTGCCCCAACTTATCTTGATCTCTGTCCTTTGGACCATTATTCACAGCCAGTGTCGCCCCTTCACGGGCAACCTACCAAACTCGCATAGACACCATCTTCCTAGCGGAGGAAACTCGTAAGAAATATATAATACCCATTTATGTGTGTGGTTATTAAAAGAGAGAAATTCCTTCGGGGA
>LYUA01000048.1:1322290-1333885 GCA_002093875.1 Calopteryx splendens | reverse complement strand
GCTGTAACTAGCGAAACCTAGGTCGTAGTAAATTTTTATTTGTGGAACTTGCCCAGTATGTGTTTCCTTATGATACTTCTAAAAATTCCCTACCATATGGATTGAACATTTAAACGTTTTTTTTTAAACGCAACTTCATTTTCTGGATCTTCCACACTCTGCAGTCGATTGATCGATACGGGCTGGACGGAATCCTGTCTTCTTTTAATGTCATAATGATTCTGTAATCATAAATTCGGGCTGAATTGTCAATTGTTCACTAAATTCTAGGATATGTCGTTTGTCAACTAGTCACAAGTTGATTAGCGTAGAGTTAAAGACTTTCAAACCTTTCCACGACTAACAGCTTAAAACAGATTAAAAATTAGCGTAAGCGGTTAGATATATTATGCATTGATTGTTGTGTAGTATACAAGTATTTTGGCATTTCAACTCTAAAGTTGGTGTGTTGTTCACCACACAAATTTGTAAAAAGAGATAAAATTAAAAACGAATGAGCGTGGATAAAAATAATGAAATAAACCACACAATGGTGATATATTAATTCAAAAATATGTAATGAACTGAATGAAAACTTAACGTTTTCAGCTGATGCATGTATGTGATGTAAAAAAGAAAGAGTGGGTACAGGAAGAGTGGGCTGTAGTTATTTGAAGGTTACATCCTTGAGAAGGGGGCAGAAGCGAGTGAAAATGCAGAACATCAAAGAAAGCGGGGATGAGGCCCGTAAACTTGAGCTAGGAGACAAGAGAGCACACTTCGGGAGTGATTTTCCCCTGAGTGAGAAAGAAAGCGAGCTACGATGAAAGGGAGAGTGAAAGGGGCTTGGGCGGGAAAGGATGGACGGGGGAGAGCAAAAATGAACGGATTCATACGGAAGAGAGGAGCATATGAGGAGACGATCAGAAGAGGAAGAGAGAGAGAGAGACGGAGAAGGAAGGGAGTTAAAAAGGAAGAGGAAGGAGTCTTGGAGAGAGGAGAGAATGGAGCACGCGATAGGAGGACGAGACGGTTGGAGGGATGGGGTGCACGCTCGAGCCTGTCCTCAGGCAAAGTATTATTAATTATGAGGAGGAAGACGCGGAGTTGGACCGAGAGAGAAGGTTGGGGAGAAGGATTGGTGGGGAGGGGGAGGGAGTGGGTGGACAGGAGGGGGAGAGGGCGAGGGATGCCCCGGGGGGAAGTGAGGGAGGAGAGATCGGGGGGGAGTGGAGTGGAAACTCGAGAGAGGGCAGTGGTTTTGTCGAGGGGAGATGGTGTTGCTGTTGGTGGTTGACCGTAAGGATGTAATTGCTAAACGGAACCGAGTTCGGAATCTGCGATGATGTGTAGGACGCGCAACCTTTTGGAAAAGCCTTGCGGGCACTCACCTCTTTTTTTCTTCACTCGCACGGAAAGAAAGATGAAAAAAATGGAATAATGCCCATTGACGGCATTTTTCTCCGGTATTTCATTATTTTATTTTCAACGCCACTCTTTCTTGAGCAAAAACCTTTTGTCGTGCCACACGATGCGTGAAATTGTATTCTGTTTTTGCTTTATACACCCTCTCATAAAATACAGTTTATTTCTGCTGGTTTCACTTTTTCTTGAATCATTGTTTAATAAATGCAGTTTTTATGATATTCACCTGTTATGGTGTTTTAGCACCATTATCGGAAGAATACCAATATTAACGCGTAAGACACTAAGGATTTTGCGGTCAAGGTAAAGCAAAGAAACATGTG
Source organism: Calopteryx splendens (assembly GCA_002093875.1). Classification (NCBI taxonomy): domain Eukaryota; kingdom Metazoa; phylum Arthropoda; class Insecta; order Odonata; family Calopterygidae; genus Calopteryx; species Calopteryx splendens. The sequence continues at coordinate 1,332,158 of LYUA01000048.1, read as the reverse complement.
TTTTTGTACTAATTGATATCACATTTCTTCTTCACGTTTTCGCTAGTGCGTTGTCTCGTGCATGTCTCGTGCAAATTACTTTTGGTGCATCATTTTATATAATCTTTGATTGGCGTTATTTTTGAAAAAACGTTTAAGGTTTGAACGGTTTTCCTTGCTTAGATATCCTGTCGTTTATCTGTGCGTGTCGTAGGTCAGGACAATTTACTTGTTTATATCATTATCAGAATTACAATCCTAATATTGATTGACTGCAAGCCTCTGTTCTTCTCTATCAAAGCTAATGCCCTATTACACCCTGATAATTTCTCCCCTCCCCTGATCTCTTTTATGCATATTTTCCAAGAAAGATTTTAAGTCAAAAAACGTCACAATTCAACGTTATTATGTTCAGGAATTATGCGGCGGAAGTCAGCTTCAGCTCTGAGCATCATTATCTGAATACGCTGACGTAACGGCATGGGAGAATCTATAAGAGGAATGATCACGTGTGAAATATTGATCTCAATTATGACTACAAAATTCTCCGACTACGTAGCTTAGCAAGGATGCCCTTGTCACGTAAATAACACTTTTAAGGGTTTAGATTTAACGGCGATTTCGCAATTTTTTTCTTATATAATTTGACAACGCATATCATCTGTATGTAGCCGTTTTTTCAATTATTTTTGAATCGTCAAAAATATCATTAAAATATTTCAGAATGGTTAATAATTGAGCAGCAATCGCAAAGAAGGGAAAGGAATTTCTTGAGAGTGAATGGGAACAGTTCGTTCACCAGCGAAACGAAAATTAGGTTGTATCCTCTCTTAAGTTGAGAGGGACATCATGGACATCCGTGACGGTATCGCGGTTCTCTTACAATGGCGAGAGGTTCGAGAAGAGCTTCAATGCCAAACTCCCCTGGGATTTCAAAAACATCGATATTGTGTATGAGAATAAACACGAGGGAGAAATGTATAAACAATATTAAAACAGAGCAAAGAAATCCACTTCGTCATTTTCATGCAACGAAGAATAGGTAAACGCATGCAATGATGAGGATGTGGGTTTATGAAATGTGATGTCAGGTTCGTTTCTTGCAGAAAAACACAAACCATACCGTGGAGACGTGTATGTTGTTCGCTCGCTGCTACTTGCTGAACTTCTGATCTCTTTGCTATCCAGCTTGGGCTGCGTACTTTGGACACATGGGTATTGCAGCTTTAATCAAGTTAAATGTCCCTTTTCCAGGTGTTTAATTATCAATGAGACTAATAAAGTCGTCAATTACCAGAACCGGGAACCGGAACACGAGTACACGCATGCGACAAGAACTGGATATAACCACCAGCAAAAATTATGCAGGAAATGGCTAGCGTATGCACATGGTATTACCTTAAATAATCAAAACTTTTATTTATTGCTACTGCCATTTTATTTTAAATATTGTTCAGTGGTTAGTTTTATTTAAGATGCAACCATTCTTTGATTCTTCTGTAGACCCTTTACAAGAATCGATAGCGTTCACAATAAAATAAAATGTCTATTATTTAACATAGTCCATATTTTTGTAAATATATGCTATTTAATAATAGAGTAATGACTGCGTGTTATAAATCCATGACTGCTGAATTATTGCAGCATTTTCTTTACCTCTTCCCAATTTCAGCAAACTGCCTGGCTCGTTGTGGCTTAGTAGGCTTCTCTCGGATTTATAAAATGGCTGTATGCCTTACGTTATGTCTCTGTATACGAGTATTGTCAGTCAGGGATAATGACAATAGGACACTTCAAAAGAAAATTTCCAGAAGATGAACTGCATAATTTAAAATAAATGCTAATAATAAAATATTTTTCTCTGATATTATATTTCATGTTAGCATATATCATTGAAGCTGATAAGTAAATATGGTGCAACATTTTTTCGTTAATAACTTCCAAAATGTTTTATTAGTCATGGTGGGATTTAATTTGTCCTAAGGTGCTAAATAATGAGCGCTCATATTACTGCGCTATTATTCAATGATTTTCCATTGGTTACAGTTGAAGGTGTATTCGTTTTACTGCGTTTTTTGCTTGCAAAGACAGATGTGTAGAAGCAGGAGAAATCCATGCTCATACTGTTCAACGAGGTTTAATGTGCCCCTTTGTAAATGCTGAATGCACTTCTCATGAATAAGTTCACTCGCGCATGATTAAGTTACCACGCATGGTGAATTCATTGGCGTGAATGCGAATATGAAACCGAATGCCAACTCGTTTAAATCCGTTCATTAAAAGGTACCTCACGCAGCGCGGGAGTCATACCATCATACTCCAAACATCTTTCCCCTTACACTTTCATATGTTTTCACTTCTCCACCTCCTCATGCGCATTTGCTTATCCGTGTTGTTCACCATTCCACCATAGGTATTTTGACTCTTCTCATCCACTTGTCTCCATTGCCTCAATGATAAATTATTATGAAACGCAATGCCCATCGTTCCCTCTTGCATGAGTGCAGTACTAGCCTGTCTCTGTGTGTGCCTATCCTTTATATGTCTGAAAAGAGCGTGTGGGTGCATGAAGTCATTTGGTGTGCGGATTATTCTTTAGGTTGGGGCCGATTGGAAAGGCTATTGGAGGCATCGTGATCGTGTTTTTTTGCCTTGTAGGCCTTTGTGTTTAATTGGTTGCCAAATGTGTTATCTTTTACGTTTTACCTAAAAGAAAAGAAATTGAAAATTTCCTTGGAAAGAGAAATTATTGTTATGAAGAGACTTCATCGTTGTTTTTTTATCCTGTAGGTATTTGTGTTTCATCGGCTACCAATTTTTGTTCGGTTTGCAATTGCAGACAAGAAGTTGGAAATTTCCAAATTGATACGTAATCGTTATTTTAAACAATTCAAGCTATGTATGTAGGGATAAGAATATCCGTCAAGAAAAGAACTTGGAAATTTATGTCGCCTTCCGCATGATTTTTGAGTTTAAAAAATTGTATGTGATAGACAGAATGGTAAGGGTTTAACGTTATCACCCGTTTGTTGCAACCTATGCACAGAGGAATTTGTAAGAAAGGCGTAGGTTGGCTAGAGTTAGGAATAAAGGTATTCGGGGAACTGAGTTTAGTAAGCCAGTGAGTTTGTCTGCAGAAATGTGCCGCGAAAGAAATGAATATCATTTATTATAGACTGATGCCACTGAGTGGCGTGAACGTGCGTAGGAAAAATATAGGAAACAAAGTGAAATTTAGAAAATGATACATACTGACGAGTGGAGCACTTGGTAAACTTCCCGGATCTGAAATTCCCGCTCGTGGCATTCGAAATCCTTGTAAATGCTCTTACTCACAACCTGTATCCTTGACCTCCAAACATCTCGAAACAGGATTAACTCCTAAGTAGTGGATGTGTAGAGATGACTATGCAAAGCTTTCATTAAAACCGCTATCCATGCAACCCGCCAATAACATGTTTTCGATATGGATGTTAACCGAGGATCACTTTAAATTCCTTTTTCGCTAATTTTATAGCATCAGGGAATATGGATGTTAAATTTACCGGAGCCAAAGCACTAATTCCCTCCGAGCGCCTCAAGTTCTCAAAGCGAGTAATTTTATGGCTTTTCCTCATGGGCATTGTTGCACCACCCACAAAGTTGGGCGTGTCTCTACCCAGGAGTCTATCGTAAAATTTTCTCGGTGTTTTCGCCTACTTCCCACGGAGCTGCAGCCGCCAGCATAACCTTTTTTTTACGAGCTGACGTGTTCCCCAAAAATTATAAAAAAATGCACCCCTCACCCACGGTGGTGTTCAACTTCATAACCACGTTTCGAGGCTTTTCTCTCCTCGGCTCCTTTTGGAGCAGCGTTATCGTGCTGGTGCTTTACGGATGGCGAGAAATGATTTCCCTTTGTATGCAGTGATCGTGGTGGAATTTTCTCTAAATTGGAAATTCCAGGCTTTCTCACAAAATCAAAATGTGTGGAAGTTGTGCATACCATTTCACCTGCTTAATAAAATCAACCATGAAGTTGAGATTATTAGAGTTGAGAGTCCATGAAGTTTATTGTTGCTTTATATATACCGAAAATCATTAAACCAATCTGCCTACGCGAGGTTGGAAAAAAATTCTCTGTTTGTAACCGGTGACTAAGATACTTGATGATGCCACTTTTAAGGATTGAAAATTGAGTGGAAATGAATCGAAGAGGTTCAATTTAAGTTCTCGTTAAAGTTCGAGTTAAAAATAATAGTTCTCGAGCATAATAATTTAAATATTTTTGCGTGATATTAAATATAATTTTACTCTACAGTTTTTTATTCGATAGAATTAAGTTAAAGCTTTGTGAACTATATTATATCTGATGTCAGGTGCATTGAGCGAAAAATCTTGTGAAAATTCACTTAGTAAGCCTGCAAATAAGAAAAGGGTTAATATATTTCAAAATTTCAAATAAAGTATTAATATATTTCAAAATAAGATTCCAGCATAGCGTGATCTAAATTAATGAATAAAAATAATTAATGAGTATTTATAGCTGTAACAGTACAGAAAAAGGACGTCAGATTGATTTGAGTTGTCAGGCGATGGCATAGCGTTTTCCTTGTTCCCTCTGACACGCAGTCGCCACTGCTCTATTTTTATTCCCATATTTAACGCATTAATGTATTTTAAAATAATAAATGTGCATGTTGTGACCTTTATTTTGATACAAAGCATACTTGGATGTTTCATAGAATTTATATGGTCAAGAAGGCAATTGAGATTAGTATTGTGACTGTAGTACTGCGATTTATTTCCATCGCTTTCACACACGGTTTTCTTATTGAAATTCCGAGTACTACGCAGTGGTTTATATCCCCCCTATATTGCGTTTCTCTTGAACTTGAATTCCAAGCACCTTTCTATGATTTCCCTCTGACATGCAATCGCCACTACTCTATTTTTATTCCCGTATTTACCGGATTAATGTACTTTTAAATTTAATTTTCTATGATTTAAAATCATTTCTTTTGGTAAATATGAGGAGCGTATATGACGTCTGAACTAATATCGCTATCGCTATGAAAATCTACTGCTTAAATCTTCAATACGCGAAATAATGTTGGTATTCAAGATGATTATGTGAACCAGAATCTATTAGGCAACGCGGAGTGGTCGTTAAGCGCCCGTCAACTATGGAAAAAATTGAGTAGCGGAATTGAGAAATGGAAAGTAAATCGCAATGAGATACAAGATTGGGGAGTTGATCCATCCTTAACATTTCATAAAGTGTTATAATAAACGCAGAAAAGCGTTTGTGGATTGTCTGCACAGAGTATCCTTTCGTAAGTTTGAGTTTGTAACACCCGAGGAGGGTGCAAAACAAGATGGGAGTTTCGGGCCAGGAGGCCGTGGAAGTCAGCATCGCAGGTGGGGGATGGATGAAGGGAGGGCGACTGAGAGTGGGGAGAGAGTTGCCTCGGGGCAACATTTGAGACTCTCGTTACGGTGCAACCGATTGAATTATGAGCCTAGTCGCCGTGACACTACCCAATGAAAGTGTCCTTCAGGATACCTACCAGTCGTGGTTACCTGGGCGGATCTGGAAGTAGGGAATTGAGAGAATGAGTGGACTGGAGGGAGAGAAAGAGAGAATTACGAACCAAAGAGAGGGCGAAGGATGTGGGAGGGGGTAGCACGAAAGTACGTGGAAGTTAATGCATCGAAATCTTCATATTTCTCCGCATCTGTGAGCACCTGCATTGCAATATGGCAAGGGCGAAGCCACTCCATCTGAGGGTGGGAATGGGTTTCCGTTTGTGGTTTCTATAGAGGGTGGTTTAGGCTAGTGGTTTTCGGAGCTGAGTTCATTTCTTAATATCCTCTTAAGTAAAGTGGTTTGAAATGGTGCTAGAGGGAAATGGGTATATGTACAAAAGTTTGAAAGCTAGTTGCTTCACACCATTACAATAGTGCGAAATAAAGTTCCTGTAACTTATGCATTGGCATATTTCAAGAAAGGACAAAATCGTGCAGAATTCGTACCCGATGTGGGATTTGAACCTACGGCTTACGGTAAATGTGTTTGTTGCTAGATAACCATGTTGGTGTATAGCATGAATTATGTATTTTAGTTATTAGTGGAATTCCATACCGCGTTTCAGATAAAAAATTTTTGAAGGTGAAGAATGTTCACCATTATGCTCCATAATTGATAATTATTTGTTATAATCTGGGTACCAACAGACTTGAGAATCTTAAATTTTCAAAAATACTTGGTTACTAAGGTATTCCGTAATTTGGTTATTTAGAAATCGCTTAGCTGTACTCGGAAGGAGGTGTATAAATTGAAAATTTTTACGAAGCTATGTTCCCCAGCATTATATCGTAAAATATCACAACGAGGTATTTTTCTCATTTTGATTTCACCTCGTATACATTTGTAGAACGTCTCCCACTACGAGAGGAAGGGTTATTTTTAATTTTGGCCCAGAAAAAGATAATTCTGTTTAAATTAATAAACTTCGTGGCACAAAGTGTCTTTTCTTGCCACTTGTATTTCACTCATTGCTCCTCCTATAGTCTTCACTTGTATTTTCTGTCCGTTACGCTGTTCGATAAACCTCCAAGCCTTGAAGAGCTTCGTGTCATCTTTGAAGGTATTAACATTCGAAAAATATCATTTAAAATCAAATACTATATGGAAGTTTTTGTGTAACTATATTTTCCAGCCTATGTAAATGCTAACCGACGACTGCAGAGGGAAGTCTTGAATAATTTAAAAATGAAAAATTATCAACAACACAGGCTACTTATTAGCGTTGTGGTTAGTGCATTTAACGGTAGAGTAAATACCCTATGGTCTTTACTCTATGATTTAACTTTATAATGTCCAGAATGGATTTATAAAATTTACTCGAACCCATAGTTTATGTTCTTTAAGTTATCCATCTACATATGCTAATTAGCTGGAGATTTCATGTGAACGACGATCGATTCTGATTAATAGGCCAAATGAATCCAGGAATTTTCTGAGAGAGATTATTGTAGAGCCCAGCACGCATTTGTAGTCTATTGCCTTTTTCCAAGGGAGGGCTCTGAATCCCTCGTACTTATCTTCATCTCATGTTCACCGCACTTCGTAGTCAACCAATTTATTGTGATATTATTTAAACGAGTACGCTTACTCACAACGGTTGTATTTGTGGAGGAATAATGCATATTCATTTAGCTTCAAATTGGAAAAACCAGTGGCTAAATTTAAATGGAAAATCCTTTATCGTTTCGTCTACATACCCGAATCAGCCCATTATGTTTCTAATTTAGAATCCTCATCCCACGCATTCTCCTCTTTCCTCGTCCATTTCATTTCAGAAACTTCAAAGAATTTACATGTTGATTTCATAAAAATATAAAAAAAAGATTAAGCAAGAGGGGTCCCACTTCCACAAGTTTAGTTTTCTGAAAAAAAGAAACGACATGAGAAGCAGAAGAAGGAACTAGGTTTCTTTACATGCCCACGTCTTTTCGGTTGGAGAATTTATTTTATTCCTCCCTACCTCTGTCCCATTGCTCTCGAAATACATTCAACACTCAAACAAACGGCTCTTCTACCCACACTGCCATCGCGTCCCACGCTCTATTTTAAATGCTCTTTTTGAATCTTTTTCCTCCTGACCGCCAAGAGATTATAGCAAACTCGGTCCATGCGATCATTGTGACATGAAATACTTAGAGGTGGTTGAAAGGGGGTATTTCTTAATCAGATATGACCCAGGCAGTTAAATATAAAAATTAATTTAAGAGTGGTTTCTTATACCTATTAAATTTCTAGGTGGCTCTTAATTAGTTTGCGGCATCTATCGTAACGCATTAGGATGCCCGATTATAGTGCAAGCTGTTTGAAAGGGAGTCGCGGTTTTATTTTACCTGTCACCCTTCTACGCTTCTATTCTTCTTAAACTAGTTTTAATTAATTAATATAAAAATATGTATTTCAGAAACATAATTTTATAAATAAGTGGTCAGAAGAGTAAATTACTGTTGACATTCTTCAATTTTTCTTTTCCACAAGGTATGATGCTAGGTGTTGAATTTTGTTTTTTAGTTCAAACATTAAGCATAACATTTGTCAACAGATGTCTTTAAAATTAAAACAATGAAGAATTAATTTTAACTTTTATCAGTAGAGTCAGTGTGTTACCAGCAGGTTTTTTAAAGCCCGATACTCTTTCTGAAATTCCGTCGGACTGAAATCTGGTGAGCGGTGCTACCCTCGTGATTTTGCTAAATTTCCTATTTTCCTGAAGCATCACATTTTCCTATCTCCTTTCCCTAAATTATCTCCTCCCTGCCTCCTTTCCCTCATTCCTCCCCCAACCTATATCCTTTGGTCCTCCTTAAACTATCGCCTTATTCCTTCGTTCCTTTCCCTCCCTCCCGCTTGCTTCCTCAGTTCTCCCATCATTCTTCTCATTCCACCCTGCCCGCCAACCACACATCCAACGTCGCCTTCAACTCTTCAACTATCTCCCCATCTCCCCTTTCCCTAATGACAACGTGCCTCTTCCGGCTTTAAATTGGTGCCTCGTGTATCGGGAATGTCAAACCCATGGGTGGCTTTTTATTTCGGAGAGGAGGAGGAGGAGATATGAGCTGAATGAGTGGGGAAGGGACGGGTGGGAGGGTGATTTTGGGGTGGAGAGGAGGCGGTGGACCATCCTACGGGCCAACTTTTCGCTCCCCTTCCCCATTACTCTCAAAAGGGATACTCTTCTTCGCTTTCGGTCTCCCCCCTTGCCCTATTCTCTCCGAGTTAACCCCAGGCATCCGGTGTGATTTTATTTTAGCCCTTTTTGGGTTTTTTTTAAATGCCTCTCGGTGGTGACCACCGAGGTTGAGGCTTGGGCTTTTGGGAACCTCAAGGGATTTCTGTGCTCACCGCGTCTTAGAGTGGTGGTATCAGTGAGCACCTCTTTCTTTTTTCTTCGCTATTAAGCAAGTACCTAATTATTGAATTAAGGACGGCTATGCACCTCGCGAGAGCCATTAACGGAGAGAAAACAGCTGTAGGGATAAAATAAAATTGAGTTTGAACATTATTTAATTTGTTGCCAATAAACTCGGATAAGTTTAAAGAGTTGGATGAATCCCAAATAAGGGCTGGTCAATAAGCTGCCCATGTTGTTAGGCTCTTAATTCACATAAAACTATGTCTTAGAAAAGTTAAAAGTCTTGCAGAGAATGCTAGAGTAATTTTCTCCAGAGTCATCGACAGTTGTTCATTGGTATCTATAATGATTTTAACTTGTGGCTTTTGTGATAGCCTCCATTTGAGGAAATACTTATGGAATAGGTAAAAATACAGTGCAAAAAAACCACAGCCCTTTTGGATTCTTTATGTCCCTGTACCCCATGGTTGTTGACTGCGGACTTCAAGGTGGGATGATTGCTGGTATTATAATTTTTGGTTGTTATTGCGTTTCGGAGGGGAAGGATCTGGCCCCCATACCCTGATTTGTGAATTTTACCGACCGTTGGCCTTAGTACTGGGTGTGCTCTACCCTCACCTACCCAACCGACCTTCGGGTTGATTACTGTGATTTTATTTATGACTGAGTTTCGAAGTAGATGAGTGAGAACTGTCAAAGTTATTGTGGAGCAGACCCATCTTCACAGCAGTATAGGCCCTGTATTGTAAGCTCTTTATTGGGGCCCCTACCTGCCTACACAACCACTTACGGTAATAAACTGTAAATGGCCGATGAAATTAAACATATATTTATTTTATTAGTACAGCTTCCAAGGTAGTTCCAAAAAAAACAGTATTTATGCATTAAAAAACATACTTATTATATTATGAAGGACCTCTAGTTTGGCCACGAGGTAAATAAATAGCAAATGGGTTTCAATGGCCAAT
>LYUA01000048.1:1304554-1318393 GCA_002093875.1 Calopteryx splendens | reverse complement strand
ATATATATATAATCTCTATAATTCTTTACCTGAGATCGTGTCGCCCGAGATCAAGCTTTTGCCCCATTGATCATAGTTTCTCCTCCTATCACATGATATCACTGCAGGCCAATGGTTGTGAATAATAAAAGCATAAGGAGAAAATAAAGAGGTGGCAAAGAACGTTTTAGATGAGGTAAATATTTTATACGACTAAGGTAGATATTTTGGCCGCAGTTTACAAAGAGACAGTGACAAGTTGTTCTCCGCTGACACACCTTCGGAGCTAGTCTTTGTGTGTTTCAAGATTAATATGTATTCATGAGGAGCTATATGGAAACTACTGTACCGCGGCATTAAATATTATCGTTATTTTGATCAAAGGCTATCTAATACTAATATCCTTTAAGAAGATCATGGACGCTGCCTGTATAATATAAAAAAATAGCACCCCACCTTGTTTGGAGTTCATAGGATTTATGTTTTCCATCTCACTGTTCCAATTTCAGCGTCATTTCCCATGAAGATATTTTAATGGTTAGACTTATCTTTATTGTTATTCAGAACCAAAATCATCCTTGAATCGTTTAGTTGCATATAAATATTTTTTTTTGTGCTTAAAATGCATCAGGAAAGAGTACGAGTTAGGATGTCGAGAAGAATTCTGAAGTACCTCTTCTTATTATATGCTTTGATCAAAAGGTAAATTAATAGTTGGATTTAGCCCCATTGGTTTTGCTCTTTGCTTGTATAAGGTGCGATGTTGAATTGTGAACCTAACCCGTAACTACTGTAGACTTGAATGAGATTTTTCAAAAGAATACTGCTAAAAGATTTTTCAAAACCAAACTGATCTCGCTACTTACTTCTTTATGTAGAAATTGTTTAAATGTTAGTTCAAATTCTGGAAAATAATACTGCCTAATGTTATAAGATAAAGAGAATAAGAAAGTGCCAGCCATTACAGAGGTTAGAAAATAGCGTTAAAATTGTAAATTTACATTTCCATATCCTGATATGAGGGTGGTATAATTAACCCAGAATTTCTTTGGCATGCTGGCACACACTAACGAAAACGTCTCTTTGAAGTCTTGATAGTTAAGCCAACGCCAGTTCGAATCGTTATATCCTACCCATCCTTCGCCATTGTTTCAACCGTTTGAAATGGCGACGCTTTGATGACATGCGTGCCCCAAAGAGATATTGTGGTGTCATGCGCATGCCACGGGAGTAAGCCAATAGCATCCGCCGTTAGCCTCCTCCTACTGACAAACAGGTGTGCGTGCCCTGCTGAAATTGATTTTTCCGAAGAAAAATGGTGGTATAGGGAAGCTCTCAATTTGCTAAGCACGTTCAGAGCTTAAGCTTCAATGCTTCAAATAAGCTTCAATGCTTCATATGAAGGAATTAGAAAAGAACGAAATTTGACTAATGGAAAAAATGAGGAGTGATATTTTTAGAATAATAAAATAGAATTTTGTATAGCCTAAATTCTCTTTCTTCTGAGAAACATTGGTGTTTATCAAGAGATCGTGATTGAAGCAATCCCGCTCATTTCTTCAGTTTTCGATGAGGCTGAGGCTAATTATGGACGTTTACGCAACGATTGACGGTGATCCGCTTGGTGACGGGCCAACACAGATATTACCTAGGAAGGCAAAACAGTCTTAACACTTAAACTCACCAAATAAAAGCCATACCTAACTGTAGGGAGTGATTGGATAAAGGTTACAGGAAAAAAATTAATCGCTAGGGTAAATGCTGATTGGTAGAATTCATATAGAAAATGTATGCGTTACTCAAGCAAAAATCCGCAACCCACCGAAGTGACAGAAAAACCAACGCTTTCCAAAAATTGGGAATTATCTTCAACAACCGGATAGGGAAGTATCATCCGGAGCGTTTATCCCATTTATTAAACCAAAGAGTTGTCACGAAGGTTATCTTGTCAAATGTTTTACCATGTGTTAACAGGACTGATTATAAAAAAAAATAGATATCGTACTAACTCAGTCAAATTAGTTTCTCGAAAACATTTAACGTTGAGTAGAACCGGATTGGCCAAACCTGTGTACCACTCGAATTCGTTGTGCGCATATTTGTTCTTTGAAACCTTTCTCAAATAAACTTCGGGTGGAGAAGGTTGTGAGGGTGAGGCATTGAATTTACTGCGAGGAGAAATATTTATAAATGAATAGAACAAAATTAATGGAATAGAATGGGGACGGATCACTCGCAGGATATAAAAATGGGTCACATACGTGCTACCCTGCCTGTACAAAGAAGCCCCTTGATATTTTACTGTGCAGTAATTAGTAATAAAAAAACAGAGTAATCTACACGAAGGTTGATTTGAGGTGAGGGTAGAGTTCAGTAATAATAAGCCAGACGGTGTGTGAAATGCACACGCCAGGGGGAGGGGGTGGTTTCTTTCCCTGTGCCGCCTGAATTTTCTCAGGCATATGTGGTAACCGAAAAATCACGCAGCTTGGATGCCCAGAGGTGTCATCTGGATTCGAACCCTGGCAGACCCCCAAACCTCAGCGCTCAACCCACTGAACCCACTACGCCCCCATAATATATATATATTTTAAGAGAGATTGTAAAGTTGATGTGGAAAAATTAAATGCAACCATGTGCACCTTATGGTGCTTCGAACGTACCCGATCAGCCTCTAGCTACCCAGTGGTGTATTAATCGCTATGGCATAATCCGTTTAACCCGTCAGAATCCATTGTATTAACATTTTAAATTCTCAAAGTGATTTTACGCGTTAAATAGATTTTATTGCGAAATTTACGAAATTATGCGTGAAATTGCCTGATTAGCTTTAGCTATGAGTGCACTTTGGAATTATTTATTTGTAAGATGTAATAAAATATGAAAATGATCAATCGTTAAAATCGGGAATTTTGGAAAGTTTAATAAAGTTTTCTCTTTTTTCCAAGAAAAAATTAATTCGTATTTTCTAAGCATAGAATACAATGCATTTTAATCATTGCAGACAAAAAATGTCATTTCAGATAATTTTTATCCAAATTATCCAAAACAAATAGGACCATGTTCGAAGCTGATAATTTATAAAAATGCATTGAGTTACTTTTTTGTACTAGAAGATAACGAATTACAAAACAAAGCTTTCACTTATGAAAAAAATGTCACTAATTATTCATAATTACTCCCGTATTATACATTATTATTCCCGCTGTATTATGCGGTAATAATACCATCGAAATCTTCTCATTCATTAGCGTAATTAGCATCATAGTCATTCAATGAGTCTGATAGGTATTCCTAAAGTAAAACATTTACTGAGGCTAGTGCCGTTTTTTACTAGGCCTATTGATGTCCTATATCTGTATTGTTGGTGTTATGATCCTAGGTCGCTCTTTCCTCTGACCTTAGGAGAAAAGAGCCAGCCTGAAAACCCCGCGAATAGGCACCTGATCCCGTGCCTATTTCCATTGCATTCTTGGTTTTATTTAATATCTCCTCCGTTTCACTTCAATAATTTAAGTTTTGCTCTACCATTTTAAAATCACATTGGCAACACAAGCTGTTAACTCCTTCAATTATCCCCCGCGAGGAAAAGCCCTACTGCGTCAATGAGTTTTTATCTTTAATTCTTCAACAGTCTCACTGTCCATTCTTTTCCTGTTATTGAAATACGGGACTTGGATTATTTCACCATTCCTGAAATTCCTCCGCACTTAATGTTTTATTTTAAGAAGTCTGTCTTACATTCTTCTCGTCTCCTTTCCCAGATTTTCCATGAAACGTGCAATGCATCCCGTTTTATCGGATCAATTACCTTTAGTAATCCGGGTGCTTTAACCTGAATTTTGTTCACTTTTTGATTCAAGGTATAAGAAATTATTTTCTTCAATGGTTCCCATGCTCAAAGCGTACTCGATGATGTATAGAATCCGCAATGAGAATGGGAGGAATTTTATCCTCGGCTCGAGGAAATCTTTTCCTTCTTTCTACCGACCGGTGGTGGTAGTGAATGCGATGCTGCATATAAATATATGAGGCATAAAAACTGGAAAGTATATTCTCATTTCCTCTTTCCCTACAGATATTGGATTTGTAATTGTAAAACATTTGTTGCCCTCTTCCCACACAAATGCAACCCGGGCAAACAGAGTGGAAGTGGATATCATGGTACCACAGAATATAACATTCTAACATACGACTTTAAAAGTGCTGTTGATATTATTGGACTTAAGTTTCTACTTGTTTCATGAAAATGCACTAGGGTGTTGCTAAAATGGCATAAAAAATTATTCTATGACTATAATGAATAGCCGTTCTAAAGGTTTCTGGCAATTAATGGCAGGGTTATCGTCGTTTTATTCAATTAATAATGATATTTAGAGGTTATGCAAAAGTTGAAGTTCACCGAAGTCGATTTTTGCTTTCTTCATACGCATTATAGAAAAGAGTACCTACTTACTTCTTGATAAAATCGACATGTAGACTTCAACGGAAAAACAAGAGTTGAGATCCCATGTAAGAATTTTGATAATTTATCCAATACCTGATGTGTATCAGTTATATGTATACCCACTTATATGATTGTGATTTTGTGGTCGAATGATCTTATTATATTTTCAAAATACCGACCAATTATAAGACATTTTTACCAAGTGTGGTTTTACTAATTTTATTTTTATTATTAAATGTTCGAAATCAAGAATATTTATTATTAAATATGCATAGCTGAGTAGTCTTGCATTTATATTTGTGGTCATCGGTTTTGTACAATATAAAATTCACCTTTTTAATTTCAATCCTTTTGTGGAATATTTACCTACACTAGAATGTATGATCTATGGGAAACGATCTATAGGAAAGCAAAATGTATGATAGATGAAGTAAGTTATCACGTTAGACTTCCAAATAAGATAAATTTATAAATATCAACATAAATTATACGATTTTATGTTAAACTAAAATAAAACTTTCACCCTTGGAATTCCACCTATGGTGCTTAATGCGGTGTTTACCTCGTAACTGAATGCTTGCTTTCATTCAAATAATATTAATAATATCCATTGTATTAAGTATGTACATTATTTTCTTAGGGAAAATAGTCATAAAACTAAACGAGCAATGGTAGATCTCAAAGATGCATTCTCAATTTTTTCTCGATTAGCTCAAAGAAAATACTGTATAATTTTCATTAGAAGCTAGAATGCAAGATCATGTATTCCTTTTTTTCCGGATGTCATTGTGAAAAAGAATGCTTTGTCGTTGGAATGGGGACGATTTAACTGAAACCGGGGTAGAGAAATTGGCCATTCTTCCAATGTTGTTCTCTTTGTCTAGGACGTCGACCCACGTTGATCTTCCTGCTCTGTAATTCTTAGTTCTATCTTCTGATAGTTTATCGGAACGGCAATCCGAACTGTGGCTCTCGACCGTGATGTTTTGATGAACCAGCTTGAAGGTAATCTCTGTCATCCCGCATTTCAAGCCGATATTGGTAAATTAGGAAATTAAACCCAGAAGTATAGTTTCCTGGAAGTAGTTGATGATGGATGGCACTTAAGTAATCCTATTGTTCTATTTGCTACTGCTTATTGAATGGCAGATCTGGTTTATTCTTGATACTACTAGTGTACCCTCCTTCGCAATTAGATGTATTCTCTCCCAGTCGAAAGTTAACGTCCACATATATAAATTTATTCGCAATTAATGATGTATTTTAATAGCATATGAATATAAAATATGAGCTCAGGGCTACATTTTTCTCACACTTCCATTCATACATTTCCAATACGTTCTCTCTGCCTAAGCTTGCTGACGAGTAGGAGTGAGATAAGTGTTGCTCGATGGTGATAATAATGGTTATACGTGTCTTTTGTCATTACGTAGTGGTATTGAATCTCTTTCTTCCCGTGTTATCCGTAATATAATAAAAAATATTTTCATTAATAGTGGATGTATATTACATCATGATGTGTCATTGATGAATTCCGATGTGATTATCTTTATGGAATAGGAATATCAATGGAACAAATAGTATATGTATTTTTTTAGGTATTCATCATATAAATCAGAGGTAGTGGAAGGTTTTTCAATGCTGAAATCGTATCGTAGTCTTTTAGTAATTTTTGGTTTTATTCAAAATGTTTGTTATTTTCTGTTAGTTAACCACTTGTAAGAAGAAAGTGACGGGATAAAGTTTAATGAATGGTTGAACCTATTATTAGATCGTACGTACATTTGGGTTGTGACAATATTGCCAATACATGTACAAGTACATTTAAGCAATACAACAATACTTAAGCTATGGAATATATGTTAAACAAGATTCCTTGAAAATAATTGAGCGGCTTGAGTCATGAGAATACTGCTCTATATCTGCCTCACACTTCGATAAATTAAGGGCAAAACTTTCGAGATTATACTGTAATGGAGGAAACGAAACCGTCTATTATTGGGCTCATTCACGACTCTCCATGGAAAGTTTACAAAGTTGGTCAATACTGGATTTGAGTCGTGGCGTCATGAAGCTGTAATAGCTTGTGTAGTGGCTGTTGTGTGTTAACAGATTTTGAAGGACTCTGGCATTTACAATGGATTTTTAAATAAGTGACTTCTCTGTTCGTCACACTGATGTATGGCCTAATTGAGCAAAATATTGTCATGCAGCACATCCCACTACTCCCATTACCCCTCTTCACTCAACTCTTGTATTATGAACCGCCGTCAAAGACGAGAGATATTGTTGATGACCTCATAAACGTGGATCCTATAATGCAACAGGAGAAATTTGGTGGTGATTGCTTGCATTTTAGAAAATTTGTATTTCCATAATGTTTTTATTAAATAATTTGAAAAAAGATATTGCATGCAAGGCATAAATTGTATTCTGTTAATGAAATTCTTGCCTTATTTGAACTAATGTGCCCCGTGATGCGTTCTTCATGAGCATGCCACCATCTTTGTTCATATTGCTGAAATTTGTTTCGTGCTTAACTAAATCCGGATCTATATTACTTTAAGGATTTTGACATTTAATGCATATCTTAATTTTGTTAGCCAATTAAGAACGTAAAAAATTACATTAAGGCAGTTACTTCATTTTATACCATTATTGCTCCGTATTATATTATTTCTACCGTTATTACCCTTGCTGATTCATTGGGTAAAATTAACAAACATTGTGACGAGAAACATAGTTATTTTTTGCCGACGTATAAAGAATAGACTAGTACGCAGTTCTGAAGAACATCGAAGCAGGTGACATTTTATTTAGCTCTCTACAGAGGTGCTTGCCAATACTTCCTCAAAATAACTTGGTGGGACATTTCCCATACCCGAAGGCTCACTCGAAGAAAAATGGACTAGCAACAGTTTCTTATGGTCTAGTAGCAAATAAACGTATGTTTTGCGGCTATACCTTCGATTTTAACAGGATAAAATCAAGTCCCCTATCCAATCCACCGCGTGTTACAAAATCTCAGCTGGCTTCGCATCCTTGTTTTCTAGATACGTAGCTGTCTGTAGGAGGGGTGTTGATTAAAAGTTCATTTTAAATTTATTTATTCCATTTTCGTTGTTAGCTCCCTGGCGTGGACACAAGGGAAAGAAGGTGGTAGTGAGGGTGCCGAGGGAAAGGGAATGGGAAATGGAGATAGTTCTTGAGGCGAAAGAGGACGGGGTGGGTAGCTGAATTTTAATTAGCCTCAGGAAAACGTGATAATTGAGCCACGAGTATGGGCGTTACTGCCCACCGGTCGTCTTTTGTTTATCTGTCGCTGAAATCGGAGACGAGTTTAATTATAACGGATAGCTTAATCTGCTCGCTCTTTCAGGCAAATGAGAGAGCCACTTTATCCAAGAAAGGACAGCATGAGACGGAATAAACAGACCTGATGAGAAAGGCTTAAAAGGTGGCTTGCCTGGTCTCGGAGTGGCCATGGATGAAAACATGCAAAACATAACACTAAGGAAAACACACATAGGTTTTTTCTCTTAGATAATATATTTGTATGGGTGTGACGTTACTTTCCCCACGCAACTCGTTAAAAAAAGGGCTTTGACATTGGCCTTTAATGACCTTTTGTCTCACTTGAGAGTTTTCAATTCATTCTTCACGTTTTTAAGAAGAACTGACATATTTTTAGTCAGAAATAGGCAGCAGGATAGGTATATGCATAGCTAAATTATTAACCATCTGTATTTCTGGTTATTTTACATAATAAATTATCACGACTTGAATGGATAGAGTTTAGCTCGTAGATATTTCCTTAAAGTATTCCTAGGAAATTTATCGAAGGAGAATATTAATCAATCAACATATGAGAATACTTTCTTATCTATCTGTTAGAAAACAAATGTCATACACCTTTCTCAATAGTGAAAATGGTTCATGAATAAGATTTTTTTGATTGGTCAGACATCTCGCCAAGCCGGTAAATGCCTATATTTTTAATTAACGGTGCAAACGAAAGTAGAGAAGAGTATTTTTGGGGAAAAACAAAAATAGTCATGAGCACACTTAAGCAGAAACGCATATGCAAATGCCTTAAAAATCAATGGCATATTTTACCGATAGTGTACTTGAAGCCATTATATAAAAGAACCGAGCACTCGTAGTCTTGTATATTCCAAGTTTTAGAGAGAGTAAACTGAGAAAGCACCAAAGAACGTAAAAAAAACTAAATAGATGGCGAAAATCTCCTTTCATCTCTGGTGATATTAATAAATAGTCTGGATCATCGTGCTTAGATGTTTTCTCGTGGCGGAGGGGTAATGCTACATATTTCTCCGTGCAGTCATTTTCTGGGATGGTGAGATAGCAAGAAATATTAACGTGTTTATTGAAACTGTATCTATGCCTGGGATTTTGAGGAAATCAATCAATGACCCACTTGTAAGAAGTTACTTTTTCTTGCGACTGACCTTGTAGTCTTAGGCTGTAAAATGAGACATTTTAAAGAAAAGTGGGATGCATTGTTTAATTTGTTAATGGAACCCGTGGAGTAATATCTTGGTCTTATTTTTTTTCACTTGATTTTATATTTCTACCTTCCTGGTGAGGAAGGCACTCGTGAACCATCCCTCATGTTTTCAGTTTGAAACGTGGCCTGCGATTTTTGTTTTTTAACCTGGTTTAAACTAACTGCGGTACGAAATGACAGCATTTTGAGCGGGCAAAGGCAGTGATATATTTCCATAATTGTTATATACGTTTACAAGGTTGCAGCAGATGTGAGTACTAAATCGGAATTCAACATTTTCCTAAAAAGGAATACATTAGGCATAAACCATTATGAACATCGTGCGAATACATTCAGCCAAAAGCGAATAAATCCCATAGGACAAAATAGATGATCTTCCAGATTCCTCACACTCGGCAGCAGCAGCTTCCCTCAGCAGCCCCTTCGTCATTCGACAAGTGTTATAACATGGGACGGTAGCTGCTGCGGCCGGTGTCAACTTGTCCTCTGCCAATGCCCCAGCCAATCCCCATACTTGTACTCTCACTCCGGGCTTCCGAACTAAGCTCCGCTCCCTCCGACCTCCCTCCCACACACGACAACCCGAAAACATCCGTCCCCTTGTTTTCCTCCCTCCTCCTTCCACTTAATGCGTCTCCCAAGAAACCAACACCACCTTACCTCCCTCCCGCCCCGTCGTAATATTATTCCCATCGGTTTCCCCATTATTTCCTCTCTCTCTCTCTCCACCCATTTTGTTTCTCCCCCTCCACTCCAGTCCGGCTCTTTCTCTATTCACTCCCACATAGTCATATCCCTTGCCCTCCCCACCGTATTTTCACCCTCCGCCCACCTTTCCCCTACACCCCCTCTCCGTACCTCTCCTTTGCGCCCCCTCCTCGCCCCCACCCACTCCTACTTCCCCCCGCCCGTTATATTCTCAGCCCTCGTTATCTTCCGAGCACCCTTCGAAAACCCTCACCCATCCATTTCCCCCCCAACTCTTCATCCCTGACTTCGATCCAGTCCCAGCCGCATCGCTATTCCTTATTGCTCCAGCAACGGACGACGAGGCGGACCTCGGAGTCGAACGCCCCTTCGATAGGGATCTTCTAAAACAGTAGCTGCTGGCCTGCTGCTGTCTTCCTTCCCTTCCCTGAGATTCTCTCTAACTCACTCTCCTTCACTTTCTTCTCCCCACCATTTCAACGCACCTGTCCTTCGGGTCCTGCTCTCACTCAGGGCAGCATCTCTCTGCATCGCACTCATCTCAGATCATCCTTTCACTCCTCCCAGCTCGGTTCGCATCCTCAGCAGTTATCTTCCCAACTTCATTGCTACCACACCTTTCAATCTACCAGCCTCCCTCCTCCTCCTCCCCCCATCTGTTCTCGTGCTCCCGCTTCTTATTTTCTTCCTTCCCACTGTCCTTCCCCGCTGCCTTCTCACCCCCTTCCTTATCTTTCGTGAGGTCACGACGTCGAGGGTGGCTTCCAAGTATCCTCATTCAATTCCCCTCTCATTCAAAATCCCCTCTCCTCCCGATTTCTCCCATTCCATCTAACCATGGTATCTACTCTTTCCCCTCACACGGGGCTTTTCTCTCCTCCCTCTACGAGCTCTCCAATCCTATGGGTGTACCATTTTCTATTCCGGTCTCTCTTTCCGTTAATGCCATCTCCCGTAAGGTACATTCCTGCCACACCTCTGGCCTCTTTCAGAGTGAAACAAACGACAGATAGACGCCGCTTTTCAAGTTTTCATTTGTCTCGTCTCTATCTGTTAATGCTGCAATACTCTCCTGGTTCCGTGATTTTAGATATTTCGTATTCCGCGTTAGATAATATGGGTATCGTTATTGAAGGATTTATGCGGATGAACGATCCTTAATTTTTATGAGTAATTTTATGGATTGTCTTCGTAGTTTCCCAGAATAGATGTTTTAGCTCAGATGTTGGTTGTGGATTCGGATTTTTGAAAGCCAGTAATCTTGTAATTTCACGTGAGCAATCATATTCTTCATTTTGGTAACATTTATTTTCTCTGATAAGTCTATTTTATAAGGTAATAGAATACTTATAATTACGAAAAATATGATGATCTCGTAGTTAATCATTAGAGATATCGTAAAATTTACATGTTTTGATATCGATACGTACGTAAATATACGACTGCATGCTAAGCTCACGGTCAGTTGGTTGAATATTTATATAAGGTAATAGATATATGTCTGGTTGTTATATTAGTTTGGCAAAAAATCAATAAATATGTATGAGGGCCAAGCTAATATGAACAGGAAATTACAGTCAGAAAAGTGATACTCATTGGCGTTATGAAGGAAATAAGAAAGAAAGAAATATTTGCTCATTGACTTCATCGTCCACCAAGAACATACAAAAATATATAATATTATAATGACTTATTTTGAAAATTATACATTAGCAAAATAGAATGAAACAGTTCTTATGTAAAACAGATGTTTCATATTAGCTGCTCATTGACGAGGTTACCTCATGAAACTATTTTACACAAAATCCCTTGCGGCCATAAACCATTTTTCATTTTCCCTTCTACTAATGTCTATTAGTAAAACCAACTTCAGCGAACAGTGAGCTGAAATAGCTTGTTTTCTCCTGAGGACATATTCAAGACCAGTACTGTTTTCGTGCAGTAGCATTACTCATATTTTTTCATTCTTACCACTGGTTACGTTACTGTGGAATGAAAGCCTTAAGCGTTCTTATTTGAAACGACCCTTCGCTTGCACATTCCTCACGTAAAGTTTCGAAGTCGTTGACCAGACACTGGATCCCGATTAATCTTCCAAATAAAAATAACTATCGGAAGAAAAATTGTTGAGTGATTGATTGGGGGGGGGGGTTCTACAACTGTCTTCGCTTTTCGTCTCTGTACTTATAACTTTCTCAGCCTTGCCAATTATAATGTAGGTATTAGCCGTATGAATTAAATGGAATTATGAATTCCTTTTTTCACGTTTTTCTGCGCCCTAATCTTCTTCCATTGGCTATATTTGGTTATAAACTCTCTTAAGCTATCTCAGATCGTCCAACCTTCTCCAATTTCCCAGCTTTCGAAGCTGTTTCTGCTCGATATTTTCCATGCATGCACTTCTTGTCTGTGTAATTTGCTTTTAAATTTAATTTCTATTATGTTCTTATCTCAACACTGGAAATAATCTTTGTAGAAAACCAATGTCTACTACATCATTGATTTTTTTATTCTTATTTTGTATTGGTCAAATTTGTGAGTCATAAATATTGATGGTACAATGATAGACTTAGGCTTCATCATATTCGCTTTCATGTTTATTTCTGGTGCCCAAAGTAAAATTAAATTTTTTAATTTCTGTTTTTCCTTTCGTTAATCTTTATCTTCCATTTTTTTCTATTTGCAGAAAATACCGAATGTGACAAAGAAAGTAATTGATACCTAATATAAATTTTGTACTAGAACTCATTGGTCAAAATTTAACACTCTGGTTACCTGAAAAATTAAAGCTTAAAATACTTAAAAAATAGTGCTCCGTAGGGCACTACCTTAGCAGAATATTCTCGTTTGATAATCAATTCAGGCAAACGTTCCAGATGCAAGAAGAGAATAAAACGTAGCACACTCTTTTTTACGTCTATTTAAGACGTGATTTGCCTAAGGGAATACTCATTGTGCTTCCCCGTACGCTTGGGAATAAGGAAAAGAGCTAATACCAGAATCGAGAGATCTCTAAGTTGTTCGCCACCGGATAGGAGCAGACCAAGCTGTGATTAGGATCCGAACTCTTCTCTTGAACGTATTAAGATTGGTATTCGAGAGCTGTTGGAGTAGCTGGAAAATACAACCCAAGAGTGGTATGCACTTAGTCATGGTTGATGTATTCCCTGAACGGTGTTGCTACTACAGGGAACTAATAGATCCTGAGATATGTAGCTAGGAGAGGAGTATTAGCGGTCCGCATGCCTTAGAATGAGGGAGGAGGCAAAGGGCGAGACCGATTCATGTGCTGGAAAAGAATAGAGTGGGAGAATCGAGACCGTAAAATTAATTCTCCATTGGCATCGCCAAGAGGCAAAGGAATACGTAAACCCCCATTAAAGCACGCGTTACGTGGTCATTTCGAGAAGCTTAAGTCACATCACATATTAACTTCGAAAGAAGGTATTTCAGTGACGTGGGATTTTGGGATTTTCGGCTTTTTTATTTGAATAAAATCGATGTCACGCTAAGAATGATCGAAAACTCGGAAGCTTAAAGAATAACGCGACGAGTATTAGATGCTGTAATCTGTAGTAATGTAGTACCAGTAAATAGTAGATAAAGATGTCCTCTGAACATGTAAACCACTGGTGGATTAACAGACGTTCATAACTTCAAGCGTTTATACAAACGTTTTAAAAGCTAAGCAATGGAAATTGTAATTTGCATTATAGAAACTCACTTTAACGAATGCATTAGGGTAAATACGGCAATACGGCACCGGTAACGTTTTAACGTTATTCTTGCTATTTCTCAAATCAATTAAAATAGTACGTGTGGAAATTAAAAGGTAAATTTACTTGTTCTGGATTCGAGATGTGAATCTTCAAATGTTCTCTTAATAGGTAATTCAATAACAGGATAATTCGTACTCGTATCTATTATCGTAGGCTATTGAGGATCTGGGAATGAATAGGATAGAACATTTATTAAATTACTCTTGGTACAAGGCCTTTAGAGCAAAAGGAAAATTCAACATCATTAGTTCTTTCATGGTTCACATCAAATTACAATAAGTGCATACACGCAATTACATTTTAAGGAAAATACATAATAATATAGAGCAGCAAATACTATAGTAAGTAATTGTACAATTTGTTCTTAAAACACTGCACGGATTTTACATTTTTTATAT
>LYUA01000048.1:1271794-1287310 GCA_002093875.1 Calopteryx splendens | reverse complement strand
CTCCGCCCCCCCCTTTCCCATCCCCCCCGACCCTTCCCTTTTCTCCGCTTAACAGAAAGGTATTATGGAGAGGAAATTAGCATTTATATATCAAATTGATGGAGAGTCGAGACGGGACCTTACGACTTCGGGTCTGCCCGTGGAGGAAAGGTGAAAGCGCGCGGCCGTCCGTTTGGTCGTGCGCGCGTGGATGGTCGCCCTTTGATATCGAGTAATCCAATAGGCGGTTGGCGCGAGCGGTGCGCGCGCGTATGATTTACGTCACATGCCGTGGCGGCTAAAGGTTAGCTTATTCCGTGGAAGAGGACGGATGAGAATGTCCATGGCACGCATCGACTACACGTGCACTCGTCGTATTTTTCCCCCGCGAGGATTAGACTGGTGACGAAGGTTTTTGCGCATTTGCAAAGATTTAAACAGTTAAGAGACGGAACACTGAATGAAGTGTTCCCATAAACTATGAGGCCGTAAATCATCAGCTTCAGGTGCACAGCGCTGTTTTCAGTTATTTGCTGAAATCTATAATTGATTATGCAGGGAGCCTGAGTGTGTTTTTTGTTCATAAATATTCACAAAGCTTGTGGCGCTGTGTAAACACTTTTAACTACTTAATGTCTATTTCCCGCCTGTCCGATTTACAGTTTAGCATTAATTTTACGTCTGTCAATATACATAATTATTAGCTTCAAATAATGATACCTCGGACCTCCTCCTGCGATGACAAACTTCTTCTATTGTCAAGAACGTCAAGTATGCACTCGTGGTAAGCTTCCAAGTTGCACTGTCTTCATCTTTTATGCAACTTAGTTTCAAAATCGTAATAGAAAATAAATTAAGCCATTGTATTTCCTGTGAGAAGCTATTACTCTGACGTAATGGATTCATTACCTCCACTTGCTATTAAGCTTGTGAGCTTAGGAAGAACATCAGCAGTTTAATATTGGTGGCCTGTAAATGAATAGGCGTAACCCTAGAATTTTAATTACACCGATTTGGAACATTGTGTCTCAGTTCACATTTTAATACTTCTTTTTTCATGCAAAGAGTTAATAATGCTCGTGTCTCGGGCGTGCTATCATGCTGCCTGCACTGCTGCTGCTCGTGCCATTAATATATTCCATCATATATTTTTGTAAACATCTAGGGTTCAATTGGAGGGAGATCGCAGCAATTTCAAGACGTTTTTGTTAACTTTTTAAATATGAAAATAAGTATTGTCGAGTAATGCACAAATCAAAAAATAGATTACAGTAATAAGGTATACGAAAAAGCTTTTCATCTAACAATACCTACACATTTTTTACCACTGTGGTCTGATTTTAGGACACCTCGCCTTTTATTTTCCTATAAGAGTACGCCTATATTAATTATTCGAAAAAACTAGGTGTGTGCAAAGATAAACTAAGTGCTACAGGTAAAACGCTTAAATTGATTTCGTTGGTATATTTTAGACTGTTTTAGACTGAAGAGAAATGTTACTTATTTTTTATTTAGAGGTTTACAGTGCAAATAGAAACAAAGTCTGGTGGCATGGTAACACATTCCATTGAAATTTGAATTATAAAACTAATAAGGTTAATTATTTTAAGTTATCTATTTACAAATATATTTTATAAGTTATGGAAAGGTTTATCAATAGTATGCAATGGAAGTGGATTTCGCTTTAGGTGTTCCAACGGCTAAGGATATATCTGGAAATGTCATTTAATTCATGGATCTTTGGACAGACAACACCCATGACCGACGCTGAATTCAAACCCATTAGCTGTGGGTTTCCTAAATCAACCCTACCACCTCGGCCGGCTCCATTTATATATTTTCTGCTATATTTCACGAATTAATTAGTGCACAGTAATGCTCACACTAAAGGTACATATTCAAAATGACCCTTGTATAACCTGTGCCATGTAAGCTGGAAACTACACCTGTCTATCTTAGGTAGATAAATACCATGGGCTACTGTTATAATAACCTTAGAGTAGGCTGTGGAATTAATCATTCGGGTATATTAGGCCTGAGCGACTGATATTATAACCCGGTGTTTACATAATTTACGAAAAAACTCGTCACACACTGACGCCATTTTAAGGGTCAGTAGTGCAGATTGAACTAACATGCCTCTTTCATGCTGACCAGTTCATTAAGTTACCGGTAAAGATTTAAAATAAATTAACCTTCAAATTCATAGACTCTTATTCAAACATGCTCTGAAAACTAAGAAATGCTGAAATACATTTGAAGTTATTTAGAGTAAATAAAATTTGCCGAAACTCTTTTCCACGCCCTCTATTTATATCTTCATTTTGCTTTCCGTTCATTTCATTATATTTTATGACTTTTTCATTTAACCTTTTCTTTAAAAATCTGCGTATTATACGCACATTTTGTTTTTTTTATTGATCGTTCTTATTTTTACTGTTCATTTTTAACAAGTGCAAAGACGAAAAATTGATGATATTGCAATACTGTTTTATTGAATTTCTCCTTCCGTTTATCATACATGCCTTGCTGATTTAAATATATTTCGCTGATGGCTACATCTTATATCGGAGGGCGCGCTAAATCAGTTCCCCCCTTTGGGAATGGTCCCGAAATTTAAATTTTTCGCGAGATGGAGCGCTGCCTAATGTCTGTATTATCGTATAAAATTCCGACCGAGAGGTGACCTTCGTGTTCGCATCTAACGAATTTCGGTGTTAACTCCCACGACTTAACACCAAAGTGCACTCATCCAAACCATGAAATCTTCCTTCTATATGTCACCATTGATTAAGATAACAAATGGATAAAGACAACCCTCTCTGGCCTGCCCATTTGTATGCTAAGGGATTTCACCATGATATGGGTTTCAGCATGGGGATAGCTCGTTTAAATTCGACAGGAAAAGTGTGGAAGATGAGACTAAGAGAAAACGAGTAGGTGTAACGTAAGAAAGACATAAAGTCTCATAAGAACCAGCCTTCGAAATGGGTCCTGAGGGTGAGAGAAAAGTAAGTGAAGCACGAGGAAATTATTAAGTCCTCCAGCCATAGCTTAATGTGGTTTTTATGAACTTTATTTTGAAAGAGGTAGATATCGGAAGAAGTTATTTCATTGCATCTTTGCTTGGTGAACTTAGCAGTTATTTTGGTTGGTAGGCATCCCTTTTTTTCCTCTTTTTATCTTTTCCATTCGATGATGGTGGCCCGGCAGCGGAATGGCCTGGCGGAACACCCAAATGTTTAGAGAAAATGATTACGTTGGCTTTTATTCGATTGATTTACCGAGAAGGTTCAAAATCATTATTAAAATTAAAATCTCTTTTACAGTATGAAAATGGCTCTTTCCCAGTTATGAACGTGTTGTGTTCTGCATGACAAGGTTGATATGCATAGCCATAATATTCCTTTAATGTTTTTAATATGAATATTCTATTTCACTACATTTAACTCTTCATCTGGAGAAATATATCATCTGCCAGTTATTGTGGAAATTGGGATGCAATTAAAATGTTTTACAGAATCAAATAATTAGTTTGTATTTTTCGTCTTAGGATTCGGTAAATTAAAATTCATGCCCTTTGAAATTTAGAAAAGAGCTCAAAACATATTATTTTACTCGTATCACAAAAAAAGAGACTAAAGGGTGATGTGATACGATAAAACGCTTAGGAAAATTATCTTCATGACTTCATTGAAAAAAACATAACACAGTACTTTTACATTCTGTATATTGGCAGTGTAGGTTTGAGGATGAAGTCTCACAGATCGGAAGACCTAAGGCGGAAAACAGCAATGCCTTTACGATTGCAACTTGCTTATAAAAATGACCATGCTGATACTCCCGGTTTCACTCGAAAAATGGTTCTTTTTTTGGGTTCATTGATTATTAGTAAGAGTATGGATAAAACTGGGGAAAGTAAAAGAAAGGCGTTGCCTAGGTTTCAAATTCACCAATGATTAAAGATGCAACAAAAACAAAGCAACAAGGACCCCAGGAGATTACGGCATTTTGCCAAAATAATAGTTTTCACTAAAAATTAATTTAGCATTCTATTCTATGGATGATATCGGTAGAAAAAATTGAAAGTAGGGACGCAGGGGAAAGGGGGTGCTATAGAATAATATTTTTATAATTATATGGAAGGATAGAATCACAGATGAAGTCCCATAAAGAGCTGGAAACAATACGAATTATAAGAGATAAACTAATTGGGAACATTCAAAAGACTTAAGTACAGCCTCCTAAAGAATCAAGAATAAAATAATTGGAAGATCGGTAAAATCTATGGAAAAGGCAAATAATTGAATTTCTCAAAGATGTATTTTGCTAAAGGTCAAATCGCATGAAAGGTAATTTACCGAATCGTAAGAAAATAATAACTTTTTCATTCAAATTCAGCCAACTCATCCATGGACCTCTAGAATATTTTATAATTAAATTTTGAATCGTATAGCTTTGAACATATACTTCAATTCTCTTATTATTTTCAGGCATTGGAATGAAGGTCACCAATTATTAAAAAGAAAGTTTCGAAGATAATATTTAACAGAAACTGAGGGCTCTTTCTGAAGAAGGACAGGGTCTAGCCCTAATGCAACAACCTGTGTTTGCCAGTACCTGCTTTAATCATTCAACCTTTATTTTGGTAAGTTTTTGAACAGTTCTGGTGTTTTAATAACTAATCAGTTGTTTTCATATTTTTCTCTGAACACCTTCTTATGTACCACCATGTTTAGTTTAAATCGAAGAATATTTTCTTGGTTTTAAAGAAAATTTTTGTCAGAAAAACCTATGAAAAAATTATTCAACGTCGCCCGTCGCATAGGCTTCCCTCTCCTTCACCATCCGTTCATCTTATCTCGATTTTCCTCTCTGTCCCCATCCCATGCTCGTCCTATCTAAATGCTGACGCCCTCTTTCCTCATGACAAACCCTCTCCCTCGTTCTAGGTGCTCTCCGTCTTTCCCAATCACCTCTTCCTATCCTCCCATCGATGTCTTAATTCGATTTCTCTCTCACTTTTCCCCGGCATCCCACTGCCGTTCCACACGTGAGGCGTTAATTTCTCGCCACTCCCCTCGAGGGAAGGGTTCCATTTCTAGCCCCTAAACTCACCCGCTCATAAAGTCCGCTCATGCCGTTTTTGAGCCTCGATCTCTACCCATCTCCCCCATCTGCCTCCTCCTCGCTCACTTACTCACTCTACTCACCTCACACCACTTCGTGACCGTCTCACCCCCCCTCGTTGGGCCGATTCGGCCCAACTCCCCTGTTTATGGACAGCCCTCGCCCACACACGAACAGGATTCCTGTTCGTCTGAGTGTGTTGACGTCCTTCCACAACCTTAAAGGACGTTTTCTTCTACTCTCTTCCCTTTATTCACTCTTTTCGCGTTATTTCGTAGTTCGTTTATATACCATCTTCAATTTTTCATTCATCCCGTTACGTCATGTTTAGTTGTGCCTCATTCATATTCGTGATCCGTTGCCCATCTGCAATCCGCTTTATGATTTCCTATATTTATTTTTCTACTGCTATTACCTGTATGTGTTCTTGAGCAAGCATCAAACCTCTCGTGAAAATCGAAATTATTTTATTGTCGAAGGCTATGCACCATTCTCTACTTTTAATCATAGCGTCTAACGTAGTGTGCTTTGCAAATTATGGGTCATTTTAATAGGCTTTCAACTATAGGATTGTTTTTTTTACAGTCATCCGAGGTAAAACTCTTCGTCGCCAATGCCTGCAACCCTTCGTAGCTATTTTTGCCCTGACGTCATCCATCATTTGCTTCTCGTACTTTATTCTTGATCTTCTTCTATAGTTCTTCTCGCTTATTGCTCCTTCCATTAAGGTCTTCACCAGTGGTTTATTTGAAAAAAAGGTACTGGAGCTCACCTTATGAATTTAGCAATCACCCGGTGGCCATGAATTCTTTCTAACGCCGCGTTTTTAGTTTTACTTTACCGTATGTTATTTTATTAATGGCTTAATCCGAATATACAAATTTAGTCTACAGTAATTCCGAAGAGGCATATTTTTAAGAAAATTCGTAAGGCCGTGTCGGGAATAAAAAATAACGGTTGCTAAACTTCATATCAAACTACAATTTACCCTACCTAGTGTTGATCACTTATACTTAACATCATTTCTGAAAAATCGGAATTGGTGACTATAGCTTTACTCTAATGCTTTTCATGCTCAAGGTTTTTCATCACCGTAGGGTATTTTTCGTAGATACCGTTCGTGTGTTCCAATTTAAAAGTTAAAAGTAAAAGTGCTCGATAAAGTTAAATATTTCGCAAAGTAACTATGAAAATTTTTATATCGAAGTACTGTTGTGACGACGATCATGAAAATCTTCAAATTGATACCTTAAATAAGAAGTTTATTGGCTTCAAAATTGATTTTTTTTTCTTTAAAATTGACTTAACTGTCGGTTAAGGTGACTGGGTGTAGGGTACTCATTGAGTGATTCCCATGGACATTCCCATCACACCTTTATAGGGCTAACATTTCAAGGTAAAAGAAACTGGTCTTCCTAACTTGAATTCACGATTTTGCGTAACGCGGGGACTAGTGCAAGGGTGTCTCTATGAATATATATTTATCCCACATTTGCAATTTTAACCTCCAACCTTTTCCTTTGGTTTTCTAGTTGGCCATGGAATTATATTGATTTTAAATATTGCTTCCTGGAAAAGTAGCCTGATTTCTGCGCAGTAAAGATCAATATTTCTTCAAGCATATTTTGACTGCGTGCTTCATTAAATTCCTCGAGCCAAAAGGATTTTGTTCTCGGAGGCATATACTCTCTCAAAAAATTTCGAAAATAAGTATGATCACGTACATGCATAAAGTTATCATGATGTTTTAAATATTTTCAGGGCTAGGATGTACCATAGCTCTTTGATGAGTTCAAAGGAGGGAGAGTAAATCATTTCTGAGTTTTCCCAAAATTGTTTAGGTAAAAGCTTCGAAAAACATTAAGAAAGGAAAGGGGTATGTTTTATCACGTGGTTAAATATGATGATGATCGTGGCGACTACGTTCACCCTGTATTCCAGTTATAACACTAATGTCGAGGTTACTGTAATTAAAAGTTAGTTTACGATTTATTTTATACCCTTGTCACATCTCTATTCCGTCTTTTATTCTATTTTATTGCCATTATTCATACTCCTTTGTAGGCTATAGTGGTTGTTTTTGGAGATACGCGATGGATAATTCTTAGCGCATTTTTAGGATGGGTGGCAATTCCGTTGTAGGAAGAAATCAGTGCTTAAGTGAGACACCTATAATGGGTATGAGTAAGTCTACTGTTACAGCTCCACATGTTTAAATCTCTTCTCAGGTATCTCACATTTTGTGTTTTCACATTTCTGTCATTAATACAAGTATAAATAAATCCTAATGTATATTGATTGCTGCTTACGAGAACCAATCCTCCCTCCACATTTATTGGAAAGACCCTACATGTCCGTCCGGACCCTCCTGATTTTAATTATTTAAACGCTCACTATTTTATCTTTTATTCAAATTGTGTTTCCCATGCCTCTAAAACCTCTATTTTTATATATATGCATTGGAGATAATTTCTTGGTGCATTCCTGCATTATGTCCTTTTATAAATTCATTTTCTTATTTATGTTGACTCATTTTTGTATTTTCAGTACATGATAATGCATTTACCGTTATGTATTTTTTGTTTACTGTGGTATTCTGCTCCACTATCATTTCATTTTTTCAACAATAACCAGTTAGATAGCATTTCATGTAAAATTATTCTGCGTAAGAAAGCAATGTTTTATACTATTTACCCATCTCTTCCAAATATCGTTTGCAGCTGGGTACAAGACATAGCTAATAATTACCTACTACCTGTCATTTGTTGAATTCCTGTGCGTTCTGATTTGTCTGATTCTTGGTCACCTTCGACCGATCAAGGAAGATATTGCTACTTTTCAGAGGACGCTCACATTCCTGTATTTTTCCTTTTGGATAAAATTACTATAATTAAATGATTCAAATTAAGAGGCTGTGTATCAACTCTATTAATTACACCATCCTGGATTTATTTTTTATAATCCTTGGAGAGAATATTGCTCTTCGTGTGTTCCCACTTTGCACAGCCTTATCTCCGAATCCAAGTGGTCAGGCCAATTTATCTTATTCCATTCGCGTCCCGTTTTTTTATATTCCTTCGAAATGCGGCAACCGTTCAAGAATATCTTTATCCGTGGAAGTCACATCATTTTATTAGTTTTCCAGCTAATGATTCCAAGATGTTTTCAATAGGATTACAAATTCTTCAACCATTCGTTCGTTTCCCCAAACCACATCTTCAGCCATTCCTTCCCCAAATAATTATGCTCATTATTACGATGATAGTGAAAAATTAAATGTGAACGTGATTGAAATAACTTTTCGTCTCTTTTTGCATTCTTTTAACTATTTAAAAATATTATTCATGTATTTAAGTATTTTATGAATTGAATCTTTCTCATTCATGGGATTGAGTCTAAGAACGATTTTGGGCTCGGGATCTTCATTAAAATTAATGTTTCGGAAATTAGACAATAATTCATAATTGTTCGAGTTAACTACGACTAATAGTTTGGTTGGATGGCAAGTGTGTTGCCCCGAAAACAGGCGGGGCAAGTTGAATTTACATCGGCGTCTCTATTTAACCATGAAATCAAGAGCTCGGAAAGTCACACGGAATGAGTGCGTTCAGAGTAGCCGCTTGTTATTCACAATACTCTCAGGCTGTGATCTGCCTGAGAATCATAGTTAAGTTTTTTTTAGAGAGCATATTTTTGATTGTGTGCCTCTCGGCTACCGCTTAAAGAACGAAGTCAGTTTAGGAAGAGAGAGACTGTCTATTACGATGCCCCTGGAAATATGTAGGCTCTAGGCGATATCATTCGGCTGATATACAGACTTTATTTCGGAGTAGGTACTGATCGCTTTTTAACCATTTTCAAATATTACCCCTGAGGTTAAACACAGGAATGTCACTACCAACGGCCGACTGGGGCAACCAATCTTTGTCAGTATGTGGCACGTGATTTTCCATTTCTAAGGGTTCCTTCCTCCGCAAAAGAAAATTGATGATCATCAAGTACTCAATTGCAATTTCTCAGGTCTGAGCAATAAGCACTATATTAAATATTCTACCTGAATTTTTAAACTGTTTTCACGATCAAATAAAGTCTAAGCGAGTTGGCGCTGTAAAACTGGATGGACACTAATAAGGCCTATAATGGTACTACAAACCTAAATATTAAATTATGTAAAGAGTATATTTATCATAAATGGAAAGTTATGTTTTGCTACTTTAAGGACCCGTGGGAATAATTACTTTGAATTTTTTTAGAAGTTTGTTTCGAGAATAACTGTGTGATGCTTATGCAATGTAACTGACTTATATGTATTACTTTCGGCGCTCGGAGAGTAAATGTCCCTTATATAGAACTTTATTGCTTCTTTCCCTGATATATTTTAAGATTATATGCCTAGATGCACATTGTTTGAAGCGAATGATTTATTGGCGGATAGCCTTAATTGAAAGCAAATCATAGTCTCAAGATTACGAGGGGTATGTGGCCTCTAATCATCGAACGAATTTCAAGCTGCAATCATTCAACGTCTCGCCAGCGGTCATTCATCTTATCCATTGATCCATTCTGCGGCAATTTCTCAGCATCCCGTTATGTGGTCCATTCTGTGGCACATTTCAGTCCCATCAATTTTTCTCAGCCTTCTCAATCGCATCGCCATCTGAGCCACTTCCCTATCGTTCGATCACCGATGCCAAACCGTAATGTTGCTCCCTTTATTAACATTTCGGCGCCACAGCAACAATCACAATCAATCTTCCGCAATCCGTCGATTTCTCTCATTTGTTTTTATTCACATAATAGCAATGGTCAGTTTCCTATCTACTTCTATACTTCTTCCTCTCGTATTTTCCTTTCTTTACCTTTGCTGTTGCATCAGCTGGTACAACGATAAAATATATTGGCCATTATCTTTATTGTCTTTCGATTTGTTATGGAATCACAGTATCATTATATCATTTGCGATGGTGTACTATATTTGGGCTAGTGCAGCATTTTTCTACACCGAGTTTGGTTGTGTTAGCCAATACAATTCACTAATGGCCACGATATGCAGCGTAAATTCATGGAACTATTGGTTTCTTTCATCACTAGCTTAGAATAAAAAAATATAATTTAATTAATTTCAGCAAAACTTGCAGTCACTAATAATTAACCTGTTATGGGTTTTCACTGATGATGCACGTGCGTCATACCAGATGAAAATGTGTCCTTCACGAATTAATTTCAACTTCTATCAGCTTCATACCTTCGAAGTAATCTTACACTCTTTGTTTGAATCTCTCGTAACTTTTTTTTTCCAACTTCCTCTATTCCATCTTCCCCCCTCGTTCTCCATGCACATTTCTCCCCCCCGTTCAATCCACTTATTCGCCTCTCCCGCCGCCTCACGCCGAAACCCTTCCCTCCCACATCAACATTTCAACTGTGACCGTTTTTATCAGACTCACTAGATCTGCCTCGTTTTGCATGTGCTCGCCTGCCCTCGTGGCGCCTGGATGAAATTAGCGTCATTTGTCAGGCCGTCCCTCCTTTCCCCCCCTATCGCAATCCGCCTCCCTCCCTCCCCCCCCTGCCCCCGCCGCGCTCCCTCTCACGCCCTCACTCAACACTCAACCCCCCCTTTCCACGTCGCACTTCACTCTTCTATGCCCCCGACCCAAACCTTTTCCACCCGCCCTCCTCCTATCGAAGCATTATCCCCCTCTCCCATTTCCCCTCCCCCTCAACCACCCCATTCATCCCCCCCCCGACTGTTTTCCTCGGACCTTTCACTCCTCCAATTCGCATACTCATTCACTCCTCTTTGCATATTACGCCCATACCGCTGGCTGGCTCCGGTTGCCATTACGAGTCCCTCCGCATCCTTCATGCAATACTACATATTTCTCTCGAGTAACTAGCCCCCGGCTCCTTTTATTTTCGCTACTTGTTTCATACCCTGTCGTCATCCTAAAGAATTCCATTTCGCCAGTGATTAGGTGTGATTACCCAGAAGTCACGCCCTTGGACTGCAAGGTCCGGTGCTAATGTACGGAGATATTCTTTAAGACTGAAAACTTCGGCCAACGCCTGATGTTAAATTTACTTTTCTGCACTTTAAGCTCCGCGATATCCTTTTATTTTATTGCTACCGGCAAATTTAAGGCAGTCCTGTTGGGTTGGGTAGAGATGGGCAATGAACGTCCGAGGAACTTACCTCGAGGAAAAGTTTCTGGTGATCTGACTTATTTATTTAGTAATTCTTAAGGAGGGATTGAAAGCATAGAAGCCACCGAATGTGCCACAACTGTTCGTATAATGGTGGTTGTCATTAAACTCAAGTCCTTATTTTCTCTCCTGTCAGAGTATGTGCTGGTTGTTATTTTCTTCAGTTACTTAATAACTTAACGCAGACCCCCGCCGAATCGGGTGTAGTTCCAACAAATATTGGATGAGTCCTCTTCGAACACAAATAAATGCAAATAAGTGGCCGACACATCAAAAAGATGCTCGTCAAAGGTAAAAGCTGCCATAAATATAGCGGAAGAACGGCCATTCAGAGGGAATAATTTTCACGTCGGAAGAATACGAATAATCGACCCAATGAAACGCACGCAGTGAGACGCGGGCTAACGGCAGATACGAGTGCGGCGGTCACTGTCATTTGCATGGAAGTGAACTCGCTACTCAGCGTTTAAAGGGAATAATGGTCGATTAAACTGATCAGCCGCGTGGAATGGCAATGCCGAAGACTCATTATTCGGATTCAGCTTTGTGACTCTTGAAATGCCCCCTTAAATGCAATGCGCGCAAAGTTAGTCCTTATGAAGCTCCCTCAAAACTCATGCGCATCCCTGGATAATGGGACGACTTCATTTCATCCCACTGGCAATGTTGGTGCTTTTAGCGAGACTCCCAACGCGAGAGCGATTTTTGCGACAGAAAATGATTTCTTTTAGTCCAAGAAGGATTTCCTAGCATGAAATTGAAACATGTGCCCGTATTGTATGATAATTGGGTGGGACAGGATGCACATGCCCCGTCTCATGTTAATCTCTCCATGCAATTTTACGCGATATTTAAGAGAATTGAATCCTTACTAGGGCTATACGAATATCGACCATATTCTGCGAATGCGTAAAAGACAGTGGCATGCATAGTTTAACAACAGCTGAAAACTGCGTTAAATTGACCATTTCATTCCCTCCTCAACTCTGAACCCGGGTCTATATCAGCCGTCGCTATTATTTCCAGTGGCCTTTAACGAACAGTGATATATAAATTGAGTTTTCCCAGGCAATAATAGGCGTTTGGAACCGGTGACACAAATTACGCTAATTTTGAACAAAGGGTTGAATATTTTTGACTTGCGGAGCGCAGATATGTTAAATCGAATTCGATTCTTTATCTCCTTTAACAGTAGATTTTTATTGAAAATAATTTTTTTCAATTGATTTTTTTTGAACCCATATCATGATATCATGTACCATATCATGTATCATATCATGTGTATGTTGATATAAATCCTTGATAATTCTAAATTCTAACATTAAAAAGTCATTCGTAAAAATGGAGGCAGTCTAGCATACTCTTGGATATTTTCATTTATCAGATTAAATCTTCAACAACAACTTACTTTCTTGCTCCTATGCCAATTTTCTCCCACTGTTACTTAAGTCTTAATAGGCCGTTTGTTTTTACTGACTCTTTTTACGAATTAAAAGATTTGGAGCGTATGCATTTTTTAAGTTAAACTATCTTTTTATGCTAGATTAAAAAACACGAAAAGCCATTTAGATATTGTATCCTGAATCTAGGTCTCCAAGGGACAAATTTTAATTTAGATCAATCAATTATGGTTCCTTTGCAAACATTTAAATCAGAATTAATTTTCCGAAAAATTTCAATATGCAAATAGTAGGAGTTACGCAGAGAAGGTATGCACTAAGACTCAGGCCATAATTCTGATGATGACACATACATTTTAGGGGGGAGGCGGAGTCTGGCTCACCGGCGCACCGCGGTAAGAGAATAAAAGAAGGATGTTTGACTACCCATGGAGTTGGTACGACCGTAATATGCAAATAAACCGAGGGCGTTCTCCTTTTCTATTAATTGGCCCTGACATTAAATATGCAACTTTCTTGCATAGAGGAGAATGAAACGGGGAATGCGGCAAACGGTTGAAAGGGTTTAATCGTTGGAAAGTTTTGGTGTTTAATTTGCTTTCCGCGAGTCGGTGACGATGAATTGTCTTGCGTATTCCGCGAGGACTGTTACATGAAACAGTCATCAATAGGTGGGAGGGAGGAGCTTTAAAGGGGGTTGTCCGCTCTAACTTGACGGAGTGTGGCGGGGGTAAGAGGGAATGAAAGTTGAAAACAGTCAAGAGCAGCACCACATCATATATGGAAAGGGTAAAGGAAAGGAAGCGTCAAAAAACACAGTCGTAAACTTGATAAAATCGCTCGCAGGACGACTGTTAATGGTAATTTATCGCGTTTCTTTCTTTTTTTTCTCGGCACATTTCAATGCTGGGAAGGTGAAATTATGACACCTTTTTATTAAATTCATCGTCTGCTACTCGCTTCACTCGTGCGCATTATTTTTCTACTTTTATTACCGTGCTCTATCCTGTTCCCTTTTTCTCTCTTCGTCTCCACAATCCCTCTAATATCGTGGCTCTTTCGCCTAAGTGTCGTGACTTAATGGGAATTTGCTTACTTAAGTTCGTTTATGCGCATTCTTATCTCTTATCTGTCTCACGTCACTCCTGGTCTCCCCAATGTCTTTGTATTTACTTACTTATATGCGACTCATAACGGACCCTTACTTATTTCCCGACCTCCTCTCTTCGATATCTGTTCTTACTTTTCATTTAATATCTTAGGTTCTGGTCATCACGATCCATTAACTTCATCTTAGGCGTTGACATTTCAAGTGGATACTTTTTGAGTTTACGTATATTCCTCTTAGTTTTACGGGCTAATGTTGACGATAGAAGAATTATGGTAAAATATTCTACCTGCTCGTTTACTTTAATGGAACTCCCGTAGTATATATCCAAGATTTTTAGCGGGTCTTCGCCCATTTTATATGGTACCTTTTGGTGTAACTTTATTTCTCTAATCCAAAGTTATTTAATTAATTTGACATTCGGTACCAGTATAGCCTCACTTATACTTGGCCGTCCGTTCGTAACTTCCTCGGGCACTAAAACAATGGATTCCATCGTCTAGTTATTTGTCTTTCATGTTTTTTTAAGCAAACAAATCGGTCCAACGTTGTTAAGGTACTTCTGTAAGGATTAATGAAAAATATTTATGGAAGATGAGAGCTTAGTTCTTCCACAAAGTGTAACTTGACACATTGGATTTAAGTAAATTCTTTTGAATTTATCCTGAGGAAAAGAATTGATAGAGCAATCTTATATAGCTGACCACCGTAGTAATTGTGTGGTAATAATACTTAATTGTTTGAAGATAGAAGTAAAGTTCCTTTTTCAACAAAGAGATACTCTAGTGTCAATCCTCCATTTTGTTTATCATGAATAAATTTTTCAATATCGTGTATTTTGCGGATAACGCTGTTGTTTTTAAATTTTTATGATCGGATCTCCGTCAGCTCAATAGAGAAAAATTGGCTCTAGAGCTGTGTAAAAATAAAATAAAAATGAAAGCGTTTTAAATATTTTGATCTGGGTTTGACAATGCAATGTGGAATATACAGTATTAATACCTATCTTTTAAGTTAATTTCCTGATAATCTGACAATATTTTTCAACATAGAATTCATTTCATTAGGAATTGCCTTGAATATCGTTTTCCATTTACCTTTATTTTCCGTTTCAAATTCTTTATTGCCATGGTCTGACAACGGGATAGTGAGAGAAAATGGAGTCCAGTAGCTTTCTTTTAGTAGAAGGGTTCAGTCAACAGCGCGGTGTGAATTGTAGAAGAAAAACTGGCGTGGAGCACTAATGAAATAATATAGGCAAATAAATCCAACGAAGTCATATGTCTGCACATGCGGTGTCAGCCGTCATTTAAATTACACTGCTCATTCCTTTCGTGGGCACGGTGCTGGTAAGTGAACTATCGTCACTCGGGGTCTTCTCGTACTGGAAATTTAAATATGTTTTGATAAATTGAGTCTTTTGGCATTGAGATGTTTGCATTTATTTTTTATATTAGTTAAGTTTCTACAACATGCCCAGATTTCTCAGCTATGTCGTACTTTGACACGTGGAAAATGACACGGAAAAAATGAGCATCCATCAACTTGAAAAGATTTGATCTCGTGACATTTATTTCGTCTGGTGAGGTGTCCTACTGGTATTTAAGGCATATTGCAACGGTTATTAATTAATTTACCGTTTTTATTCATCCGATCACTGCTACAGCTTGATGGCACTTGGGTGTTAGTGCG
>LYUA01000048.1:1255253-1265260 GCA_002093875.1 Calopteryx splendens | reverse complement strand
TTCCTTTCCCTGTACCGCCTGTGATTTCCCAGGAGGACCTGGTACCTAAAAACTGGTACATAGCTTAGGTGAAGGTGAGGGTGGCAAGAGACATCGCCAGGAATTGAACACGGGCCCTCCGGTCAGCAGTCCAGCGGCCTAACCACTGGACTACCACGCCCATAAAGATTCCTTGCATTTTAGAAATTTAAATGTCCTACCTGAGTACAACATACCCAGTAGTCATAATGTATGCATACAAGGGTAGAGGATCAAGTAGTTGAATAGCATTCAAGAATGACCAACCGTCTGATAGCTGTTCTTCATATGCAACCACATTTTCATTTAAACCTTAATTTTCCATGTTGATGCAGGTAAATTCAGTTCAATCAACATCATGAAAAATAATTATGTTTAGTTCTGCCAATCTTGGACATAATTATTTGGTATCAGTTACAAGGACTTTGTCTGGTTTATTTACACCTATAACCCCTTTTACGATACCCAATTAGGGCAAAAACTTTTTTCTCCTTAATATCAGTTGGCAGTGCATCAAAATATTTTCTAAATGCCTATTAAATTCCAAAATTTCTCTTTGACCAAGTACGGGTGGTGTCAATACATCTAAATTAGCAGTCAATCTATGAAACACATTTAGCGGTGGTCTCTAACGATAAAGGTAGCAAGATATATGCAAAAATTCCTCGTCTTCGCCTAATAACGGGATGAAACCATGCATCGTAGGTGTATCCATGCCATTAAGAAACTCTTAATATTCGTTCCAACTAAATTTAAATCGCCAAATATTACAGCAACACACTTTTAATGTTGAGAAAGCACTAAGTAAACAATTTCCACTCAAATGTTCACTTGAAGCTTACCTTGAAATTTTTTTATCATAACGAGTAGGTGACTGATATACACATATGACACGTCTTCAAAATGAATACAATAGGTGCCTATGCATAGAATGTGAAAATTGACATAAGTCATAGGCAGCAATCAAAATATTGCTTCAAGGAGTAGAATACGTTTCTCCTACGGAGATACGACGACAAATTCTCTTCACCCCTTCCCTATCCCCTATATCCAATCATGGGCGTTAATTTGACTCTCCTACGGAGAAACGAATTCTACTCTCAATTTAAAGCAACACTGTCGACAGACATACTGCCCATCAAGTTTGTGATACAAGAGCAGGCCCTTGGACCTAGCACCAAGAGAGTTGCTATGGTTTATTTTTTCTAAATCTTTGAATTTTACCTTACTACGCACTGTCAGTAATCGAAGTTCTCACACAAAAAGATTTTAGTGAATTCATTCCATCGTAACCTATTTTTTTGTAACCTAAGAATTCCCACATGTTATCCCAGTGGGATTTAAGTATCATTAAGGAAACTTATCAGGTAAAACCAATTTTCGCAGAAGGATAATGGAAGGGTGGCAGAAGAGACTATTTTACTGTTACTCTCGCCCCAATAAAGAAATATTATTCTATTTTTTAGAAAGAAAAATTTAAGCCTTCTTAGCGTGAAATAAACGAAAGACGAAGTTTTAGAATTCAGAGAAGTACATAAAACCCTTAAATAGATTGCGGAAGCGCGATACCAATTTACTTACGTTCTTGAAATCTTCATAAACTACTACTGAATATTACTCCTATGTCGTTATTGAAACCGTCGCACTTCTCGTATGGGGCATCTAAGCCGTAAAGAAGGCTTTTAACCTTGAACAGAGTGCATGCAAAGGGTTATTAGCTTAAAATATTCCCAAGTCACAACCCGTCTTCGCTACTGCTTTTTTCGCCATTTATTTTCTTTTTCGAATAGCTCAGGATCATAAACGCGAGTTTTTTTATGCATTTTTCTCCCACTCGAGCCACCTTCGTTCGTTAGACGATAATATATGTATGTGTCCCTACATCACACGCCCTTTTATGTAATGCCTTTAATGAATACGTAATCCGACGGTAAAATCGTAATGTTGACGTTTATGGTGACATCTGGAGCAGACGACAGTGCTGGTTGCAATTTAAAGTCCTGCTCTCCTTAGCAACTTCAGCTGAAGCGATCTAAATTAGATTCCCTATGTCCTTTCCTTCTTTCTCCAGATGGAACATCCAAAGAGGCAAACATTTAAGTGACAGCAGTAACTAAATATTGAGCTTCAAGAAAGGACGGCAATTATCATTCTTTTTCTTCCTCCAGATCCCAACCTGAAATTCCTGACATTCAATCTTACAATATAGTTTGGAATTGGAATTATAAATCCTATAAACGTTAAGGAGCTATGTTTATATCGACCGTAGAAGTCCTGGGTTTGGCCTAAAATTATAGTTTCACTTAGAATTATTCATGGAAAACTGACTTCCATCGTATGGAGTTCAGATGAATTCCCCGGAAAACCCTATCGAAATAGGTACTTATTTCGAGTTTAGATTAAATGTATTTATTAATTTTTCAATTAAATGTAAGGTTTTAAATATATTATTGATTATTATTTATACTGGGAGTATAAATTTGAGAGAGATGATGGCGTTTACCCTTAATTTTGTTAAGTAATTTCAAATTTAAACATATTGATTTTTATTTAGCTACATCATACGAAATGTAGTTCAAGTTTAGATCATTTAGCCTCCCAACAGTTCCTGTGGGATTCCTCATTATTATCGTATAATACTATTCTAGAAATTCAGCATCATAAATCTTTCAGAAACCAACCACATTTCTCGTTATATTTAAAGGTAAGTATGAAATATCTACATAGGTATACCTATGCCACGTGGTGAAAAGGGAATGCAAATGTTGAGTCAATACTGGGCCAAATAGGCTGAAATTTTAAGAGAAGAAGAGAAATCGAATTTAGGCGTGCTAGTTTCAGGAAATATTTAGTTTCTAAATTTATGTTTTTATAAATTAGAGCTACCCACATTTGTGGCGATTTATTAATACCGCGGAAAAACATTAAGCTACGCTAGAGTTAAGTCGAGTTTATCGGGGATAGTATAGTATTCTACAATAAAGCGTTCTCCTTAGTAGGAGCCCTGGATCCAAAATTTCTTGCAAGTGTTAGGACGTAATACTGATTTTACTGACTGATACGAAGGAGTATAATTTTGCATTAACTATTGCGGAAAGTATTTACTTTAGTGACATGGACTTAGCATTATTCTGACAATAGTTAGATCATTTCATCCGGACTTATAATTGCTGTTGTGCATTGAAAGAAGACTTAGCTTTTATATAGACTTGGGTGAGCACCAGGAAGTTCATACCAGTTTAATTTTAAGTTGAAGCCATTATAATCAATCGCAATTTTTTTAGGAGAGGTTCGAAGTACGGCTGTTTTTAAAGCCCTTTTTGAGGATGATGTTGGGCAGGGATGAATCATTGTGTGATTCTAGCGATTTGAATTTCGTTGCTACCCTACATCCTAGAGTGGTATTGAAGTTGTAACAACAAGCGATATATTGCAATTATCATCATGAATACGTTGGTAAACACTAACGTGATTGGATCCGGTGGGTTGGAACCATTGCTTACTTGGAACGGTTGCCGACGAGGGGGAGCTCAGATGCTCTTCACCTTTTTTGTTCATCATCAATTGCAGCTGCGGAGATATGAAGATTAGCATTTGTGGAAATGCGTTGGTATGGAAGAATAATGAAAATAAAATAGAGAGCAGGATGGCTACAGAAGAAGTCCTTTGTAAAGCGAACTAATAGAGAGAGTAATGCGGAAGATTTTTAAGAAAAAATAATTGGCCACAATCGTTTACTGTTGACAGTAAAAGAAGGAACCATGAAAGGAAAGAGTCGTAGAAGAAAGCCCAGGTTGAATTATGAGAGTCAAGTGATGCAAGACATCACCATACTGAATACTGTGGATGCTGAATGAAGGGATTTTTGAATTCCATAGGGTTTACTGTATCTTTAGGAAGAAGCGAATTATGAAACGGGATTTCGTTCTCCTAAATATTATCGAAAATTAAAATTTAAAAATAAACACATGAAAATTAAGACGAAATGTTTTTGACAGAAAATGAATCCGCACAATTTGCCAGAAATATCAGCTAATTCCGTTTATGTGGCTACTCGTGTGCCTTTGTATGTACCATCTCTATGTAACTTAGTACATACAAGAATTATAAACTATATAAAGATTTTTAAGTTCCCAGTGCAGGTGTCGGCACTTGAAATGCATCATAAACGTACAATCCAGGACGATATATGCGCTAATACGAACGACTGAACACTACTACCATCTAAAAGTGGTTGCGACAAGCTTTTGTGGTAATATAAATGTATTACATGACCGAAAGTAATCAAGAAGGAATAAACTTTATGAAAAATACCTTGCCGTGTCCGATTTTGTGAAGTAACTCCGCCTGCCTTCCGGAAAAGCGTCTTAACAACTACGCATCATTCGTTACTAATCATTTAATGAGATTCTAATCATTTCATGCACTTCATCATACTTAAAAAGTATTCAGTTTTCTTAATTTTGTTTCTAAACGTAGAGATGTTTGGAAAAACCAGTAGTACAGATAAATATGTTGTCTGCCCATTAAGTGTGTGATGAAATGTGTATTACAAATCTCCGGTGGTTACTCAGAGAAATAATTGTTGCATAAAGGGTCCAATTACCTCACGTGAGTGTTTATTTGTAACTTTTCAAGTTATTGTATGGTTTTTAATACTAATAATAATAAAATTTTTAATTTTAATGTAAAAAGTGGTGTTTGCAATTTAAGAAGCGTGATTATAAAGAGCGATATGGAAATGCTGAAAAATATTTTTTAGTTTTTTTGTAGTGTAAAATCACAATAATCCATTGAATAAAGCATATTTATCACTTGAAGTAATATTTATCTTTTAGTGGACAATTGTATTACGAAGCAGTAAGGACTGTTATGTAAAATGTAATACAATTAATGCTCTATTAAAAGGTCTTCTCACTGCTATCTATCGAAATTAATCAGTAA
This sequence comes from Calopteryx splendens, assembly GCA_002093875.1. Classification (NCBI taxonomy): domain Eukaryota; kingdom Metazoa; phylum Arthropoda; class Insecta; order Odonata; family Calopterygidae; genus Calopteryx; species Calopteryx splendens. Next base: position 1,260,298 of record LYUA01000048.1, on the reverse strand, counting down.
TAAACTCATTCAGAAGAAATGTCGCATTACCCAGAAAAAAACTAAAATTCGCGTTTAAGCGCATTATTAAGTAAATTTAGAGGGATAATTACAAAGTGGGTGAAAAAAATCTTTAATCTATTTTACGCATTAATGCTCAAGGTTAAAGTCACTCAAGTGATTATTTAATATTATAACGAGAAAAAAATGGTACTACTCAGGATGAAAAACCATTTAACATATTATCAAATGGAAGAAATTTCGGAAGTGTTTTAATGAAACCCAGGACTTGTACGTCAACGGTCGTCGTACTATAGACAGAAGATGAAAACATGTACAATCCCTGAAAGTTTTAGATATTTTCGTTCGTTTTTGCAGAACCTTATGTATTATACTTCAATGTTAATTAAGTGAAAAACTTTTTATTTTTACCTTGATGCATAACTTTTTAGAGAGGAAACAGAAGGAACGGTCTAAATTGTTTGACCTTTCCCCAAAATTTGTTCGATATTCAAACAGGGCAGTTTTGAATTGAAGGGCCGAATTGAAGGTCAGTAGCTTTTATGCCATATCTTTACATTTATCTTAGCATGTATCGGGTAAAAAAATATATATTCACGCCCCAAGAATTCAGGTATAGTAGCATATAGTGCATGAAGGCCACGCCCCTCCGATACGGAAATATCGCAACAGGAGTTTCTGTGCGTGTGTTAGCATTCTTATCTTCATATCCCACGGAAGGTAAATCTCTCACCCTTGTCAAATACCACTTCACGAAGGAAGCTCCTTGAATTCGTATCGTGAAATCCTGAATCGTCACTACACTGTAGAAGCATGCTGCGACCAACTCTTTTGAATGTGTATCTCGGGGCTGTAGATTAGGGCGAAAGAGTCGTCCCAGGAAACTTAAAGCGGGATGCTGTTGTAGCCGGTGAACGGCGTGAGTTCGCTGGTAACTCGACTGCCCTGACGACTTTGGCGGAACCAAGGAGGTTAGTAAGGAAATGGTTCGTGGGAGAACTTTCTCATTTACGTTATCATTCCACGACACTTCGGTTCTAGACCCTCTCAGATTTAGATGAAAATCGTAGTGAAATCTCGTCTTGTTAAAAAAAAGAGGATTTGGTAGGATTCCTTGGAAAAATGAAAATTTTCACTGTCACTGAACTTTCTATAGAAAAATAACACCATAATTTTGGTTAATTTAGCGGAAGCTCATTCGTCCAACCGAAATGTATTTAAAAATTAGTTTAACATAAACAAAAAAATTAGAATTTCAACCTTGTATTTTCAGGTATACTTATATATTTTTGTGGAAAAACAAAGTAGAAGTTTTTTTTTGTTACTATCGACCATTCCAAAAACTTACGTCGCATACCATTGAATTTGTGAGTTTAGTGCTTTAAAAATTTTTAAAATCTTTTATTTTTTCTTGAAAGGTTTACGATGTCTCAACTTTTCATTTGGACATTTTTTCTGTTCTACCATAACCTGTGAAGTTCATTACGTATATGAATTTTCGGCGAAGGAGTGTTTCCAATAAAGAGAACAAAATATTTTAATTGTCGTCAGAATCCAACAAGATAGTGATTCGCATAAACGGAAAGGTATTTCCTTCTGCACCTACTTGTGTGTCATTTAAACATATTCTGATATTCACGTTGGTACGAGTAATTATACATGCCATTACATAAAGAAAAACATTATAAAATGAATCATCCTGAATATGAAAGTTTTGCGCATTCAATAAAACTAAAAAAACTTTGTGAAATACCCTAAGAAAATTATTACACTGATGATGTCAGCCAAGCGTGAATGGAAAGGGGAAAGTACGGCAACCAAGTTCAGAGCGTGTTTCGAGTCCTCTTTAGTATTTTCTGAGTGTTTTTGATATTTAAAAACAAAATTCATAGTCGTACAGAGAATCGTATGACACTATTACTTGCTTGGTGATCACTCACTATGATATTACCACCCCTTAGGTGACTAATTAGGCTAACAGTCGTTGATTCATAGTGCTAATTGTAGTTAATTATGTTTGAACGAGTTGAAGGTACAATTTCAAATCCATTTCTAGTTTTTACTTTAATAAGTGAAGAAACAGTAAAATAATTTTGCAGAAAGGTAATCAGTATGAGAATTGAGGATAAGGAGGAGTGTGCTGCTATAAAGTATTGAAACCGCTGCAATTAGTTGAACAACTACCATTAGAGAGAACCCAACAATACTATGAGGTAATTTTACAGAGAAAAATAAAAATGAGGAAGTAATGGATTTAAATTATGCATCTGTAAGTGAATTGCATTAAAATATCAATCATATAACACCAAATAAAACCATTATGCGACGGTAAAACGACCATTGTAACTTGATAAAATGCTTTAGAAAGTTCGTAAGAGTCATGTTTGCTGGAAGACTATGAAATCATATTTATTTTATAAGTTGAATAAGAAATTAATGGAAAGAGGAAACTCATTCAGAAAAACAATAGCAGTTTTTGCATACGGAAAGGGAGTTTTATGACACCATAATAACGAATCAGCTAAATGAATTTACAAAATTATTACGTTTTTAGTTTTATAAATAAATTATTTTATAAATTTAAAACATCAAGAAAACAAAGTCTTTGGTTGAAACCACTTGTATTAAACGATTTATTACGGTGCATACATTTCAATTGATGCTTAAATCCTCTATCAAACCCCATTTATATTGCACTTGTGTTGTATTGTACTTGGTATTTCCTAACCCTCAACTTAACTTAAGTTGTATGATTTTTTTGGGCAGATCTTCCACTAAATACGCATCCAGCGGAGGGCAAGCGACCGTACCCTGATTGTGAAATTTACACTCCGTTGGTCTTGGGTGAGCCACTATCTGCGAACAGACCAAACTTTGGGTTGGTTATTGTGGTTTTAATGATTTATTAAATTAAATTAAAATAATTAAGGGTGAATAATAGCAGTATTCTCATAGACACTCTCGATTTTACTATTTTTGCTTTTAACTAGAATTATTTCCGGTATTGAATAGATTTCACCATTGCATTTGTGACCTCAAATATTTTTAGTTTTTATAAGAGAATTATCAACAGTATCGTCCTTAAAAAAGGTTAAGTGCAGTTTTTTAACTGTAAAATGTATAGAAATGTTCATAAAAAATCAATCTAATCTATTTGTCCTCTAAAATGTAATTATTAGAATTAATTTTCTTACCTATTCATTTCCGTCACCTAATATTAACACCGTTCGAACCTGCTTTCAAGTCCTTAAATCTCATCTCGATTCTTTCCATTTCCCATTATTCGGCCCACTCAAACATATGAGCTCCGCAGGTGTTAACGTTGGAAAACAAAGGCGAAATCGCATAGGACGCGTAACGACAATAAGGGCCTCATCCACCCACGAGCTTACGAAATTGACTCCACCCATATTCTATGGTCTGTCTTAGTGCCGTAGGAATTATTTTTCTCTACATCCTCTGCCCATTATTCCTAAATTTCTTCGGCAATCCTTTTCGATTAAGTTATGGGTCAAGGTGATGCACGAATAGCCTTATTTTTACGAGTAACACTAAGCGACCATTTACATTTCTCAAATTATCGCGATAGGGTAGGGCATCACAAAGTCTATAGGTCGATTAATTTCCCATTGTGTTTGTGTATAACACCGACGATTTATCACATTTTCTATCGCTTTGTTATCTCTGTGCTTGTTAGATCTTCTTCTCTTCTTTCCTCAATCTCGTTCTTTCGTTTAAGAGAAAAGACTCATCCCCTTATTTTACCCAACTCCTCTCCTCTCCTCGAGCTGAATTTGTCGCTTGGCTCTTTTCCCCTGTCCATCCGTATCGAACATCTTACGGCATTCCCACCCACCTTTTATCGCCGAGCGTTCTTCTTTTGTCAGGCTGTTTTTCCGCCCAACATTGCGTCCGCCCTCCCAAGTCGCTCTCACTACGGTCGTAGATATCTCTCCCCTAAAGCATGTCTTGTTGAATCGCTTGTCGCGTTTGGATTTTCATCGCTGACGTGTTTCCGTTGTCTGTCGTCTCCTTCCTCCCTCTTCGTTTCTCACCCTCTTTCATCTCCAAAACACGCCTGACTCCTCCCCTTTCCATTCCTGTCAGCGTGTACGGCCTCCACCACCACCACCCCATCCCGCGTGCTTGCGCTGGTATGAGTACGCGCGTGCTAGCATGCCCGGCCACGCCTTTTCACGTCACCGCTGTTTCTTTGTTCATAATCCCGCTTCATAGTACTCCCCTCATTCCTAGTACCTATTCCCAGCGTACCCCGCTCGTTTTAACGTGTACGTCATAGTTTACATACGATCACACACACACACGAGTCGGTCATGCACTTAGTGCTAAATAGAAAAAGAAATGTTTGTCAATATCTCTGTTAAGAGTGTTTGTTGACTGTGCACCAACGGTTTGCCTGATACATACGCCACTAAACTTTGGTTTATGTGAGTGGAACCTGTTTGCAGTGCTTGTATTGTTTTCTACTTCAGTATTATTTCACATTTTTCCGTGAAATGTTTTAAATGAGCTTCCATTACCCAATCCAAAAAATGAAATTCGGTCGCGCACCTTTAGGGACTACCTTAAAAATCCTTGTTCATTTTTCACCACAGAATTTCTTAAGGCATTGAAAATCTAATGGGCGACTACTCCAGGAGGTAATCCGTTCGAGCATTCATGGTGGATCTAAATAATAAAAAAACCCAGCCTTTTCAAAACTAGAAAGGTTTTTTAAATTGTTTTGGTAGTTTGGGTAACGGATGAAACCTCTGGTGGGAGAGCTTCAGGTTTACACATCGGGGTAGTGGAAACTTGGTATTCAATAATTCGTACATTCATGTAATTATGTACTTTGTACTTGAGGAGAAAAGCCTGTTCTATGATTGACAGTGTGAGTTACCTGTCTGTACACCATGTGCATTCAATCAGTTAAAGAGAAGAAATTGGTATTTTGGATAATAATTCATTGTTTTGATTTGTGGCTGAGGATACATTATTAATATATATATATATATATATATATATATATATATATATATATA
>LYUA01000048.1:1202757-1237527 GCA_002093875.1 Calopteryx splendens | reverse complement strand
ATCAAGGGCCGCGGACGTTATCAGGGGGGTGGGGGTGGTGGGGTGTAGTGGGCGGACGGAGAAAGGGGATGGGGGTGGGAGTTCAAGAGGATGGGGCGATGTTTTCTTCTCGCCGACCCGTCATCCTCTCTCCCACCTCGCCGGTGCCTCGCTTTCCTCCCTGCGTCACCTCTTTTGATGATAGTCCTCCCCATTCCACCATCCGGTAAGGGCGTGATAAACTGGCTCAGCTCCATATTTCAAACTCCTTTATTGAGGCTATGATTTATGTGAAATCGAGGCTGCCGTCCGTTCTCTTCATCCCTCTTTTATGCCGTTCATTCTCGCTCCCCATAATTCTTATCCCCTCCTCATTGCCACTCCCTTCTGAGAGTTTGAAGTGCCTCCAGCGCACGCGCACAGTGCACTTGTAAGTACCACTTGCACCCTGTGCTTTCTCACCCGTTTCAATGCTCTCGGAGGAGAAAATCATGTTGCGATCTAGATAAAGACTTGTAGATCGCAGGATCCCGGTCAGTTTCCCGCTGTCCCTTGACCTTTCGCTCTCCTATTACTTAAATATTTCCAAATTGCGAAAATGCCTTTCGTAATTTGTAAGATTTCTTTGTAACTTAAGTTGAAATAAAAAAATTGGTGACAGACCACCTTAGAAATCGCGAGCAGTGTATTCAAAAGCAAATTGTATTAGTTCTAATCTATTCTAATGGCGCTATTCCCAGAGAAATTAACACCGAAGTTCTTTTCATGTTTAATGCCCAGAACCATGTGTATTGTAATCGCTACCAGCATTGCCCGAGGACCGATTCTCCTCTCACGGCAGATAATCATTCTCAATTATAGGTGACACATCTTCCAAATTCATTTTCTCATTTCCATATTTTTTTTCTCTTTCCCCTTTATTCTCCAGAAAACCTCACTGGCAATTTTCTGGAAAAGTCTCGTGTTTAGTATTAATAACATATTTTAAGAACTTTCCATCTAATAAATCTCGAAGTATACCGATCAATTATTCGATCCACTTTTGACTAGCTACAACGTCATTCAATATATATTACTTATGCTTTCCTTAGATCAAGAGGAAAACATTGTTTCTCTTGGCTCATGAGGACACATGTTATTTAAAACGTTATGCTTTTGAATGTCACCTAGCGTTTTCAGACAGGAATTTTTTCCTATTGATGCTAACCTGTATCATTCTAATCACATTATTAATCCTAATGCTTTATCTCTACATATTTTTTCTGCCAAACATGAGTGGGAGAGCAACTTTTGTGCGATCATTGAAACGCAGGAGATTATCATCGATAGTGAGAAAATCGATAATTCGTTGAGTGAATCATCTATAAAAACTAAATTACCGACTGCAAATCACTTAAATAAAGTGTGCATAAGTGAACAACTTATGCGAAACTCTTGATTTTATATGCGCAAGTGTTAAGACACTATATTTATAAGACAAGAAGCGTATGCTAGCTTTATATGCACAGTACAGTGAAATATGTTTTTATAAGGTTTTATTATTAGTTAAGAATGTAGATTTCGTACATGCTGGAGTTGAAGATGACACGTTTTTAAATGAAAATCGAATTTTGAATAAATTACTAATTAAGAATGTGCCACTGATTTCGATTCTGATTTATACGACATGAACAGGATTGTGGTTCTCTAATACTAGAATACTTAATTAAATTCAAGTTGCTGGAAATTAACGGATTTCCAACATTTCCAGCCAGCATCCATCAGGAAAAAGAGATTCATTAATTCATTAATAGGAATGAGTATACAGGTGCTAGCTTATGTCGATTATATGTTGTTTAACACAAATGATGGTTTTCTTTTATCACTAATAACGACAGGTTAATATACCTAATGGCGCGAAAAATAATAAGCACAATGATGCAGCATACCTACGTGATAGGTTTTTTAGTAGTGGTGTGGTTCAGATCATGCATTTAGTATCCGAAATGAAGTTGGCTACTGTTGTAGGAATAAATTCTAAGACCCTATGGCAACGGCCACCCCATTATCGTCAAAAATACCTTTTAGGAATTTGGTAGGATGGATCATTAACAAGACTGTTAGCCATGTTATCCCAAAGTAACGCATTCAAGAAAGATTTTCACAAATGGTTTCCGTAATTAGGCATGTACAAATATGGGGTGAACAAAATCGCGTTAAACTCTAAAGATTAGATAAAAATGCTCTAATCACTTTCATATTTTTTTAGTGATTTGTTGGAGAATAAAATGATTAAATGTCAGAACGTCATGGGTTGGGTATATATATAGGTTGTTTCTCTTCCACCAACCCTCAAGTATTACTCCTTGAGCTGCGCAATGTAATTTGTCCCCGGCAGAATCGCCATCATTTTTCATAAAATAATAATGCTCACGCATCATCTCGACACGACAAATGCTTTCCTGTTCTTTTTATTTTATTAGCGTAGTAGGTTTTACTACTCGAATTCGAAATAAATGTTATAAATTTAATGTTATTAAATCAGTATCTGCGGGAAGGACCAACCTTTATATCAAGACTACCTACTCTCTCGACCATCACACCGTGCGGCTATAATATGAGAGCCGCGGCCTTATTTCATCCTATCACAGGCAATGTGGCAGGCCATTCATTTACCAATGCTTACCATCATCTTCCTCAGAGGAGTAAGTCACCCGACCGATCCTCTCGGGTCCATCCATCCTTCGCGAAAGGGATGTAGAGAGGGGTAGGAGTCGGGGAAGGGTGGCGCTCGCGGTAGGAGGTTTTGTTGTTCGGAGGGGAGGTGGGAGGAAGATATGCCGGGATGGCGCATCGAGTCGGGGGCGGGAGTGGGGGGAGAGTTGAGGAGGGAGACTAGGATTGGTGTAAGAGGGGAGGAGGAGGAGATCGCCAGGGGCCTCAGATTTCCCGTAATGCCGCGTCGGCTCCGTAATTGCCCGCCTACCCCTCCCACTCGGAGACCCCCCCGGCTCCCGCCGGCCTACCCGGGGTCCATTACACCCGTGACCTCTCACGCCGCCACCCTACCCACCCCCACAAGCTTCTCAATCCGACAGCACCAGGCCATCTTCGTGGCCGGTTCGACCTTATCATCCTCCCTCGCCCTTCTTCGTCTCCCCTCACAGCATAATATCTTCTCCTCCCCACCGCCTTTTCCCCTCTTTTCCACATCTCACCCTCCCATGTCCTGGTCGTGGGTATCTCTTTCACCCTGTCCTTTTCGTCCTCAGGAACCTTTTTCCTTCCCCGACCTCATCCACCGAATTGTAGGCTACTTTGTCAGACGTGACATGATTATCTCCTTTGAATCTCTGCATCTAAGTGGCGCCTCACCATCGAATGTAGGGGTTATACTCATTCATTCCCGGCAAACGCGCAACACAATCCATACGCATACCGCCTTCCTTGGAAAAGTGGGTCCCGCACCACATAATTCCCACGTGAATCATTTCTCGATACGCTAGGAGGATAATAAATCCATTGCTTCATTGCTTCGCATGGCTGCGTTAAGTGTCAGTGTGTTCATTTGTCCTTTTGCGCCAATCGGATGAGAAATCTCCTGGCAGGCGGCATTTATTTCGCCCATGAAGGCGCGAAAGTATGAGCGATGGAGATTTGAGCTTACTCTTCGCATGCCGAAACCATTAGTTCAGCGAAAAAAATCGGAAGGATCCGATGATATTTTTTTCCTTGAAATATGAAATTTTGGGTCATTCTTTCTGGAGAAAATACTCAAAAATTTCATTAAATCTGCAGTTGTTTTCCTCAAAGTAGTTTTACCAAAATGCAGAACGTACCTTGACCAACTTTTCTATTTACATTGTGCATAAAAACACTCAACCAACAGGTGCATCTTCTTATATAATAAATCATAACTTCTCTTGCTCTTTCCTGCGTGAAGTACCAGTATCATATTCCTCTCCAAAATATAGTAAGAGTATGCATCAGTTGTTTTCCACGTGTTGATTAAGTAAGCATTTTTCTGGAAAAGAAGTATTTTATAGAAATATCTTGACAAGCATTGAGTAGAAACTTCTGTAAACTGAACACTTATTGACCTCGTATTAAGTATCTATGTTTCATGACCTTAATCATAACTCATTGATGATTAGTTTCTAATGTACATAAATTTATTCTCCTCATTCGTTCTTCGTGACTGGTGTCACATATATGATAAGTTAAGTGAGTGTATACCACAAAACGTAACCACGAATTTTCTCATTTATTCTGGTGAAAAATTCTATGTGTATATAGAATTTTCTACGAATTAAAATTTGGATCGTATATGTACGCATAGTGTAAGAAGGAACATACCTAAGTACTCGTAGTGTATACACTTTATCAACTATAGTGTATACAGTACACGTACGTATGAATGACTAAATTCTTGCAATAAACGTACTGAACGTTCTACACCTTCTAAATATCTTTAAAAAAATAAATATTATTAAATTTTTTTCGAGTAAAAAAACATTGAATTACTTAGCCATTAATTGTGAATTAAGTATATTATAATTGAAGATTACACAACCAGTAATGAAATTAGGAGGCAAAGTACTTCAATGAGATTTCGCCTGTCGTTTAACTGCCTGAACGTGTTACGAAACCAATAATGTGCCCGAGAGATGATTTTTTTGAATGCATGCGCGTGTACTTTCTGTTACTGCAGCCATCTCTTCTGTCAAGGGTCCGAATCGAAAACGTCGTTTTGTCTTTTCGTGGGTCGGTGATTCAACTTTCTTTTTTCAAAAAGCCATTCGCTCCCGTATTAGGGAAGGAAGCATTCGGCGGGGAAGATAATACCTTCAACTTCTTGGAAATAAATCTCTCCCTTTTCTCTGTAACTTTCCCTTGCCACCCTTTCCAGCCAGCCATTCCATTCTAGCTTCATTCTTGGAACCCTACACTAACTTCGGTAGCTCGTTGGTCCACATATGACTTAATAAATCAAAACGCATATTCACTTGTGGAGACATGATTTGAGTATTCTTGCATACTAAGATATTGAGTTATCATTTATAGTCTTTAATTAGAATATTTTTGGTTACTGCGATTTACTATTATCTTTAGGAACTGATCCATTGTTATAAAACTTTCATCGAGCTCATCATAGATATTTTATTTTTTGAAACTCGTGTTGGCACGTTTTAGCTGTATAATACCATGCTATTTGTTGAAGAAATTTTGAAATAAATTGGGATAAATACGTTTTTGGTTAGCCAGCGGATTCAATTAAACTTTTCTAGAATAGTATTACCTATATTTATGGCCTTGAACGTTAATTTTTATTTAATTTTGTCTCTTTTGCTAATTACTCTTTCCGAAATTATTATAATTATGGAATAACTTTTGGTATTAATGAATGATAATAGTGTTAAAGAATTATCATGTAAATCTGGTGCTTTCCGGTGCGTATAATTTCAGTGAACGTCTCAGGTTGGCCTCCGGGTCTGGTCTCGCTTGCATTGCCGATATTTCGATGGTCAACTCATCCATCGTTCTCGGGTAACTGAGTCACTAAGGACTTTTGCATAATACTAATGCGAGGCCTGACCCGGTGGTGAACCTGGGAGAGCTTTAATGAATTATAATATATCATTTTTCCAGCCTCGTAAACCCTCATTCCTCTACCTTACAGGCAATGAGAGACAATACAATAGTCAGCTCGATCACCAAAAGAGCATATGAAAATGAAAGAATATATAGTACCTCATTTGACGCCAAAATGTTTAATATGTATATGCTTCATATAGGTAAAAGAAGAAAGCTACTAAATTTGTTAAACTTTCATTATTAAAATTTTAACCAATAAAATGGAAAAAATATAATATTTTAAAAAGTTCATCGGTGTACTTATTAAAGTGAAAAACGAAGGATGCGTAATGTCTTGCTATTTATATTTCATGTATCTAAAGTTACCCATGTTAAACATAATGACTAAGTTTTGAAAGACCCTTACTTTATACCAATCATAACCATTGGCTTTCAACTTTAATATGATATCGTATTAGCCGATGGAAGTGATTGGTTCCCATTTACAGTCACATGTAGCCCCTATGAATCATTTTTGCCTTCGTCGTGCAAGCTGACGTAGATAATCTGGTTGGGCCATACACGTTTGATATTTCCTTAATAATGATATCGTCATCTAATCGTGGATTCCTGTCTCCTTCCACGGATATTCTGTAACTCTAGTGGTTTTTCTCTGAACAACCTGATAACAGACCAAAGGAAGGAATTCCCAATTGGAATATGCATCATCCTGAAGGAAAGAAAAATTGCATACTCGATTCCGATAATTGCTGCACAGTCAAATGATATCCATAGCCACTAAACGACATAAATATAATAATCTAATGAAAACAGCACGCATGATGTCATTTATTTATGATTTAGTTTATGTTTACGGAAAATATTTTGTGCGGAGAAATCCGTGGCTCAATTGATAGGGTTGGCGGTGCTAAGGTTCGCCAGAAAGTTATAAATATTTTTAGCGTACAAAATATCTGCTAAATTTTCGTACCTTGAGAAATTATGGTTACCCTAAATTGCTTTTAAACGAATGGTATGGGAGTTATGCTTTAGAATTGCTAAATATACATTATTCATCCTGAAATCGATCAACATATTATCGGCGCCATGAAAGTAATGCTGTGAGATCTTTTGGCTTCTGCTTCTGATTACTGATCACCGTATATTATACTTCCACGCTATCGACCACGTCCCTCGAATTAACGACACCCGAGAGACCAGTTAAACCTGTTACTCCGACTCGCGCTATTTGTATTAAAAATGTTTCTGGACATTTTTCGATAATTCTTTAATGTCTCTCGTAAAAAGCTCAATGATCTCTTGATAACAGTCTTCTGCGCATAACGAGCGATCTCAATTAACACAAGCATGAAGGATCTTCAGCATTTTATTCATGCTTAAGCTTTGTATCGAATATTCCTTATTTTGTGCTTATTACCAATTCATGAGACGTTTTACCAATTAAACTAACTGCTGGGTTTAAGTGGCTGTTGAATATCCTGCCAATTCTATGGGTGTATGTGTGTTGTTTCTAGTATGTTGCTGCTTTCTTGGTCATAGTCGACTTGAGTGTGAACATGCGTATGATACATGTGCGAACATTTAAGAAGAAATGACCTGTTTAAATAGTGAAATAGTAAAGTCATCAACTTAATGTCATGCATAATAATTTTTCTATTAAATTTGGTAGCTAAGTAATCAGGTTATACATTAAAAAAATATTAAATTGACAAATTCAATGAGCACACTAATAAATAGATATGGTTGTTATTTCTTTGGGTAATGGTATGAATATGGATACGATTGCATAATATTTTTCACTTAGCGTCAACTTGGAGATTGGCTTGTTGGGTGGGTGGGAGCTATCCTCGTACTTACTAACAATACTAATGTAATAACGCGTTTTTACGTTATTGTAGGCTTCCTTAGTATGACTAAGTAATCTTATGTTCACAGAAATTATTTTTGAAACCGTAGACAGTGGAAAGTTAGTAATGTATGTAAAAGTTTCGAAAGGCTAAACACTCTACGCTTGCTCACCCCCACCAATTAAAGTTTCATTATTAAGAGTGACGTACCCTATTGCTCAAATCCTCCAATCAATAGCCAAAGCTTAATTCCTATATTATCATTAGCGTTCTGGTGCCCTCTGTTGCTGGAACAGATTCTGCAACTATAAAAGTCACAGCTTCATGAGAAAATTTTAAATTTCTGAGACCCGTTTCCTTCTGATAAAATACTATTTTGTATCCTTGCCAACGAAAACGCGTAGAAACGAACTGGAGCGCGATCACGAAAATATTTTTTCGCGTTATCGTAATCGCTATCCGTAATGTGGCTTTCCTCTGCTGTACAGTTTGCGATTACTGGATCTTGAGACCCAGCTCCAATGTTTCATGGTTGCGCCAGGAGTCGCGTAATGCTGGATTCCGTCTCGCGAAATTCTACGGAGAGACGTTTTCGTCATTCATCGGTTTAATAACGGCCACGCTCGGGCATTGCGAAGATCCTTTAACAACTTCCCTGGCTACCTAAAGCTAAAAATGTGATCCTACATCCATATTGACTGCTGTTCAATTGTATTTCATGTGTGCTTAGATTCTTCATGAGTATTAGAAATGAGTTCCTCAAGTGTACGGAATATGTGATCACTAATTTATCTTGATAATGGTAAACTTTTATTTTTTTTAAATGTTAAATTACGTAATGTTTTGGTGTTCCTCTGCTTATCGCTTATGCTTGCTTAGTCCACAACCGCTTTAAAGATACTTTTGTTCGCCTTCGCTTTTTTCGTCTCGGCCTACAATTTTGCAAAAACATGTAATTTATTTGAAGTTTTTGAAGTTATTCAACCTGTAAAGCAGGGAGGGTGTTGCCTCTTTACTTTTATGAACCTAATATACTTTGATCGTGAATTGTCACGCCCATGTCCTTACCTGGTGGACAGGTGAGTTGTGTCAAAATCTGTCCCACCCACATACCCTACATGTCCGACATACCATCCAAGGCCCTGAGCCGAAATAATGACACAGGATAACATTCAAATGAAAATTGACGATTTAAAGTAAATTTATTTCTCTTAGCACGGCATGTAAAAATTTAAAACTTGAAGGAGGCACCTACTGAACGCTCCATCTCAGAATAAATATGTTCTGAAGTCTCTCAATTATTTAAATTCCTTCTTTCGACTCTGAGTAAACGTGATTTAACATGCCTGAAACTGATCAGTACGTGAAAAAATTTGCATTACTTTTTCTTCCGGTGAAAAATTCTAATGCCTCACTATTATTAAATATTTAAAGTATTCCTTGAGGTTTTCAAGGGAAATATTCTCCTTACTATGCCCAAAATACGTTTCTCGGTGATTACTTGATCTTTTTTTTTTTTGAGAAATTACGATTGAAAAAATAAGTTCGTGGACTTCGTGTTTGATTCAATATTATCCCAAGTCTCCAAAGTAAAATTTCGAAAAAGTAGGAAATAGGGAGTGCATATCCGTATCTCCGGGTAGTGATTTAAAAATAAGCTGTGAATAAAAAGGCTTCTTTCTTTTGGAATGCTTCGGTATTAAATTCACACTCGCTTATTGCCCCTAGGTTTTTAAGACCTTAGCGAATGTAGGTGGAGATAGCATTAACTTCCCCTACGTTCATTGGTAATGCTGTGCAAAACATTGCGAGCTTTTTGGAAGAGTGGGGCGTTGTCTCATTTCAAATGAAGTAGGAATGAATGAAAATTGGTTGAGAGAAATTTTTTGACGTTAGATTGATTTAATATCTCGTAAATTGAATTTAATCAGCCTTCCTATAAAATCTTACCTAATTTTAAAACCCCTGTACATTCTCACATCCCCTTTCTAGAAGTTTTTTGATGGGTTGCGTGGGACTCTAATTCTCCTAACATTTTTTTCTGTTTAAAGATTCTATTGATATTTTTAAAGAGAGTTCAGGAACGAATGGTAAAATTCTGACTTTTAATAGTTATTTCACTCATAAGTCGAAGGTCTGGGAACGTAGCTTTTTGGTATCCTTATCAGATATAATTTATAATATCCCTCACTTCTTACGAATGAGGGGTGTTTTGGTGAGTTGCAATTTTATTTTATTATTTTCAATTGTAGATTTTCAAATATACTTGGGTCATTATAAAATTATAAACGCTTCTATATTGCTCCACACACTTTTTAACTCCTGTCACCTTTTTTCATTGTGAATTTTTGCATAAATATTTTCAGTATATTTTCTTCTTAAATAGATCTGTTCCACTAACTTTGGTCTGAAGGCTTTTGCAAAAATCTGTGGGCCATTCGGTTTTTGAAGGACGCATATTGGGCTTTATTAAGTTTCCATAAGCGTAATGATTGTTGATGTGCAGTATTTTATTAATCCTTAAAAGTTATATCCATTTGTTCTATAGAATGTCTCTTTTTCCCGAAGTAAATTTTTATCTAAAATTCAGACTTACACGATACAACCTCCAAAAGGTTTAAAAAAATCATTTGGAATTATTTGTATTACAAATTTAATTTCATCTTATAGAAAAAATCAAACTTATGGTATATTGTAATAACAGTCATCGTCATTAGAATTCACCTCGATAATTTACCGACTTAGACTGGATGGTCGCTTAATTGCCTTCTATTAGTTCATGTCTTGAATAGTTTTCCTCCATTTTGATTGTGTTTGAAGAAAATTATTTAATGAAGTACTCTTACTGAAGCATTTAAATACCGGTTCTCTCTATTTAGTGATTAATTATGCTTCCCCATAAAATGTTGTGTTAGCTAAACGTCATAAAAGCAACTAAGTACATATGCGTCAAATCTCTGCTATCTTCAGCTGACTGGATACTAAGCCATTAATAATTGTAATAGAAATACGTTTATTTTCAATCTTCAAGAAGATCACTGAAATTATTTCTATGGTCCAAGAAAATTTGTTTGCTGGCAGAGTATGACAGAGCTATCTTCTGCCAAGGCGGCTGGGATTAATTTGTTCGACAAGAGATAATTATCTCACCGAGGCATTTCTATACTTTCGTCTCTTTGTATGGTTTTAGCAACACGTAATTTTAGCCTAGTAACATTTTGATGGTGGAAAGTAAATTGAAATGAAAACAGCGTTAAATATGTACCAAAAAGGAGTAGGTATATCAATTATAAAATTTAGCACCGCACTTATTGATCTTCAATATAACCAGTTAATCACGGATTTTATTCATTAACTGATCGCTTTATACACCCCTTTCATTGCCGTTGGTTGGGTTCTTGGGGTTTATTTCTTAGCCAGGAATACTCCATTCCGGTACCTCGAATAAAGTTCCTTATTTATGAAGTTTATGCACCAGCACCTCGAAACCTTTATCTGAGGCAATAATCCTAGCTACCGATTCCTCGAGTATATTACACAGATTAGGTATCCTAGATATCGAAATAGAAAGAGTCATCAGTTAAATACTATTGAATATAATGTCTAAGGACGAAATATTAACATGTTTTTGTGTTTAAGCCACAAAACATTTTAAATGTAAAACCGGAGTAGGTACCTAGGGGGGATATGTACCGTTCTCGACATTATCTCGAAATCAGTACACAGAACAGGAATAATAATGGTCACCGACAACCCAGCGTCACTATGCAGGGCATTAGTCTTAGGGTCCTATGTATGTTTCTGTACAGGCAATAGATTGTTAAGGCCGGAGACCTCGGGTTAAAATTAGAGTGAATCTAGACACACTCAGATTTACCCTTAATGCAAGCGGTAGAGGAAAAGGTACTGCCACCCTCATGTGTGCAAATCACATGCTGTAAGGCTTAGTATAATGTGATCTATCTCTATCATATACCTATCAAACGAATCGATCATTCGGTTGGTTACGTAGGTTGATCGGTTTGGTTACCTGACTCTTTTATAAGTATGTATTTTAGAATTTTCTGTCAGTTTGCCCCACATTTCTCAGGAATTTCCCAATTTGTAACCGATCTGATGTTTGGCATGAAAATTCACCAGATGTAAATAACCGGAAGGAGTCATTTTGTTACGATTGTAAATTTTTGGGGTTCTCTCGAACCCATTATCCCATATTATTATCCACCACAAAATGGACAGTTTATCACAGTAAGTATGAAGACGTATATTAATGAATTCAAATAACTTACATGGTATGAAATTATTTGGAACTTTTTAAATCATTATAGTTTATGTTACCCCATTTTTGATTTCCTTCAAAATATCGCCATACTAGTAGTTTTACACTTGTAGAAGTTGCCTGCATATTTTAGTTTGTAAAAAAATTCAAAATGTAAAAATCATTCGCATGAAGCGGGACTCAAACTCGGATCCCTCGATTTCCGGCCGAGTGCTTTAACCAGTTAAGCTACACCGGCATCCTCTTACGCTGTGATTTATTTTACTCGACCGTAAATCGAGGGATCTGGGTTCGAGTCCCCGTTCAGGTGTATGATTTTGGGATTGTGAATTTTTTCACATATGTATGTGCAACAGCGGGTGACTCCACTAGAGTTACTATTAGTTTCTTTGGGTATTTAGGTTAAGGCTGGTAGGTATATTTATAGGGTATATTTTCAGGGTTCACAGGGATCTTTAAAATCTTAATGTCTCTATCCCTTGGAATTATACAAATCTAGATAAAATGTGTTCGTCATTTTTATATCAATTGTGAAAACTTACTGGAAAATTAGAGATATATACTGGATATTTCCTTATCATGTTCCTTATTTCACAAGCTTCCGGTCAATTCTGAACTTTAAGTTGTTTTTCCTCACGTCAAGTATTGTCAAAGCTATTAATATTGGTTACATATCTATTTCTTGCCATAATTATACTCCCTTATGTAAAACTAAGAGAAATGATTTGAAGTTGAGACTAAGATTATTTATGCAAGCCGCTGATTCAGATAGAAGAAAATTGGTTATTAATTTATTAAGTGACTTTTTAGGAAAACTTTCATGTTGTCCTAGGTAACATGATGAGGCGAAACATAATTAAAATATTAGAATTCTTGATGGAAACAATTTAAAGAGATAGAAGACAGATGCGGAAAGAATGCTTACATTTTTATGACTGTGTATTTTAGGTCAGCCTTGCCTAATACCTTGCTTAATAACTGGTGTTACTGGTTTTATATCCTTGGGTATCCTTTTGTCCACTACTTGCTATCCTTTTGGAAATTTCTGTATTAGATATCCTTGAAATGCTGTACCTGAAAGTTTAATCCATGGATATGTACCAGTAATAATTTTCTGTTAATGGCTGACCTCCGACTGCTTGAAACTTCTAAGAACGGAGATTATTACTGTTTAGCTCACATAAAATATGTTTATGGAGGAAAGATATACAAGTTGTCGATAAAAATGCTGTCTTTTTACACTTGTGTTAAAATACTGTCTCTGAACATGAGACTTCCACTAAATTATTTTCTTACCTATTAGTGAAAGCGAAGTTTTCACTTTTATTTTCAATATTGAAAGTCATAAAAAACAGGAAAAAATAAGAAAAAATCAACGAGGAGTATTTTCACTAGTGCTAATTTGGTTGCGTACAATATGACGTGCTTCTGGGAAGTATTTGTTTCTTATCCATGAAAACAAGTGCATTAAAGGTTTTGGGTAATTTCACCAAATATGTGTACTTGCGCTTGTGATAAATAGATATTTTTCCTGAAAAGAGTCACATATCGAATGAATTTTAATTTGCCTTGAAAGGCAGCTTCTTTTATGCAGACACACAGACAAACTATGGCTGCCACCATATCGTCAGTCCAAAAAAATGCAATCGTCATCATCGTCAATCCAAAATTTGTCATTTTCACTAGCACGTACAATGCCTTGATTAAGAATTCCCGCTGAAAGTGTAAAAGACTCAAATATTTTTACCCTTTATGAAGAACCACTTACTTCTGTACTTCGGTTGAATTAGCTTGAATATGGTTATATATATTGTCTATGCTTGGATTAATTCTTTGTATATTTATAAATTTTATCTAAACATACGTGATTCAGTGCCTGCAAACACTCGTTGCAGAAATCGCTCTACTTAAAGCTCCCCATTGATATTGATTGGTGGAGTTACGAACTTCATTGCATAACTTTGGAATAAAATTAAGTCCGATTAATATCGGAACTAAGGAACTGTTACATTTTTTTACTCTCTCAGAAAGGGTTCTGTTATCGTTAGTGTTGAAGGCGAAATTAAATTTTGATCCAACGCTTTTTTCTCTGGAAGCGAGTGAATTTTGCAGCACGTCCACCATGCCCACGAGATCAATTACCTCACGTCCTGAAATTGCTGCCTGCTGATTGTTCGCCACGGAAAACGCTTTTTTTTGCGAAACTTAACAAGTAATTTTTGCTGGACGGCACCAATTCCAAAACCTCTTTCCAATCTTTTAGGGCCTCCAGAAACCACCTTCTCCCTCATCCCCTCGCCCGCCTTTAATCACCTCCCTTTTCGTCCCCTCACCTTTCCCCTCATGATTTAGCCCCTCCCACTCCCTTTCTCACACTCCCACCCACCCTCCGCGCGCCCTTGCACGTTTTCTTAACCCTCTCGTAATTGAGATGCAAAGCCTAACTGTGGCGACAACCTGAACTCCCGGTGTAGAAACGTTGGTTCCCACAAAACATTTATTTACCTCCCTCTACCCTCCCCTCTTTCCCTTTCGTAGCCCACCCTCCGTCGCATTTTGTATCCACATACCCCTTTCCTCCTCCATCGCTCTCTCCCTTTAAAAGAAATTGGAGAGAGAGAGAGACGGGAGGTAGAGAATAATGGCTCATGAGATACGGCGTAATGCTCGAGCCAAGTGCTCTCCTTCCACCCGCAGGCAGCCAGCTATATAAAAGGACCAGAAATTCCGGAATCGATCCTTGCAACACCTCCGCGGCTCCACTAAATCGAGCCACTCTCCTCCCCCACCTCACTCCTCGCCCTGCCCAGTCTCGGCTTCCATCAAATTGCCGGACCCCTCCTACCCACCTCTCTCCTCCTCCTTCCGCCACTCTCTCTTCGCTCTTCCTTTTCATACCTCCCACACTCCACAGTACATTATGTTTGCCTCCCACTCACTTCTTTCTACTCACATTTCTCTTATAGCCTTCCAGCCCTTTCACCTTGCCATGCCTTTTTCCCGTCATTCATACTTTTTTTCATAGCTGTACGTGATTGTATCTTGCACTAATTTCAATAGGCATACTCCCCCCCTTATGTTTTCGTGTTATAAACGTCCATGGACACGAACTTTCTCAACCTCGAGTTATATTTTTATATTTTCGCCAAATTATTCCTTTTTACGCAACTTCAATAACTCTCCCTGGTCACTTTTCAATGTTTTCACCGCATGCCTAAGTTTACGGATCTTTTGATTGAGGTATTTTTATTTTTCTTATTGTTCCTAATTCAGGTGCTAATATTTTATTACTGTGTATTCAATTTCTGGAAACATTGTAGAATGGTAAAGGCTACAAAACATTCTTACCCATATGGAGCTGGATCTCATATTATTTTCGATTGATGGTGTTCATAATTAGTTAAATTTCTTCCTACATGATTCATGATTTACTCTACCAATATCTTCCAATGCAAGTGTAATATTTAGTGTGCATAATCCTTCCACCGTTCTCGAAGGCATCTGATCGCTGTATTAGTTTTTCCTATTTGTCATTTTGCGAGCTGCGTGGAAGGTAAATCGAATTTTTATTCTTTGAATCACCTCACCTTTCTTTAACCAAAATGTCTTTACTGCCAAAGTGCGTTTTTCAAGCATAGACTATAAATACAATAGTGAAAATCATACGACAAATAATACAACGTGAGTGTGAAAAAACACACTGAAACGTGGACTCGACGAAGGCACGTACGGAACACACTCTCGTGCAGCGAGGCGAAGTGCCGTTTTTACGTGCGGTGCGATCGACTTATTCTCTCCCATACACCCATTCTCCCCTTCATGTGCCGCTGTTGCCCGGGGGCCGGACGCCTCCTTGGCTCCTCTCACCCTTATAGTGATGAGGATGATGACTTGGGTGAGATCCTGTGAGGGTGGGGAGCGGGTGTATAGTGGGGGAGGGGAGAATGGGTGGGTGTAAGGTAGGTTGGGTGGGTTGGGAATGTGATGGGAGAGGTCGGTGGATGTGGAATGATGGCTCTCTTCTGCGCCTTCGGCTGGACGCCTCGTCCTTCCCATCCCCTCCTGATCCCTCCTCACCCTCTCCGCCGTCCACTCCTCATCCCCGTTTTCCTCACCCGTGTCCTCACACTACCCGCCCCACCACCCCCTAACCAATCTCCTCTTCCAACGACTCTTCCTCTTCGGCGAGGGTTATTACTCCTTCTCGGGGCAACTATAGCTGATTTATTTATTCCCCAATCTAACTTTTCATCTCTTCTTTATAACTCCTGCTTCGACTTTTTACGCGACCGGGATCCAAATCAAAGGGGCATTAGGGGAATTTCGGAGGTATGCCTTTCGTTAGCCACGGTTTTCACCTTTTGTAAAATAACTTCCCTATTTTGTGGTAAAAAGTCTTTTCTAATATCCCTTCATTCCATAATCATACGATAAATTAGCGATATTGCAGGCCAAACTAAAATATTTAGTCAAATGTCTAACCACTGATAATCTTGTTCTCATATTTTTAAATTTCATTTTTACCGAGGACCGTCAAGGTAAAACAGAACCTTTACAAATATTTCACCATATGCCATGTTGCGTAAATTTCCTTGTATTTGCTCTATAAAAATTAATAAATACTTGTCTCAGTGAAAAGACTTAAACAGCGGTCAGTCAGCCGTTTTTGTACGCACTCTGAGGAGCCACACTTTTCACAGATGGAGAGCGCTACGCGATGGTATGTTAGAAGCTTTTTTAACCACTTTTTATGCAATTGAGTTAGTGTCCCCAACTGTTTTTAGTAATATGTTGTTAGTTTACCTGACAGCGTCGTGAGACGTAAGACCTGTGGATGTTGGTAGTCATTGAATGCATGGAAATAAACCCATGGTTATCATTTACACCAAAATATTGTGTCACAAAAAAACAATCCAATTATCAATCCAATTCGGAATTCCGTCTCTCTTACTGCCTCTATATTTTTCCATGCTACTCTGAAAGGTAAACTGGTGATTAAAAAAATACTTCAGCCACCATTCCAGGAAACACTCATGAGGCATCGACATCGAGCATAAAGAAAGTGAGAGGTCCCTATTTTAGATAATGGTAAGGCTGTGATTTTTTTCTGCGCCATTTTCGCACCTTCCACCTGCCGTAAGGGCTAATATTTTTCCTCTCCGCTAATGAGAGCGCAAGACTTCTTGATCGCATAGAACCGGGCAATCTCAATCTCAGTTTTGTTTGGAATGACCACGCCCAGGTATCCCTCTGAACTCTTCGGCACCAACTACCCAAACCGCTGGGGCTACCCGATTTCCCACCAACAACCGACACTTGACGTTTCGTGTGGAACAGCCTATTTTATTGGATCTCTTTGCCGTGGTTGAGGATCCCTCTCGTCCCTATCTTCCGTGTCATCCCGTCAGGTAATGAGGCTCTGATTTGTGTTATCGTCAGAAGATGGCGGTAAATATAAGAAGCGATTCCGAGATTTACGATCGGATGTGCGATAAGACGGCAAAATAGTTTTTGAAAGAGAAAGATTTAGTAATTGTCGAATTACCGTTGTGATAAAGGGTTTTGAAAAATAGTAATTCATTTCTGAGGGTTTTCCCCTTAATTAAATTGAGGAATCATGCTGGGGTCCCTAGAGATCAGTTGCTTGCAATGGAAGAGCACGAAGCCGTGCATGAATTCGAGGCGACATTCATGAAAATCGGTTGCATACTCGCGATGGTTGTTTCAGCGATGTCTTATGCTCCTAAATAATTTTACTTATAGGTTTTGGGGTCGCAGTTACTTATCTAGAGTGCATTTACCCACAGGCAGCCTTGGACAAAAATAGTGGGTGCATCTTCCTTTTGGGGTCCATCTTCCCATGCAAGGGAAAATTTCGAGATGGGCTCCAAGTCATAACGCATGATTTCTTCGTGCAGAAATTGCCATTCGTGTCAGGGGAAGGCAAATTAATTTTGTGAACTGATTTCATATTCATATTCAAAATTTATTAACATCATTTTCATTTCAATTCAAATCATTAAGTTTTCTATTATTAAACAAATACATTTCCTCCGAGATAAAGTTCGTTCGTTTTTAGTCAAAAATAACTTCGCCTTACACTGAGGCTTAGGGGTGCAGTATTATTTGTTGCATAAAATTTTCGTTGCAGTAACACGCATGTGTGGGAGCATTAGGAAGTCGTATAAATTTCCTACTTGAGTTTACCATATTTTCCAGATGGACTGTAATTTTCCAGCTTTATGTTATAGCTATACATGCATATGAAATATACATGCATACCCTTCACGCAGGAACCTTTCGGGGTTTCGAAGTAAGTTTAGAAATATCATTGTCAAACCAGACAAGATAGTTGAACAAATATGAAATATATTATGTCCTAATAGAAGGGTGTAGAAATATTTGAAGAAACATGAAAGATTCGTTCTTCCCAATAAAAAATAACTTAAAGATTTCCAAAGTGCAGCATGCTTTTCTGAACGGCAAATCATCGTACTGAATTTAATCTTAATAATTATCACCACTGCTTATCTATAATGGCATTGATTTGACGTAGCTCTTCCCTCGGTTCTTTTATCGGCAAATGTCTCTTACATTTCTTAGGATTGCTTCGAAATTTATTCAACCCGTGGATTTCATATCTATATTTACGTGATACCCCGCAATCCACCGTTGGGGTCTGTGGCTGTGGGTCGAGTCCACACCAGGCATGCAAGAAAGGAAAAACGATATTCACAAAGGGGCCATGCACCGCAACAAGGGACGCACGCAATAATAATACACAATTCCTTAAGCGTCACATGCAAGCGCTTACGGTAACGCGAAACTACGTTTTATACTACAAGGAAGAACACATGCAATACCATTACTACATACGAGTACTTCATACGATAAGGACAACATGCAAATGAAACAGAATAAGAATAACTTGCAGCCAAATAAACAATTTTGAATTGATCTTCATCATTCGCCCGTAACATTACATTTTCAATGCTTCCAATCTTATCCTTTCTGCTACTCCCATATAATGCCTCCTTATAGAGAGGGCTGCTTCAGATTTAGACTTTAATGAAGTCCTTCCTTACTTCCGGGTTTTCGCTTCCGGCAATTCCAGACTTTTACTTCGGGCAGAATCCCATCTTTGCATGGCTCATTTTATTGATCAATTCCTTATTGTTTTCTCCATATTCATGGTTCTATTTCCCAAGTGACAAAAGTCTTCTACTTTGTCGTCTTCTCTAATGCAAAATATAATTTTCTTTGCGTAACGTGAGGTGGTGGCTTTCGTCATCTTCTCTAAGAGTAAAACATATTTTTCAAGTACCCTTTTCTCTTTGCCACTACAGTCATGCCGTCGACAAAATTCACTCTACTGATATAATATTTTCCCTGTTAATATGAACTTCTTAATTAATTTTCTTCCATTTCATTTATTGTATCGGTAACGACAGTAATCAACCCGAAGGTCGTTTTGGTAGGTGAGGGTAGAGCTCACCCNNNTGGTAGGTGAGGGTAGAGCTCACCCAGTACTAAGCCCAACGGCGTGTGAAAGCTAACACGTCAGGGTAGGGAAGCCAGTTCCTTTCCGTGTGCCGTCTGTGGTTTCCCAGGAGGACGTGGTACCCGAAAAATGATACACTGCTTGGGTGAAGCTGAGGGTTCCAAGAGGCGTAATATACTTTTAAAACATCGTTTGGAAAACTAAGTAAAGTGTGTGAAATGTGGTTTATTACACGTCAAATGTTTAAAGTACAGCTTCATTCAAGTAAATAATCACTCGTTTCTTATCTGAATGAGATATACTCGTAGTGAAAGGGTCCTTGATTTTGGTTGTATATAGCTGGTATATCTCGGTGATTGCTAGAAAATCTAGCTGGGCCGGATTTTGTCCCCCTTTTATTAATTCATAAGTAAATTTTGACTGCATTTTAGCTGTGGTATGAATGTCATCCTAATAATCCTGCAGATCAGCAATGTAAGAGCCGTAAAAAAGATGACCTCAAGCTTTATAATGCAAGTTTTTTCATTATACTTTCTTGACTGTGTAGGTGGGTATACAATTTCCTGTAATGAATGAAATTTCTCTTGTCCGACTCTTCGCCATACCGTGCCCGAGGTTGTTTCTTGGTGGGCATGTTGGTAACAGAAGAATTGAAAATAAAAAGTGAGCAAAGGGGGCATTCGTTTCGGAAGAGATTTTTTTTTACGCTCTTCAAGAGTTAACACTCCTCTCTTTTTATTTATGCTCTGCACGACGCCTCACCCACCGCGCGATTTTTCCCCACTTTTGCTCACCATTTTCGATCCCGGCGCACATTCTTTCTTCTTCCGCTCTCTTTCTTCACGCCTCCCCTCCTTCCCTCTGGCTCGCCTCCCCCTCTCGCCCGGACCAGAATTTCAGCCGGCACGCCCCGAAGCGGGATCGGACTTCGGAATATTTATTGTTTTTTCCGACTGCCCGAAAACCGTCTTCCGGCACTTTTCTCTCTGCGGAGAACTGGTGAATGGTTATGGGGCAAGGGGGGAGGGCGGCGAACTTGGGGGTGGGGGATTAGTGTCTTTGTGCGAGTGTACGTGCGTAGTGTGTGTATCAATGCAAGCACTAGCATCTACGTAGATGCTGTTAGAAACATAGAAACACATGTATCAGGAAACACCCACAGAAGTACGAGTCAAACGTTACAGCAGGCAGTCAGGCCAACTTCGTCATTCGGAGAATGTAATGTATAAGTAGCTAGCTATATGTATATGTGTTTTTCTCTCTCCTCCTGCCTTTCACACTTCATACTCTCTCCCTCTCTCTCTGCATATATAAGTGCTCACTTATATCTTCGATTCTTTGATTTTAATCTTATCGAATGAAATTCGGTATCCGAAATGCTCACCCAAGACGGTCATGAAAAAGAGTATTTTGCATAAATATATCTTGTTAAGGGCGTTAGTGTGTGGTAGATAAAAAAAAGTATGGTTGCGGGTTTTTTTAAATATTCGACCGCGGTAGAATTGGGCGCAAATGTGGGGCCATAGTTGATTCAAACGCGATGCATTAAGTGTATGCATGTGTAGTGGGGTGTGTGTGTGTGCTCGCGCGAGATAACTTGTATTATTATCGGCCTTTTTCGCTCCGAAATCTTCCCACCCAAACACCTCCGCCACAGTGTTTGCTTTCGGAGGTTGATCCGATCTATTCCAAAGATCGAATACATTACGAGAACTGAGCGGTCAGCTTTCTTTATCTCGACGTTCCCTCCCCCTCCACGTTCATCACCCTTTCCATGCCCCTGTACTTGCTGATCTTTTACCTAACCCTCTCTTCCTCCGCTCAATGTTTTCCCACCCCTCCTGTTGCAGAAGCCCTCCGGGTCTTCTCTTGTTGGTTTTTGGTGAGATTTTTTGTCGAGATTTCTCCGATAATCACTCTTCCAACTTTCTGGCTATTATTGTTTTTCGCCCAACGACTAAAAAAATGGTCCGGCTTACCATTATACGCCTGCGTTAGCGTTCCGGATATGTATTTAAAAAAATAAAAATCTCTAATGAATAATTTATTGCGCTTCTGTGTCGAGCACATTCGGGGTGAGACTGTAGTTCAAATTATTTTAGGTCAAGTCTGCGTCAAGTGATTACTTGCCTATTCACGTTTGCTGAAACGACTTGTTGAAAATAACACTCCGCATCAATTGAGTAGATTCAGGCGTGATATTGTGGAAGGCTCACAATATTATTCTTAAAATAAAAGCACACTTTTCTTATTTTAATAAAACTTAACTGCGACATCTTCATCTTCAGGAGACCTGAACTTCGTCATCTTCAGGAAACCTGAGGATGACTATGTAACGTCGAAACCATGGTCGAGTTGTTGTTTATAAAATTAAAGGAAAGAAATTTTTAATTTAAAAGGCATACAAGTGATTACTATAAATGAAGAAATACTGATTTTATTATGAGATTCAGAGTCAAGATTTGAAAGAATAAGATATTTGGAAGATAAGATGAAATGGGTATAAATTAAATATTTCAAATAATTTGTTTTATATTTCTGTTAGCAAGAAAGATGGACCAATTATAAAAAATAATATATATAATATCCATAACGCAATTATAATTTTCAGAATTTATTTTGAGTGTTGTTATCTCGACCTAAGGTGGCTTAGGTGATCTTATTTTTCCTTCAAATTTTTTTTTCATTGCTGAATGTAGCTATCATTTTTTTGTGTCGGACAAAACTGGTGGCTCGTGTGCTGTCCAATATCTCGAACCCCCTCAGCCTGAGTTTATCATTTGATCTGGTGGCCAATAGACCTGGCCAATAACCTGGCCGCCCTTTTTTATACCTAGCTATCATTCTTGTTAGAGGTCAGTTAATAAATATAAGATGGATTGTAGCTATTTAGCTGCACAAACAGATAAATTTTCTAATTTAAGATGCATTGGAAATGCATAAAATACAATATTATTTAAATACAAAATTCACTTGGTATACTTCTTCATTTATATTCTTGTTTTACCTCATACCTTGTCAGTTTTGGTACTAAGTATAATCATGGGGAAACGTAATGTTTCTGATATAAACTGGTGATGATTTTTTCAGGAAATAGGTATGCTGTTGAGATTTACTCCTCCGTTGCCGATGCAATGCAAAGCATAATTACAAAATAACCTTGAACAACTAGAAGATGTGAACTGTAGTACACGCTGTCTCCTTCATTGTGTTGGCCGCTACAACAAGGTCAGTACTGTTTTATTTAAGATTAACGATGCCGGGCTTTACTTGTAAATAAACTTTGTTAATTCCACTAAAAGTTTTACACGCACATGGTTTAGACACTGTGTCATCTTCAGGTGAGAAGAAGGGCTTTACTTCATGTATATGTACACTTTAGAGGGTATATATCGTGTAAATATATAAATAAACTTTTTCCTCTAAAGTATATCGTAACGTTACGTAAAGTCTTTCTTGTCACCTGAAGATGACATAATGTGTCGAAACCATTGCCCTGTGATAAATTATTAATGGAATTTACTAAGTATATTTCTTAACCTTCCAACTTAATTATTTGTTTTCGTTAGGCCATTTATATTCCTATTTAATATTTCTTAATGCAGCTTTATTTGCAAAATATTTTAAAAGAAATTTATCAATTAATCAGCCCAAGAAATTAACAAAAGAAAAATTTAAATAAATTTCGAATGGTGGTGATTTAATCAGATTTAAAATTGTGGATAACTCCTCTTTAGCTGAACTTGTTTCAGAAATGCTTATGGTAGATCGTGGCTGATACAAGCACTGTATTCGAGCTTTGAATACCAGCAGCCGAAGTGGTGGCGCAGTGCGGTGTCACAAGATAAGGAAGGTTGAGAGAGGAAGGGAATGAGGTGTAGATGAGAAGAAGTCAAGGGTGCGGCAGAAAGTAAACGGGGTGAGGCTGAAGACGTTAAAAAGACTAAGGTGCGGCTCTCATACGCGCCACATTCCTCTGGTGTTACTGCCCCAACGACTCCAAACTCTATGTCTTTACTGTATGCGTAATGCTGGAGACAATTCTGTGAGCTCAACAGTGACACTGCGGCTCCAGGTTGTTCGCGGAGAAATCCTTTGTCTTAAGTGTGAGATTAATTTTCCTATTTGAATTTTTATGATTTGATACTTCGAGGTGCACAATTATTCACTAAATTGTGCATAAAATAGTTAATGTATTATTATGATTTGTCTCCAAAAGTACAACCATATTTTTTCTGGGTTAGTTGAATTACTGATTGGCTGATGGCATTATTTCATTAGCAAAGTCTCATCCACTGGTCTTTGTGTAATATTTAAGTCATTTAATACATTTATGATGTTTCATTATGGTATTCGTATTATGATATATCAATCGTCATTAGCCTTGAATATGTAGGTATCCTTGCAATATCCTTATGAAAAGTCGTCCTTTCATTCCTATGAAATATCTCACGAAACTCAGTATCAATGAGGTCGATAAACCGTATGTATCCTGCTTTTATAAATGGATTTTGGAGAGGCACTCTTACAATAAAATACAATAAGATTATTTGAAATTCTTCCTTTAGACATTCTTATGAGAATCGTTTTGAATCTTATGATACCTTCACTTACTCATCTTAAAACAAAATAAATGAAAACGAAAAATTTATTTCTCATTTTTAGAAATCGAATGACAGGCTTTTTACCACATTTTTATTCTGCATGAGTAAATAGAAATAGCGCCATGTTTGATTTTGTGATTTTATCCCTACAGGTTTAAGTGGTGGAATAATAATTAAAGTGAAAGATTTTATCAAATTTCCACAGTAAAAATATTCTTAAAAAAGTAATTCTGTGGACCAAAATTTTTAGGGAAAGGTTCCAGATAAAAATTTCACTCCCAGAATGTTTTGATTTCTCGAACCAGCCGGGTTAAAAGTCTTCCGAAAAATAACAGAGGCTGACCTATTATTTTCTTTCCCACTCCTCGGCAGTAGGCATTTCACGGCTCTAAAGAAGGGGCACCCCTCACTTTCCTCATTCCCTCGCCCACTTTTTTGCAATTGAAATCGTCCAAAATGATGAGTGGGGACTGCTGGGAGCGTTTATTCTCCGAAAGCTTTAAAGCACATCCTTGATGCAGCACCTTCGCCGTAAGCCTTTATTTACCTCCGAGGCTTCGTTTGTTTTCTCAAAGGTACACCCTGTCCTTCGTTTTACGTGTAAGAGTTGCATCCACCTTTCCCTTTCTAGCCCTTGGTCACGCCCATCTGCATCACCCCTTGGTTCTTGACTAAAGGGATCGTCGGATGTGCAGCGAGAAATAGGGCTTCATTAAGCAAGTGTTAGTTTTACGATGTGTAATTGGTACATTGGTCACCTTCGGCAACGCGGAATTTGAGAAGAGGAGGGAGCATTGAGACCAGGGGCATATAAATACGTCCTCTCTCAAGTTGCATTTTGAAGCCATGAAAAACGCCTTGCCCTATAATATGCACGCTTCACTTTTCCATCGCCTCGAAAAAAAATATGCAGCCGTGGCATTTTCTGTTTATTTTCCGCCATTCCCTCTCCTTTCTTCTTCAAAACGTTGGCGTTCGAGAGGCCTCCCACGGAGTTTTTCGAAGCGAGGACCCTCTAATCTGTCGGTTTCGCCCCACGGATAGGCAAAAGAAGTGAGAAAAAAAGGCGGGCACTAACAATTTTTGAAGACTTCCTGGACGTACCACTTTTTGCATTCCCTTATTTTTTACCAACGGAAAATGGGTACTAAAAAGGTTAGTTTCTTATACCGAAATTTCTTAAAGGAGAGACGGGCGGTGGAGAACACTAAGTTACGGCTTTACTATCGTCTTCTTTATTTTACCGTTCTCAAAAAAGTTCTCTCTTCTTACTATGTTCCTTCGATAAGCCGGCCATTGTGCTTGAAAACAGAAAATCGGATATCACTTTCCTTATAATAAGTTATCCCTCTTTTACTAGGCTCTTACCTTTTATTTTCGTGCATATTTCAGGCATATCATAAATGATAGAGTGGCGTATAAATTTAAAGTGGACAATAAGATAGATGGGATTTAAAAAATAAAATGTAGGCTTTGCAATTATTCACTCGCACTAAATGAAGGTAGATAAATATGGGCATCGAAATCAGACAAATGTATCATCATCGAATCAATGAGTAAACCTGCGGACAAGGGAAGATGTTTCTGCCACTAGTGACGACACGAATGGAATGGGAAATGTAGGATAGGGTTACATAATTTTCAATCCTTGAAAAAACTTAGTTGTGATAACTGTGCTAAAAGGTTCGTTTCCATCTCAATCTTGAAAAATTTGTTGTCCTATTCTTCATAACATTAAGACTGCGAAAGTACGTTGGTGGACTGATATAAAAGTGCGTGAGAGGGTTTTAGTGTTTGTTCTCGGTGCCTAGCATACTATTCAATTCCCTTTTTAAAACATCCACTCCCTGATACCATGTTTTGCAGTAGCATATTCACCCTTGCACATGCTCCCAAATATAATGTTCGATTTTCCCCTGCTGAGTGTCCTGCATTTTTGTTTTTTAAATCAAAGGGTTTGCATTTTATTCATGTTTTTCTGAACAAACAGAGGCAAGGAAAGTACGGAGGCATGGCTAGGTGGCAAGTACGCGAGGGTAGGCACATAACCACCGCCTGCTCGACTCCGGTTTAAGTTCCTTGAGTAGGCGTGCACACGAGAAGCGTAGGTAATGTCTCGCACTCCGACGGAAGGTATCTTGAAAGAGTTAAGCCTGATGGTTTTTGTAAGCTTCCGCGGTCGTTATTTTTTCGTTGAGTCCTACCGTCCTTCACTGGTTTTTTATCGCCTATCCTAGTAGGTATGCCTTTACCGCCACACGCCTCTTTCCATTAAGCACTCGGCACGTACAGCGATGGATAAATCGCCTCTTTCTTCCAATTGGATGGTTGCGAGCGTGACTCCTTACTCGCAAGGAAGGGAATAGAGTCAAGGGTTAAAATGCACACTTGAACGGTGCTGGCTGTTCTCTTTCGGTCTGTTAGTTATTGATTAGTTTTATGAAATATAGTAAAATTTCATAAAATAAATAAAGAATTTTTTATGGTTACTATTGGTTAGAATAGTTTACTTTGTGGAGATAACGTTATGATCAAGTTTATTGAAATGAGTCGAGAAAGCTTATATATTTTTTCATGAGCTCCGATGAAAATTAAAAAAATGTTCTTGTCTTGACTTGAACACCGATAAAGTGTGGATGGAGGAACTCATGTCTTTTGCTTTTGATTATGGCAACGGAATCTCCTTTATCCATTATACTTTTTCAATTATCCTTTTTGTTCTGATATTTGTGTATGTG
The DNA here is from genome assembly GCA_002093875.1 of Calopteryx splendens. Taxonomy (NCBI): domain Eukaryota; kingdom Metazoa; phylum Arthropoda; class Insecta; order Odonata; family Calopterygidae; genus Calopteryx; species Calopteryx splendens. The sequence goes on along the minus strand of LYUA01000048.1, from coordinate 1,211,005 downwards.
TTGATAAACTGGTATTAATTTGAAGCTGTAAAAAAGTAGGACAGGCATATCACTCAATTGCAAGGCAAGAGCAGTCAATTGAAAAAAATCTATTTATTTAATTTTTGGCTAATGCTACAACCATGCTTATTATATTATAATATTGGGGTTAACATTAAATTTTCGACACTTGACCCGGGTAGGAGGGCCTACGCTCTACGCGTGGCACAGTAGTCAAGGGTGAATATTCCTTTTGCTATCCCTCGTAGATAAAATTATTAATCTCAGTATTTGCTCAGAAAGTTCGGCAATTGCTGAGTGTTTGGAAGGCCAGACCACGTGCGTAGATTTTTGTGTACATTTTTTTGTAGTGCAAGATTTAAAATAAGAAACTCCGCAATGCTCTTTGACCGATGAAGCCTTAGTTTAGTTAAATTATTAATGATCCTTAAGCAGTAACTTGATAAGCCATTAGAAGGTCGCACGATACAGTTTTGTCTGGTAGTCCAGTGAATGAAGTTTTTGAATTATGCCGTAATACCTAGGTTTGCCCCTCCCGCGAGTGATTTTTTTCTCCTTTCATGAAATTTTATATTTTAAAATTGCCACATGAATTTAATGCGTTAAATATGTAAAAAGATATCTGTCAAGTGATCATTTTTCACTTTCTTCAGAGTGGGCGTCCGTTTTCTTAATCTGTGTAGTTATGTTATTATAAAATTGATATACAACACATACACAGTGCTAATAAATGAGCTAAAGTTCGGTTTTATTAGCAAAAAAAGTCAAAACGCAAAAAACTTTCCATAGAACGAAAGGTGAGCATTGAAGAATATCTTTGAAGGTATCGGATTAGAGTGATGGGCTTCTCCATTAGAGGCTTGAATCTCGATGGTTGCGTATTTTTTAGAGGTATCTCCATCCATACTAGAGTGCCATATGGAGAGAGGTCTTGCCCGAAAGAAAATATTTTTGTGCTTCATTCGACGGATTTTGTAAAGAGCATGCTAATACAGAAGTCGGGTTTTCTTCCCTCCGGCGCAGTAACTAAACATTATTCTACCTTCCATCAAATGAACCACCTATGAATAATGGCGCAAATGACATCCACTATCAGTTACGTGCGCTTATAATTATGCTACAACTCACTATATGTGTTTTTCATGAATGAAGGAGGTAAATGCCAGAGAGAAAATTAAATTGGCTTTTTATAAAATGGTGTGTTCCTGACTGCCGTGTTAATTTCACCTGAAAGTAAAAACGGAGTAATGTTAGCCAGTGCATATTATGGCATAAAAGATGTCCTTGGCTCGCTGAGTCTTTTCTTTAATCACGCTATTCGCCCATTCTGGGAACTTGACCGTCGTAAATTTTATCGTGGGTCTTTTTGCGTTTGGGAAAACGAGACATTTCGTTACCTCGGCATGTTTATGATATTTCCTTTTTAACTTAAAAACTCGAAGAATGAATGTTTACAATTGAATATTAATGGTTTTGCAAAAAGAAAAACAATTTTTGTCGCATATTACTCATGAATTCCGCGACATTCATTTTTTAACTCGCTCATAAAGTTCATTAATCCATAGGAGTCGTGAGATATTGTGATGTTGTTGAAATTAGTAAGTAGAGAATCGTTCTATAATTTTTTCTTCTAATCGTTTATCCTACCATAAATAATTCTTGTTGCTATTTTGGAGAAAAGGAATTTAATTGAGAATTAGAGTAATGGTAAATTAAGAAAAGTTGAAAAATATGGTTGTATTTATTTTGCTTAGTTCTCAAAATTAGTGATAGTAAATTGTTTACACTGAGCGTCACAATACTTTCGTTCATTATTACGATCAGATATAAATCGATATGCAAGTGAATCTATGCCATATAAGTAGCTAGGATTTTGCAGTGCAAGTGTCCTAAGCATAATAAACCATTGAAAGAGATGGCATTTTTTTCCTCAGTTAAAACAAATTGTAATTAATTTTTTGTCATTCCATAATAGGGTTAATAAAATAGCCTATAAGCTTTTACCTGTAAGATTAGTGCATTGATTGACTGAAGTGTGCGAACCTATAGTGAAAACGTAAAATGATCAAAGAGATCACTGCTCTATTTTGATGAATATAATATGTTACATGATGTACACTGAACTGATTTTTTTACGAAAACAAAAGGTACAGCCAGGCTCTCGCGTGGTTGAAAAATCATGTAGTTGTGCATTTCAAACAATTGTTCTTTTCTATGAACTCACCCACGCAATCTTTCATCTTCCGTGAGGCAAATCACATGTCCCTAGCCATCAGCTTCGTACGCGTACCCTTCAAGTAATCATTTTTCACTTTCGCCCAACTGGTCGTCCGTTTTCCTCCCTTCCATCCCCCGCCACCAAACCCTCCCTCTCTCAATCCTCCCTCCTTCTCCTCCTTGGCCTTCCGCCACTCCATTTGACTCGATATCTCTTTTGTCACCACTCCCGCTGTTTCCCCTTCTTCTCATTTGCCCCCAATCCAACCGTGCCGGCTTCCTTCCCCTTAGCTTGTTGTCCTTTCTGCACCATATTCCTGTAGACTTCTCACTCTTTATTCCCTCCACTCTGCTTCAACTCTGCCATAAATGAACAGAAGTATTTGGACCGCAAGAGGTGCGAAAGTTGATGCCATGCTGTGAAGGCAATTCAGGTGCAAGGAAGAATCACACATTAAACAACTTCCATTGCGTGTGAATAAATTCCGCGAACTGTTATAAATAGTTCTCAAAGTCAAAGATGTCATTATTTTCAGAATGGAATTTATTAAAAGGCACTTTAGAGGAATTATTAGTTCAAGGTAAAGTTAAATTCGTTTCTCTCAAGTTCGGTAGCTTATCAGTTTTAAAACTCTCACTAACTATACCATATCCAAAATTGGGACTGAATTACGCGTGAATTTATGCCCACAAAATTTGACAGCAGCAGGTCTATGTTAGCCTCGCTTGCTCTTTCGTTGCGCACTCTTCTAATTTCACTTAATTTATTGAATACATACAAGTATTGTCATAGATAAAGTAAACAATTGCCATTTTTGATGATGGTGACGAGCTTTGGCGATATTCTTGGCGATGTTGTGGTGGTTGGTGTCAGAGTTTTAATATTAACTTCAAGTAATGATTTTTCTTATTATTATCTGACAAAGTTAGTGCAATCCTTAAAACAAAATTTATGATTAATTTATTCATAGTAATATTAGAACATAAGATATACAATAAACCTGAAAATGAAATTTGAAAATCATCTTAACCTTTTGAAGTATATTTGAAAGAATGATTTAGTGATTCCGAAATTAATTCACGTTTTTTTATTTACGACTCTGAAGGAAGAATGATTTTTCCTCTAATAGTGTTAAACAAACAACTTAATTTTTACATATAATGCATATGTAAAATAATCAAGTTAATGCATGAGTCAATCATGAAGAAATAATAGAGATTGTACAGTCGTGCATTATTTGATGTATTATAGTTGCAACACAAACCTCTTGTTCGCTAAAGTCATCGAACATTAGCCTTTAATTTATTATCTGTGTAGGTATCAATGATGTATTTTTTCTTATTATAGGTATGGCTTACTGAAGATTTTTAACATATTATTTTTATCGTAGTTTGTAGTGCAAATCTTTAAAAGCTCCTTCAGAAATTTGTCAGTGATGGATATGCTCGGATTTTTAATTTTTCCCAGTTTGTAACATATTATATTGACCATGAAAATGAACTAAACGTCGTTGTCGATGTTATCGGGTCGGATGCAGAACAATAATGATTTTAGTACGAAATTAATTTTAAAATAGAAAATAACGCGAATTAATTATTAAAGAAATGCTTTTGTACCTAAAGCGTCAGGTATATGCTCACGTCATCGATGTTTAATTGATCTTGTGGTCAATTTTTCCATGCAAAAGTATAAAGCATTTTTAGTAGGTATATAAATTCCCATGTAGCAATGTTCTTTTAACAATACCTTGTACCTTGTTCTATTATGCTAATAAAGTTGTGCACAATACTTGGTGAGATATTAAATTAACATCCGATGGATTCAACCGTTTGCCTTCCCAGTGTTCCTTCCCTCTGTGACTTCTTCCAGCACGAAGATTTCGTGCAACCTACTGACCCCTTCGTATGCTTCCTTAATTTTTTCCTAGGCTTTCATCCCTGGCTTATGTATACCCTTCCTCCCCTTTCCGTTAATCACTCTCTCGGGGCCTTCTCCGTGTGTCCCATCCCTACGAACGGTCCCGTCCTCTCTTTTCCTACGCGCCACCCACTCATCCCTCTCCACGCCGACCATTTTGCATTTCGTCTCCGCGTCGTGGCTCCCATCTCAGCGGGACCTTGTCTCTTAAAGCCGCCATCCTCCTCAGCCTTCCTCTATCTGACCTCTCCACGTCATCTCTTTCATACATACGCTAATAGGGAGTCATTTGTCTCAACCGAGTGCTCACCCTTAACTCTCCGCATCCCCAACACTGCTATCTCCCCTCCTCTCCCTTCCCCTTCCTCTACACGCTCCTCTTTCCTTCCCTCTCAACCCATTATGATTCTTGGCCGATCTCCCTTCTCTCATACATGCGGCAAACCGACTCATTTGCCCCGCCGTCACCTTACATCACTGGGTCTCGTGCTGGTGTAACACCTCAACGGGTCGTAACGGGCACGACCGGAATTTGGTACGACATATATTGTATCCAATGGAAAAAAATCCTTCACTCGTCCTCCTTGGAAAGAGTAAGAGTGAGTTATCGTTAAATTTACGAATGGTCACGAACGGGTGATTGGTTTTTGTGCGGTGAAAATAATATTCCCGCGACATACTATTATTAGGAAAGGTAATTTATATCGACCTTATGGCTGTTGTCGCGTTCCGAAGCTTACTGAATAGTGGTGGCTTATGGGACCTATTCTTTTAGTTCGCTCTCGCGGCTTTCCATGTCATGAGTTCACGAGCCAAAGGGGTCGTTGAATTGGTTTCTCAAACGGTTTATTCACCTCTCATCTGATCGGTCATAATTTATTTCGATGCCCTTAAGGATCTCTCAGCCTTATTTGTTTTCTGAGATTGACTTGAAAGGATAAATTGATTCGTGCGAGAAGTAGGTTGGCGAGTTGGATGCTTCGGTTTTGAGTATGCCGAATAACCACTTAAGAAACTGCGCTGTATACTCTACTTCGAGATCGGTTGCGTATAATGATCAGTTAGAAAGAAAAATCGAGCCTGGTGATTGAGTGAAGAGTTAAGAGACACCACTGACATTTTGGTCGATTGCCTTGATTGATTTTCATTGATTGAAAAGAACCCAATCAAGTAAACAAAGAATATATGCCCTATACTGATTATATGCCATGTGTAAGTGATATTTTTTGCACTATTATTAGGCTCTAGGCCGTTTTCTTTATAGAATAGGTCGACGCGCTCAGCGGTTATTAATTATACCCACTTGTTAAAATTGGCAACATGAAAGTTTTTTTGCAACTTTATTGCTTTAAGTTTTATTCTCTAGCTCGTCGTGTGTCATCATCTGTCACAGTTCTCTGCTGATTAAGTAATGTCCATTGAAAAAAAAACCAAAAATATCTATACATCGTCTGTTAACTTTGATATTAGGATCTCATGGTTGTATGATGTATTCGGGATAATTTCAAATATCGTTACTTCCTTCTCTTGCCCTAGAAATATCTCTCGGGACTAATCAGGATACAGATATCCCATTATTACGGCATTATTATTTCAGATAATCGTCAATGTAGGCACTTTTTATATTGTTCCCTAAAATTTATTGCAGAACCTTGTGGAATGCCAAAATACCTTTGAGCAATATATGTAATAAGCACCATTTTCTCCTCACTTTTTCCTTCCTTTAGCTTCTCATGGCACCACTTATGTCACCTCGTTCAAAATGCTCTTTTTTTCCCTCCTTCTTCTGGAACGATGGTTAAAAAGTTAACTAAGACCTATATAAATCAATTCTGGAATGAATTGGTTTTGAAATTATCCTCATTTTCACGCAATGTATAGTTATGAATTTACTTGAGACAATTAGAATAAAACTATTTTTCCATAATAATTTCCATATAAATCCCCATTTCGTGCCAATTGATGACCACTTATGAATAGAGGAAGGGCTGCTAAAGTATTATCATCTTAAAGACTATAAGTGCATTATCTTCCATCGCCATCTTCGTGTGTTTCACTCGTCCTGCCCTAGTGCTTAGTCACTTTGGCGCCAACACCACCTAGGTACCCATATGCGTCATACATGCTTCCAATGTATCGCGGCCGGGTGGGGCTATGCATCCGGCAACGTATGCATCCTCACTCCAGCCATACCCTTCATACTTCCTCCGCTTGCAGTTATTATTCCTCGTCAGTGTTCGTATCCATTGTTCTAGTGCGACCTCCATCCTTAATGCAGATAGACGTGGAGTTACTTAGCTGTAAGATCGGAATGGTTTGGTTCAACCATACTAGGACCACACCCAAAAGAGATTAAACCCTCATTCTCTTTCTCCGAGATGTAGTATTCCGTCCCTCTTGCAGCGAACTCCCAGAGGAAGACGAGTAATTCATTAATTGGCGGTGAACACGTCGCTTCAAAGTCGTTCCTACGTAGACATTTCTGATCTCTCTCAAATCTTCTAATAATGTTTTTCAATTTACTTGCATTGGTTTTAAACCTCAGGGATAAAGACAATGAGGTAAAATGAGGTTATCGGTACTAATTTATATAGTTTACATGAATTTCAAACGGAATTTAATCTATTCAGTCATTTTTATCTCTTATTTTCTATTATTATATTATATTATCATTGAGTTTTATGCTCGAGTGCTAAGCAAAAAATCGAATAAATATAAGTAATAACAAGTTACTGTTAACTAGTTACTAATTAATGTTAATCTTATGAAGGCTGTGATATTTATTTGTGAAAAGTATTTTAAAACTAAAGTTTTGGGTCAAAAGTAATGAGATTTCCTTTAAATATATGATACCACGTGCATTTTCAAACCCATTGATGTCGTAAAACAATACAAATGTCCTATGCGGCAATTTTTTTTTGTATTTTTCGTTAAAAATATTAAAAGTTTTTCTTGAATAACCTTCGCGTCTATTTTGGTTCCATTGGGCAGATATTGGAAACTGACGCTCAAAATTCCAATTCAGAATTTCGGATTAGGTTCAAGTTTGATACAAATTAATCTCTATTCGCTGGATTTTTTAAAAATAAAATATTTTTGACGAATGAAATTGTAGAAATTTTGTGAAACGGTGATTGTTAGTCTCTACTCATATATTCCATTGTAACATCATAAAGTGCCTCATTTTGTAAGGTCTAATTAATTAACTTCATGTTGAAAAGGTTTCGAATTTGGTTCGAAAAAATGTCCAGCACTTTAAGGGTTTACCGTTCCTATAGTATTAAATAACGGAATGGCTTCGATAAACTTACCTATAATTTCAGTGTATTTTCTTAGTGAGTCACTTCTATACTATTAAAATTTATATTTCTAATCTCAATTATGGATGAGAAGTAAAATTATTTTAATTCGACCCCTTGTCATTGTGGCATCGATTTAAAACCTAAAGTTCAAGACATAAATATACTGCGGTCACATTGAAGATTGATGTGAGCGTAGGAATCTAGCCACGCGTGTATAAATTAAGTTTATTAAGTGCGCCGCAAATGATGCCTACCAAGATATTATTTAAAAGTAACATTAATGATGGATTAACCCACGGACATAATTATAAGCAATATCAAGCCTGTCTTTCGGAACAATTCATACTTTTTCCATTAGCCCTCACTTATTTACGATGTTTATCTTTCTCGCCGTTATCACTCATTGTTATTTATTTTCATGAACAATTAATCTCCGAGATAGTTTATCAAAAATCTGCTTTCTCCTTTGGTCTTCTGAGATCTTCCCGGATACGCCGGGACGAGAAACTGAGCGAGAAACTTCGCCCCGCCGACTTCTTCATAATCCGCTCCTTGAACCGCCCTCACTAAATCTTTTCTTCATTCATATTTCAACGTTAACTAAGGGGCACTATTTAACATAGCACCACGGGAAGGTTTGGTGCGGCGGCGTCTTTGAACGAATTCCCATCTCCTTCCCGTCCTTTAAATAGTTTTGGCCACGCGCAGATCCTTTCATCTTCCTCCACCACCGTTTCGATCACAGGTTCCCTTCCGTCTTCCAAAGCGCACCGTTTAAGATTCCGTTCTTCTTACCGCACCGCCCCCCCCC